>JAPVLO010001068.1:0-361215 GCA_027257055.1 Cephalopachus bancanus
CTCTCAAAAATCATCTACCATAACCAATAAGTTTCATCCCCAGGATGCAGGGCTGGTTCAACATTCGCAAGACCATACATGTAATTATATACAACAGATGTAAAAACAAGAACCACGTGATTATTTCATTAGATGCAGAAAAAACTGTTGATAAAATCCAGCGTCCCTTCTTGATAAAAACCTTCAAACACCTAGGTATAAAAGGAACATACCTCAAAAAGTAAGTACCATTTATGACAAACCACATCTAACATATTGCTAAATGGACAGAAACTGGAAACGTTTCCCCTGAAAACTCGAAAAAGACAAGGCTGCCCATTCTCACCCTTCATGTTCAACATTGTGTTGGAAGTCCTAGCTAGGACAATTAGACAAGAGAAGGAAACCAGGGGTATCCAAATAGGAAACGAGAAAGTCAAGTTATCTCTCTTTGCTGATGATATGATCCTATACCTTGAAAATCCAAGAGAATCTGTCAAAATCTGATTGCACTGATAAAGGACTTTGGTAAAGTTTCAGGGTACAAAATAAATGTGCAAAAGACAGTTGCATTCTTATACATCAACAAGAAGAAGACAGAGACCACTTTAAAAAGCACAATCCCTTTCACAATAGCCACAAAATTAAAATGAAATACCTCGGCATCTTCCTAATTAGGGAAATGAAAGATCTTTACAATGAGAACTGCAAAACACTCCTAAAAGAAATTCAAGAATACACAAGCAAATGGAAAAAATATTCCATGCTCCTGGATAGGAAGAATCAGCATTGTTAAAATGTTCGTCCTAGGAAAGCCAATCTACAGATTCAGTGCAATACCCATTAAGTTAGCAACATCATTCTTCTCAGACCGGGAAATGACAGAAATTCATATGGAAACATAAATGCCCACGAATAGCCAAAAAATTCCTTAACAAAAGAAACAAAGCAGGAGGCATCACACCTTCAGATTTCAAACTTTACTATAAGGCTACAGTAATCAAAACAGCCTGGTATTGGTACAAGAACAGGCACATAGACCAATGGAACAGGATAGAGATTCTAGAAGCAAAGCCTCAATTTCTCAACCAACTCATTTTTGACAAAGCCTCCAACAACCACCAATGGCGAGAGGGGAACCTATTCAGTGAATGGTGCTGTGAAAACTGGCTGATCACATGCAGAAGATTGAAACAGGACCCCTGCCTATCACCATACACAAAAATTAACTCTAAATGGATCAAAGACCTAAATATAAAACCTCAAGCCATAAGAATCTTAGAAAACTCAGGCGACACCCTTATGGAAATTGGAATTGGCAACCAATTCCTGGTCAAAACCCTAAGTGCCCATACCATAAGAAATAAGACAGACAAGTAGGATCTCATCAAACTGAGGAGATTCTGCAAAGAAAAAGAAACCATCAAGAGAACAGGGAGACAGCCCATAGAATGGGAAAAAATATTTGCCAACTGTATATCTGACAAAGGCCTAACATCTAGGATCTACAAGAAATTCAAATGTGCCGAAGGAAAATAACAAACAGCCCCATTAAAAAGTGGGCAAAAAACATGAATAGACACTTCTCAAAAGAAGATATATGGGCAGCCAACAGACACATGAAAAAGTGTTCAGCCTCATTAATCATCAGAGAAATGCAAATCAAAACCTCATTGAGATACCATCTCACCCCAGGAAGAATGACCATCATTAATAAAACAAACAAAAACAGATACTGGCAAGGATGTTGGAAAAAAGAAATGTTTCTACACTGCTGGTGGGAATGCAAATTAGTGCAACCTTTTTGGAGGACTATGTGGTGATTTTTGAAAGAACAAGCAATTGACCTTCCGTATGTCCCAGCAATTCCCCTATTGGGAATATGCCCAGACGAACCCAAATCATTCTACAAAAAAGATACCTGCACACATATGTTTGTTGCAGCTGTATTCACAATAGCAAAAAGACGGAACCAACCATGCTGCCCATCAAAGCTGGACTGGACAAAAAAATGTGGTACATATACACAATGTAATACTATGCAGCCATAAAGAAGGGCAAACATATGAACTTCACAGCAACTTGGAAGGATTTAGAGTTGATCATACTCAGTGATCTATCCCAGAAACAAAGAACAGAGTACCATATGTTCTCACTCATAAGTGGACCTTGAACAATTGTCATAATACTATAAGAAAGGAATTGGCACTGTAGCAGAGAAGGGCTAAAAAGCAGTTAAGATTAAAAAAAAATCAACCTGCAAGCTCCAAACCTGCTAGACATGGGACATGAGAAAAACCAGACAGCCATAAGCCACTTTCCTGTAAGTGCAAGATAGCAATCGATTCACAGCTTTTCCCCTCATCTTCTCTTTGTGAAATTATCAGTTTATGACCACTGCTTGTCATGTATATACTGTAAACAATTTGATGTTTGAAAATATGTTTTTGCTGATTACCACTTTGCAAATTAAAAAAAAAATGTATAACCATACAACCTGACTTCCTCCCTCACCTAAACTACATCAGCCAGCACTGGCTTATCAGTCAATTCATCAGACCCTAATGGGCATTTGGACATTACACAATGGAACCTTCCAGAATCTCTATCCTTCTCTTCTTTTTCTGAGTTGCTCAGCCTTGAAACATTAGCTTGCTAAGTCATGCCAGTGCCAATAAAATGCTATGTTGTGAATTAGCCTCAGTGTCACATTCTCTCTGTTTTCCAAAAACATTTCTTGGTGCATTGGCAGGGAAGCAAAGCGTTCTGAGACGTTGTGTTCCACATCCCTTGTCATTGGGTATGACCCCTGGGGCAACAGGAGAGGCAATCTCACCTAATATGCAGCAGACCTTTTGATCCATAAGAGGGTTGCCCCTCCTGGTACACTTAGGCTTAGATCTCAAAAGCACAGGGACCAGGAAGAGGTGCAGGCACTAACATGAGGAGCAGCGCCCAACGGAAAGGATAAGAACAAAGGTTTTTGCATAGACCTGCCAGTAGATGGAAGAAGGGGAGCTTGATCACCTCCTGGAGTCTGCTAGAAGTCTCAAGTCTGACGGAAAGTAATGAAAGACAATGAAAGGAAACACTATATCAAGGTGAAGCTGTTGAGTATGAGGATTAGGGTGGAGGGTTGGATAGTGTGCTGTATGATTGCAGATGAATGAGATGGACAGTAGAATGGTTCCGACCTGAACAAAGGACCAAAGTGAATGTTCAGTCCCAATCTAAGTTGGTGATGACCTCATACAGCTAAGGGAAGTCCTAACCCTGTCACAGGGTTGGTACGGGTTGGGGGTTTATATCAACCCTCCAATTGCTAAGAGGTGTCTGAAATATCTTAGAGAGGAGTACGACTGGAGACAGACAAATCAACTGTTTCCCCTACCCCTTATTTCTCTATTTATGTGTCTGCCATCTGTTAAGGGGAGGTAATGAATGGTAACCAAAATATAAATACCCCTCTTGATTGTATGCTTAAAATTTTGACAAATGTTTCTATAGAGATTGTTATGATGTAAAACTGTCTTGGAAAAAGTTCTGCATGTTCTATGAAATAGATTGGCCCTCTTTCGGGTTTGGATGGCCGCCAGAGGGATCCTTAGATAGAAGAACCATTAGGAGAGTATATAGAATTATAGTAGGAGAACCAGGTCACCTAGACCAATTCCTTTACATCGACTGTTGGCAGGATGCGGTCCTCGCACAACCCTCTTGTCTAAAAGCTTGCTGGGAAGACAATTGCAAAATTATGGTAGCCCTCAAAACAGCCCAGTCCAAATGCCCATTAGGGTCTGATGAATTGACTGATAAGCCAGTACTGGCTGATGAAACAGAAATCCCACCACCTTATTCTCCAGTATACCCACTGTTGCTGCCTGCTAAAACACCAGCTACTGTTAGAGGCTCACAATTAGAATGCACCCCTAATCCTAGTACATCTCTTAAACGATCAGAGGCTATAACTGAACCACCAGAGGCTATTCTGACTCCCCACACCCCACTTAGAAAGCAGCTGCAAAAATGTATGTCTAACTTCACATCAGGGGAATGTCATGGTGCCTTCCAGGTGCCACTGAGGGAGACTAGGGGACCTATTGACTATGATCAAGGAGACCAGATCCAAGGTGGGCAACGTACATTTGTGTACCAGCCTTTCATCACCACAGACCCCTTAAATTGGAAAAATCATATATAGTCCTTCACGGAAAAGCCTCAGGCTATGATCAACTTAATATAGTCCATTATCCAGACTCAGAGGCCAACCTGGGCAGACTGCCGCCAATTCCTCTTGATACTATTCAATACTGAAGAGCTTCAGAGAATAACACAGGGGGCTATAAAATGGCTAGAGGTACACACCCCAGCTGGAGCACTCAACACCCAAGCATATGCCCCAAATCAGTTCCCAGAGGAGGACACCCAATGGGACCCAACAGTAACCATGGGTTTCAAATGCTTGAATGGTGTCAGAAGGCCCTCCTAGGAGGTATGAGAGAAGGAAGGAAAAGGGCCATAAATATGAACAAGGTCTCTGAGGTGTTCCAGGGAGCTGACGAGAGCCCAAGCCAGTTCTATGAGAGACTCTATGAAGCCTTCTGGCTATACAACCCCTTTGATCCAGAGGCAACCAAAAATCAGTGTAGGGTAAACACAGTTTTTGTTGAACAATCACAGGGGGATATACGATGTAAGCTACAAAAACTAGAGTGCTTTGCAAAACTAGAATGCTCTACAAAAACTAGAATGAATATTAGACAGCTGGTAGAAGTTGCCACTAAAATGTTCATTAACTGGTATAAAGAGGCTCAACAAGAAGCAGACCAAAAGCAAAAAAAGAAAGTGGTCATACTTTCTGCTGCCATTGTGGGGTACCAGATAACAGGCCCACCGGGAAGAAACAAAGGCAGAAGTTAGGGAAGAAGACAGCCAGGTCGGCAGTTTCCCAGAGCAAGACCCAGACCTCTGAACTCCATCTATCAACCTACACTAGGAACATCACAACCCCCTATGAAGTTAGGGAGAAACCAGTGTGCCAACCAAGAAGGCCACTGGAAGGGTGAATGCTCCCAACGAATAGCTGATGAGGAAGGCCAACAGAAAAATAGTCCACAAGGCTCCACTTATCAACAGGACCCACCAACTCCTAACAGCTTTATGGGTCTGGCCCCTATGGAAGGACTGCAACAAGAATAAGCCAGACTGGGCTCCCTACTATTTTTAGGTCCCCAGGAGACTATGGTTAGCATTACAGTAGGGGACCACTATATGAACTTCATGGTCAACATGAGAGCTGAACACTCTGATCACCCAGCCTGTAGGTACCTTCTCCCCAAGATGGACTAATGTTATGGGAGTCACTGGGCGTCAAGCCAGGCACTCCTTCATGGTGCTGCTATGCTGCACAGTTGGTGGCCAGGAGGTAATACAAGAATTCCTGTATCTCTCAGATTGCCCCACAGCCTTGATGGGACAGAACTTCCTGGGAAAGCTTCAAGCTTAAATAACCTTTGATTCTCCTGATCACGTAACTCTGAGATTAAGAGACCCAGAGGCTAAAATCATAACCCTCACTGTTCCCTGGGAAGAGAAATGGTGGCTCTACAGCCTAACAGAGGTCTCACAACAATCCCCAGGGCTGCCATTTCGAGTACCAGGAATGTAAGCAGAGGATGATCCTCCAAGACTGGCAAAAAATATACCTCCCGTGATTGTGGAACTAAAGCCAGGGGGCAGGCTGGTCCATTAGAGGCAGTACTTCATACCACACAAGGCACAAATATGAATCCACAAGCACCTGGAGAGGCTTTTGCATTATGGAATCCTCTGGGATTGTCAGTCTGCTTGGAATATGCCTTTTGTTGCTGGTGCAGAAGCCAAGCATGGATGACTACCAAATGATTCAATACTTCCGAGCTGTAAACCAGGTCACGATCTCTCTACACCCCATCGTCCCAAACCTGTATATGCTACTGGGTCTCATCCCTGCTGAGGCTGCTTTCTTCACCTGCTTTGACCTTAAGGACACTTTCTTCTGCATCCACCTGACCCCAAGAAGCCAGTCAATCTTCGCTTTCCAATGGGAGGACCTGACAAATGGCACCAAGGGACAGTTAACTTGGAACCAGCTGCCCCAAGGATTCAAGAATTCTCCAACCATCTTCAGTATGTCACTAGCATCAGATTTAAAAGCCTTTCCAACAAACAAGTGGGGCTGTACCTTGCTCTAGTATATAGATGACTTGCTGTTGGCAGCACCAACCAAGAAAAACTGTATACAAGGGACACAGCATCTGTTGACCCTCCTATGGGAGGTGAGCTACAAGGTCTCAAAAAAGAAAGCCCAAATATGTCAGGAAAAAGTTATATATCTAGGTTTTCATTTGTCCCAAGACCAATGCCAGCTTGACCCTGAAAAAAACACCAGCAGTATATTCAATTTTCCAGTCCCAATTACCTGGCAAAATCCGGGAGTTTCCAGGAGCTGCAAGATTTTATGGAATTTGGATACCTAAATTCTCCATCATGGCAAAATCTCTCTCTGAAGCCTCAAAGGGGGATGAATGGGAGCCTCTGCTATGGAAAAAGGCTCAAACAACAGGCCTTCAAATAAATTAAACAGGCCCTCACCAATGCACCTGGTCTGGGACTCCCAGATGTGACTAAACCTTTCTTTCTATAAGTGCATGAACATAATGACATTGTGATAGGGGTCTTAACTCAAATGCTATGGCCATGGCATATTTATCCAAACAGCTAGATTCTGTGGCTCAGGGTTGGCTGCCTTGTTTATGAGCCCTGGCAACCACGGCACTCCTTAAAACAGAAACTGACAGACTAACTATGGGACAAAACCTAACTGTCAGGGTGCCTCATGCTATGCTAAATTTAATGCAATACAAGGGGCAGTACTGGCTAACCAAAGCTCGAATGGTCAAATATCAGGGAATGCTCTATGAAGACCCACACATTTGCCTTGAGGTAGTAAAGACCTAAATATTGCAAGCTTACTACCTATAGAGCCAGGACCGCCAGATCATGATTGCATTTAAATAATAAATAAAACAGTCTCTAGCCATCCAGATTTAACAGACCAGCCCCTCAGGGACCCTGAACGGGAGTAACTTCATACAGGAGGGAAAGCACTTCGTGGGCTATTCAATAGTGACTTTAAACCTCTGCCAGTAGAAACTTCAGTTCAAAAAGCACAACTCATTGCACTCACTTGAGCCCTCCAGCTAGCCACAGGGCTACACATTAATATCTATATAGACTCCAAGTATGTTTTTACTACCCTGCATGTACATGGAGCCTTATACAAGGAAAGAGTTTAATCAATTCTGGGGGAAAAAGACATAAAATATGACAAGGAAATTCTAGAGGTACTAGATGCTATATGGGCTCCAAAAGAGGTAGTAGTCATACATTGCAGAGGGCATCAAAAGGGAAATGTGATAACTGCCAATGGAAATCCAAAACATATCAAAAAGCAAAGCTTGCAGCAACAAAAGAAACTGTCAAAATGACTACAGTAACCGTGGTGCTGCTTCCTAGCCTGCTGACAAACTGGAGCCTTTGTTACACGCCAAATGAGAAAACATGGTTTAAAACCAAAACAGGACACTACTTAGCAACCACATGGTGGAAATTTAAAGATGGCCGAATAGCTATTCCAGAGTCATTGGCGCTGACATTTGTCCATTTCACCAAGGGACACACAGTGGACGGACTGCTCTTGAAAATACCCTCAGTAAGTACTTCTATGTCTCCTGACTCTCCAGTATAGCACAGGTAGTCTATGAACAATAGGCAATTTTTGCTCAAAATAACCCGTGGCAGGGATCCAAAATCTCCCACTGAGTGCAGCATATGGGGGCAGCACCCTTTGAGGATCTTATCATGGATTTTACAGAGCTCCCACACTGCTGAGTCTACAAATATCTCCTTGTTTTTTTGTTTTGTTTTGTTTTTGAGTTGGAGTCTCACTCTGTCACCCAGACTGGAGTGCAGTGGCTGCTCCCGGCCACCACAGCCTCGACTTGCTGGGCTCCAGCGATCCTTCCACCTCAGCCTTCTGAGTAGTTGGAACTACAGGCGTGCGCTACCACACCTGGCTAATTTTTTTTTTTTTATTGTAGAGATGAGGGCTCGTCAATTTTCCCAGGCGGTCTCGAACCACGGCTCAGGGGAATTCACTCACCTTGGCCTCCCAAAACGCGGGATTACAGGCTGAGTCACCGAGTCTGGCCTCTCCTTGTTTTTATATGTACTTTCTCAGGATGAGTTAAAGCCTTCCCCACAAGGACAGAGAAAGCCACCAAAGTGGCCTGACTCCTGTTAAAATAAATCTTTCCCCAGTTTGGACTCCTGATCACTATAGGATCAGACAATGGACTGGCATTTGTAGCCAAGATAGTACAATTAATGACAAGAGGACTAAAAATCAAATGGAAGCTCCATACAGCCTATATAGGTCACAAAATTCAGGAAAGGTGGAGCAAATAAACTGGACCTTAAAATCACAACGAAGTAAGCTATGCCAAAAAACTCACTTAGGCTTGGTCCAGCTTCTGCTAATAGTCCTTCTAAGGGCAATGTCTAGCCCTATAAAACAAATAGGTTCCTCATATTTTAAAATTGTTTATAGGCAGCCACCCCCTCTTATTAAAGGCATACAAGGAGACTTAAAGGAGTTAGAAAATCTCACTCTAAAACAACAAACGCAAGCCTTAGGCTAAGCCTTAAATGCCATCCATCTTCAAATCAGAGAATGGCTACCAATTAGTTTAACTACTAATGCCCATTCTTTTAAACCAGATGATATGGTATGAGTAAAATAATGGAACGTACAACCTCTAAAACCCCTCTGGGGGCCCATTTACTGTCCTTTTGTGTATACCCACTGCAGTCAAGGTAGCTGAAATAGTTCCCTGGATCCATTACAACAGAGTTAAGCCTGCCTCCCAGGACTGGGAGTAGACCACAAATCTGTCAACTCCCCTTAAGCAGACCCTCTGGAAAGTTACCGAAGCTGACGGACAGCCCAAACTAGATTCCCCAGGCCCTGTTCTAACCATTCCAGGGCTAGCTAGTCTATGCACGGCTGAAACTTGAGGATCCATCAGCCTTGCTTCAGCCATACACCAGACACTGGCTGATGTATGCACAGCAGAAGTTTAAGGACTCAACAGAATCAACACCTTACAGATAAGCCATTGTTTCTAAAATTACATGCCTACGCATTGTCAGCTTTTGTATTTACCAAGTGCTATAACATTTGTTATTCTATTTGCCATAAGCCTAGCAGAATCAGCGCCCACAAATTGAACATGTTAAGAAAAGTTCTCACCAGCATTTCTGCTCCTTCTTGTAATAGGACGCTTTCTTGTGCTTTTATGTACTTCTGCCTAATTTGGGTGTCTATCACTTCCCTCACACATCCAGCATGTAAATATATAAAAACTGTCTGGCCAGACATAAAAGTCTTCCATCGTTATTCATCCCAGCCAGAAGTTTATTATATTGACAAACATAACTGTACTCATAATGGCCAGCTACACTTTATTGGATTATCAAAACAGAGCTAGCAGTACACTAAAACTGGTATTATAGCCTGTAGCACCCATGGAAGCACAAACTGGGTTTGTTGGGATCTCACCCCTGCACCAAAAGCCAAGAAACTACTTAAAGAAGTTGTACAATTTATAACTCCCTTGACACCCAAATGCCAAAGTTTAAACCCCCCTTTCCCCCAACCATGGGAAGTAGGCCAAAATCTGTTTATAAATTTGGCTAAAAACATAGCTCGGACACTTGATGTCACCAATTGCAAAACCCCCTTCCCACAACCATGGGAAGTAGGCCAAAATCTGTTTATAAATTTGGCTAAAAACATAGCTCGGACACTTGATGTCACCAATTGTTGGGTATGTGGGGGAGTTCTAATGACTGAAGAAAGACCTTGGAAGGGAACTAGTCTGGATGTATACCAACTCCTTCAGTGGAACAATTCTATAACTGTTGGAACACACAACCTACCCCCAAAATAGGTCCTCTCAAAATAATTAAAGAAGACTGCTTAAGCAGAATGGACTCTTCTTACATTCAGTGGATAGGAGAAACTCCTTGCAAGAGAATATTATACTGGAATTCAATCCACCGAACCTGATGGCCAACAGGACCTGTTTGGTATTAGGCACCTGCTTATGCAGCTAAATCTTCTCAGTGCATTATTGTCACTCTAACTATCAGTAACTGCACAGTACTATCCTCTGAACAAGATAACCCATTTCAAGATATCCCCATTACAAGTCAAAACTGGGCAAACCTGTCCTCTGTAAATCCAGACTTCTAGAAAGCCCCTAAAGGGCTGTTTTGGATATATGCAAAGGTTAAATAGGCCCAACTCCCAGAGCTATGGAAAGGCACGTTTACCATAGGAATAATCCAGTCAAGTTTTTCCTTCTGCTTAACCCAAAGGTAGATGAACTGGACGTCCCTCTTTTTGAGAGCCTCAAAACATGGGTTGCTCAATCTCTTGATCAAACTCTTAATATAGGAGGGACCCAGGTTTAGAAAAATGACAAATGGCCACCCCAGAGAATTATAAATACTTATGACCCAGTCACATGGTACAAAATGGAAGTTGGGGATACTGCACACCTCTATATATGCTAAATTGCATTATCAGGTTACAAGTTGTCTTAGAAATTATAACTAATCAAACTGCCACAGCTTTTGAACAACAAGCCCAAATGCGGGCCACCATTTATCAAAACCGCTTAGCTTTGGACTACCTGCTAACAGAAGAAGGAAGAATATATGGTAAATGTAATAGCTCTGGCTATTGTTTGCAAATAGATGATAATAGCAAAGCTATAACTAACATAGCCACCAATATTAGAAAGCTTGCCTATGTCCCAGTACAAAAATGGCATGGCATAAAAATTGGCAATTGATTTGAAGACATGTTCATGAGTCTGGGAGGATTTAAATACATTATTGGACCTCTAATCCTATTGTTAATAATCCCGTCTTATCCTCCCTTGCATAGCCCCCAAAATTATAAACTCTGTCCCCTAAGTTTATACAAACAATTGTTAAACAAAAAACCATGGCCCACATAATGTTAATACACCAAATTGAAGATGATGCTCTTTTACCCATGAAGGATCGAGCATCAAAGGGGAGAATGTGGCAGAGAGGCACTAAAAAACAGTTAAAATTATTTATTCTTTTTTAAAAATCAAACTGCAAGCTCCAAACCTGCTAGACATGGGATGTGAGGAAAACCAGACAGCCACAAGCTGTTTTCCTGTAAGTGCAAGATAGTAATCAATCCACAACCTCACCCCCACATCCCCTTTCTGTGAAGTTATCGGTTTACAACCCCTACTTGTCATGTATATCCTGTAAAAAATTTGTTCTTTGAAAATCTGTTTTTGCTGATTACAACCTTGCAAATTCTAAAAAAAAATGTATAGCCATACAACCTGACCCCCTCCGTTACCTAAGCTAACATATAAAACACTTATCTTCTTTGTCCGGGTTGCTCAGCCTTGGAGCATTAGCTCACTAAGTCATGCCAGTGCCAATAAAACACTTCTTCCTGAATTAGCCTTGGTGTCACGGTCTCTCTGTTTTCACGCAACAGCAGTAGTGGGAAACTGTCAGGGGAGCAGGGGGGAAGTGGCAGTTGAGGGAAACCACTAGGGGAGGGAGGGGCACACCTCATCAACAAGGGTAGCTGTATAATCAACGTTTGTATACCTAACCCTGAATTGTACCCCACATCTTTATAATAAAAAAAGACAGCTGGGCTCGGGGGCTCAGTCTGTAATCCCACACCTTTGGGAGGCTGAGGTGAGTGGATTGCCTGAGCCCACAGGTTCGAGACCCACCTGGACAGCAAGACCTCATCTCTACAATAAATAAAAAATCAGCCGGGCATGGTAGCACATGCCTGTAATTCTGGCTACTCGGAAGGCTGAGGCGGAAGGATAGCCAGAGCCCAGCAGGTTGAGGCTGCGGTAGCCGGGAGCAGCCGCTGCACTCCATTCTGGGTGACAGAGCGGCCACTGCACTCCATTCTGGGTGACAGAGTGAGACTCCAACTCAAAAAAAACCAAAAAAGACAAAGAGAACATTTTGAAAGCACAAAAATAAACAACTCATCACATTCAGTGGAACATCCATAAGTTGTTTTCTCAGAAGAAACCTTGTAGTCTATAAGAGAGTTAGATGATATATTCAAAGTGCTGAAAGAAATAGAAAAAATTATCAACAGAGTACTATACCCAGCAAGACTCTCCTTCAGAAATGGAGAAGAAATAGAACTTTCTAAGATCAACAGAAGCTGTGAGAGTTCATCACCACTAGACCTTCCATGTAAGAAATGCTAAAGGAAGTTCTAAATACTAAAGTTGAAACAAAAATACATCAATGATATAAAAACATATGAAAATAAAAAGACTCACAATAACAGTAAAAATATAGTCAAATTCAGAATGCTCTAATACCATAGTATAACAATTAAAAGTTAAAAATAATTATAGTTACAGTAATTTGCTAATGTACATACAATATATAAAAGTTGTAAATCATGACAGCAAAACATACCACTACAAAAAGTAATCAATCAAATCACAAGGAAGACAAGACAGGAAGAATTGAACAAAAAATCGACAAATCAGTCAAGAAAAAAGTTTTAATGTCAGTAGTAAATCCTTAGATGTCAATAATTACATTAAATATAAGTGAATTTTCAGCAATAAATAGGAACAAACCATTGATACATGAAACAATATGAATGGATCTCCAGAGAATTGTGCTGAATAAAAAAGAAAATCATTTTCAGAAGATCACAGATTGTATTACACTATTTATATAACATTACTGAAATAAAAAAATATAGAAATGCAGAACAGATTAGTGGTTGTTGGGACAACCAGGGAAGAGGGTGGAATAGGAGTTAATATCTATAGAAGAGCAACCTAAGAGATCTTTGTAATGATAGAATTGTTCTATATTTTGACTGTATCAATGTCAATATCCTGGCTGTAATATTGTGCTATAATTTTCCAAGTTTATTATTGGGGAAATTGGGTAGAGGGTACATAGATGCTGTCTCTTGTTTTTTATAACTACATATCAACCTACAATTCTACCAAAATAAAACATTTGCTAATAAAAATAATAATAAGTAAATAAATATAAGTGAATTTAATTATCCAATCTAAAGAAAATCAATAAGGAAACATCAAACTTGATCAACACTATAGACCAAATAATCCTAAGACATACACAAACAGTTCATCCAACACATCATAGTACATATTTTTCTCCAATCCACAGAACATTCTTCAGAATAAATCATATGTTAGACCAAAAAATACATTAATGAATAATGAAATTGTATTAAGAATTGTGATGGCTAATTTCATATTTCAACTTGACTGAATTAAAGGAGGCTTAAATTGCTGGTAAAGCATTATTTCTGGGTGTCTCTGAGGGTGTTCCTAGAAGAGACTGGCTTGTGAATCAGTAGCATGAGTGGGGAAGATATACCCTCAGTGTGGACAGGCACCACCAAATCAGCTGGGGACCCAGATGGAATAAAAAGGCAAAGGAAGGGTTAATTTTTTGCTCTCTCTTCTGCAGCCAATATATCTTTCTTCTTCTTCCCTTAGATGTTAGAACTATGGATTAACTGACTATTGGAATCTGGAACTGGCACCACCAGAAGTCTCCAAGGCTCTCAGGCCTCTGGCCATGGGCTTAGGGTTATCCCATTGGCTTCCTTGGTTCTGAAGTTTTTGGACTTAGACTGAGTCACAGTATCAACTTCCCTGGTTCTCCACCTTGTAGATGGCCTGTTGTGGTGCTTTTCAGCTTCCATAATATCATGAGCCAATTCCCATAATAAGCCCCCTCTAATATGTCTATATCTGTGTCTACCAATCTATCTATCTAATCTATGCTCATTTGATTTTATCTTTCTGGAGAACCGTAACACGAGGATATTTGCAACCATCATGGTATGAAACAAAAAATTCAATAAAAAGATACAAATGGAAATTTTACAAATATGTGAAAATTAAATAACATACTCCTTAGCAACTAATGTGTTAATAAGGAAATAAAAAGAAAAAAATTAAAATACCACACAAATAAAAATGGAAACACAACATACCAAACTTATGGAATGCAACAAAAGAAGTTCTAAGAAGGAAGTTTATAACAATGAATACTAACATAAAAAATTAAAGCTCTCAACCTAACTTTATACTAGAAAAAGAACAAATTAAGTTCAAAGTTAACTGAAGGAAAAAATAATAAAGATCAGATCAGAAATGGATGAAATAAAGACTAGAAAACAAAAACAGATGACCAATGAACTAAAAGCTATTTATTTGAAAAAATAAAAATCGACAAACCTTAAACTAGAGTAACAAAGAAGAAAGATAGAAGACTAAAATAAATGAAATTATAAATAAAAGAAGAAACACTACAATTGATACCACAGAAGTACAAAAATATTAGGAGATTACTATAAATGGTTATATGTCATTAAAGTGGATAACCAAGAGAAAATGGATAACTTCTTAGAAACATACAACCTACCAAGACTAAATAATGAAGAAATAGAAAATCTGAACAGATTAACAAGTATGGACACTGGATAGGTAAAAGAACATCCCACCAAAGAAAAACCCAAGATCTGATGGCTTTTAAAGGTGAATACTATCAAACATAGAAGAAAAAAATAATGCCAATTATTCTAAAATGTTTCCCAAAAAATGGAGAGAAAACCCTCAAACTCATCTCTCTCTCTCTCTCTCTCTCTCTCTCTCTCTCTCTGTGTGTGTGTGTGTGTGTGTGTGTGTGTGTGTGTGTGTGTGTATCCCAATGTCCCTAATGAACTTTGATACAAAAATTATCAACAAAATTCTAACAAACCGAATTCAATACACATTACACAGATCATAACACTATTATCAAGTGAGATTTGCCCATGGGATACAAGTATGGTTCAAATTACAAAAATCAATGTGATACACCACACTAATGGAATAAAGGATAAAAACCACACAGTGATCTCAATAGTTGCAGAAAAATTTCTTTACAAAATTCAGTATTGCTTTATAATAAAAACTCCCAATAAAGCAGGTATAGAATAAAGGTACCTCAACACAGTAAAGGTCATATATCACAAGCCCATAGCTAACCTCATACGCAAAATCGAAAAGTTGGAAGCTTTTTCTCTAAGATCAGTAGCAACAAGCATGCCCAGTCTCACCATTTCTGTTCCACATAGTACTAGAAGCCATACCCAGAGCAATTAGGTAAGGGAAATAAATAAAATTCATCTAAGTTTGGAAATAAAATCTTAAGTTGTTCATGTTTGCAAATGACATGATTTTATATATAGAACGTCCCAAAAACTTCACTAAAAAACTTACTAGAACTAACAGACAAATTTATTAATGTTTCAGGACACAAAATTAATATACAAACATTAGCAGCATTGATAAATACTAACAACAAACTGTCTGAAAATAAAATAAAGGAAGCAATCTCATTTACAATAGCTGCAAAACAAATAGGAATAACTTTAATTAAAAAAGTGAAAGACCTGTACACAGAGCACTGTAAAACATTGATGAAAGAAATTGAAGAAGGCACAAATAAATAGAAATATATTACACATAGTTTGTTCACTTTGGGATGTAATTGAGGCACAGTAAAACAAAAACCAGTGTTTGCTTGTCATTTATTTGACAAGTATGTTTCCAGAGAACCTCAAGAAGGCTTTGTTCTGAAATGTGGACAAACCAACAGGTTTGGGGACTTAGGCAAAGCTTTCAGCAGATGTCAGGTACAAGTGATATGCCTCTGTGTCCTGTTAGCATAACAGGATCTAGTAAGAGATCAAGCAAGAATATACTACATGGCCACAGATTTTAGAAAGGCCTCAGTGTTTATACTCAATTATAGCAGGAATATAGAGATAAAGATTAAGAAAAGTTCCCATTCCAGCAGGACAGTTCATTTTGAGCCCTGATGTGTTTTCCCCTTGTTTTCACCTAGAAGAAGGCAACATTACTCTCCTTTTATTATTCTATCTGCCTTACAATGGTTCCCAAATGGTGAAAGAGAAAATAAGTAACAAAACTACTAATCTTAATAGCTTAGCTATAGTCAATGTTGGTTCTGTACTTACCTTTCATTGTATATCTGAGTTTTGTTTAAAATGAATATGTTACACTCAAATTTATTTTTGTAAACAGGATTGAAAGGAGATATTTAAAACTTAAAGCTTTCTGATGGACAAATACATTTATGTCACACATATAGTAGATATGTTACAGCATTTAACAAGGATATGCATGGATAGTAGGCAAAACACCAGAGGGCTAGTGGGTGCATTGCAATTTGAATAAATATAATTTTCTGTAATAAATTATCTAGCAGATAACATTTTTTAATAAA
This sequence comes from Cephalopachus bancanus, assembly GCA_027257055.1. Lineage (NCBI taxonomy): Eukaryota > Metazoa > Chordata > Mammalia > Primates > Tarsiidae > Cephalopachus > Cephalopachus bancanus. The sequence continues at coordinate 16,474 of JAPVLO010001068.1, forward strand.
AAGCCATGACAGGTCCCTTGCTGTAATTATAGTCTTGAGGTTAAAAATTGCATTGCATCAAAGATAAAAATATAACTTTAAAATTGAAAACAGAATGTTAACAGGAGAGTTTCTTCCATTTGCCATAAACTTGCCAAAAATTTATTTTACAGTGACAGAGCAAAATATATATTTAGCTAAATCAGTACATGACTAATGCTCTTTATACCTTGTTACTTTATGATCATTGATCCATAAATATTTTTCAAATTTGCTATTATCTTTTAAATAAGAATTAATAAAAACACCTGTATTTTTATTACCGAAAGCATTTATGCCAAAAACAATTATCCCTCCTAAAAGTTTGTCATTAAATACTATGGAAATATTTGACTTATTGTTTTATTTTAACCAAATTGAATCACAATATTTGATTGCTTAAATCTTTTTTTATTTCACATTGTATTCTAGATACTGTCCTTGAGTATTTTATAAGTATTATCTTTTACCTTCTCTGCACCTTATTAATTAGGGTATATTTACTTATATTTTTTGAGTGAAAATATTGATAACAGAAATAATCTGCTCCATTAGCATGTGCCAGAGCAGTGATTGGAACCCAGACTGTCTACCTTCAAAGCCCTTCCTCAGAAATGTAGAGGAGGGTGGCCCATGGCAGCATGTGATGTCAAACACCAGAGTCCAATTTGTGAAAGTGCATTTATACTCTGTGCTCCACACAGAATATGCCTCAGTACACTTGTTGGATGTTGTAGCAATATCAGTTATTTGCATTTGATCAAATTTAACTCTGTTAGGCTTTGGAGTTATTTGGTTAATGTCTAATATCATAGGTGAAATTGTTCCTGTTGCTTTTGTAAATTGACTTAAAAACTGATGAATCATTGGAAATCGAGACAATTTATAAGCATCCTTTAATGATATTGCTCATTCCAGTAGGATAATGAGGTTCCTTTACTTTAGAATGGATGTGTTGTTGACAAACTTTCCTGTGTTGGTTCTACACATTATATCCATTTTTTATTAAATTTTAATAATATTAGAGTAGTGTACTGTTGAGAGCCAGCCTTGGAGGCCCACCTGATTGACAGGGTCCTGGTGGGGCCGAAGACCCTGGGCCGCAGGGTGAGCCCAGGAAACTGAGGCCCTTCTGTTTTCCACCTTTGCTGTTTGGTACCGTCGAAGAATTCAGTGCAGTCGTGGAAAAAGAAAATGGCATGTTTATGTGAAGTACTCACAGCTAACCTGGAAATGTCATGGTTCATTTTTCTATTTCCCACTATGCCATTTGGCCTTTTCTAACATATGCAAGGGTTAAAATCTGAAGCACATCAAGAATGCTTTCTTTCACTTGGTTATAAGTTACTAGATATTGCTTGAGTAAAAAATAATGTAAGTATATTCACTCCTTATTTAATTTAGGATTATGCAGTTTAGTGTTTAGACATAAGGTTTTTTAGAAGCACAAGTTTATAGTAAGTTCATTATGAATTCATTATAAGTTCTAACGCTTATCTAGGAGTTATGTAGGTGATTTATAACACTGTTTTCACAGACTTAGGATAAAGATTAATCGTTAAGGTTTTTACTTAATTCTATAGTTAAAATTTTAAGTAAACATTTATAGAGTGGGTTTTCACTGAATTCATAATATAGTAAATAGATACTTTTATGATAATTCACTAAATACAGAAAACAACCTTGGGGGCCTGGGAAACATCACTAAAAGCTTCTTTTGAGTTCTTTTTAGAAAAAAACACTGCAGGATAAGAGAAAAGCAATGAAGACACCTGGACAAGAAAGGCAATTACGAAGCTTTGAAGGTCATAGGAGTCCAAAAGAGAAAAACTCCTGCTACATGGAGAACTTTGCACCTGGAAACTTTCTTAAGACATTTCAAGGACTGTAATTCAGGACTTTGGACTAAAACTATCATTTTTGGCTTTATGATAAAGACTCATTAACTAAAATTAGTTAGTGTTCTTGACTTGTTTGTCACTTCTAGACCGCTAGATGATGGTAACTTTTAAAGCATATGTACGTGAAGGAATTTTCTTTGTCTTTCCCCTTTATGAATGGTATAAAAGCTCTGTGTTAACTAACATTAAATTGTCATCTGTTCAGGAAGCAGGTGTCCGAGTATAATGTTTTCGTCTTTCGCCTATCCGTCTCTCCTTCAGGAAACCTCATGACCCTTGTGGGGCTGGACCCCCGCAGTGTACATGTTAAAATATCATTTCCTTTTGAACACAAAATCCTCTTTGATTTATTTAAGTGAAAGATGATCATTTGAGGATGACATTTGAATAAAACTACAATATCTTCATGTCTTTAGAAGTTAACAGCTTAAAGTCTGTACAAAAAACAGGAGTTTTATTCATCAGAAGAACAAGGGTAGAGGTTGGTTAGGAATATTTGAGGACCCTTCTAAACCTATAATTTTATAAATATATTTAAAGAAAAGAGAGTTATATAAGAGTATATATAACTATAGGATTGTGTATATTTATACACACACATATATATAAATATAAATATATATGTATATGTATATACAACTACAATAGATCAGGGGAAGAAACATGTGGTTGGGAATCATAAAACTGATATTCAAATTCCAGGATTTTACAGTAACTGAGGAATTTGGAAAGAGCTATAACCTCATTTGACCTCAGTTTTCTATATTCAACATTAAGAGACTAAAGTAAATCATTTTAAAGATGACTTTTGGCTATATGATTCTACAGTTTTAAAACATTTGGATCTCATTTCATTCAGAGGGTTTTGTATCACTTTATTCCTGAGTTTATGATTTTCAATTTCCATATCAATAATGTCAAAGAAATATAGCAATAAATAATACTTTTTTCACCATTTTATGTACCCACACATCTGTTCTGTGAATAGGGTCCCAGTCTATATTTATAGAAACATAAAAGTAGACAACCAAGAGCATATAAAAATCATTTATATGAAAAATAAACGCATAATGCATGCAACATGGGAGATATGTAAAACACTTATATGTAGTTACCAGTCTGGGAAAAAGAAAACCTCTGATATGAATGTAAAAAATACCCCTTGTCTGTTTCTAAAAGAAAATACCACATGTGGCTGAGGGTTTTCATCAAAATTATTGGAGGTGTAAAAAAATATTTAAATGTTTTAAATAATACCAGCACACGTCATTTGATATTACAACAGAGAGAAAGAAATTTCAGATTTCTGACAAATCTAACAAATCAGAGCACACACATCTATGGATGCCAGTTTTCAGGATATTTCCCTAACATATTGCCTTCATGATCCACTGACATTTGCAGGGTCTCCTTTGAAAATGCATTGACAGCACCATATAAGCAACATTATGAGATGGTTAACAGCACTGCCTTGTTCTTTCAGGTTAAGTATAGCAATTTTTGAACATGGTCTCAACATGAACTTTCATATGTCTCACTTCTATTGGGGACTAAACTGGATTAGACTCTGGCTATCAAATCACACTTAAAAATAAAATTTTACAGAAATATTTACTAAGTCAGCTAATTTGTTTTGTTGATGTTGTTAATTGAATTGATCATATTTCATCTGGTTCTCTTCCAAATGGAATGCCTGCCTTTCTTTGTCTGTCTGGAAAATGCCTCTCTACTATATCACTCAAGATCAAATATTACCTTCTCAGGAAGTCTCTCAAATTTCCTAAGATGAGGTCAGTTGCCTCATTTCTTATTATCTTATAGCATGTTTAATGTAGCTGCTTTAGAGCACTCACATTCTGTGTTAGAGTCAGTTGTTTATGTATGTGCTTCTCACTGCTTAGAATTTGATTTAAAAAATCTATCAAGACTCATTCCAAGAATGTCTCAAGGTATGAAAAAGTGATAAAACAGCACTGAAATAACTTGTAATTGGATTGGTAGTCAGGTCAGGCTTGCCCAAAACTGCTTGCACAAATGATAGGATACGAAGCAATATAAGCTGTTTCTCAGAGTGGAGAATAACAAAGAAATGATGAAGTAAAAAAAGTAAAAATACAAGAGGAAAGGAAGCAGGGAAACAGAAGGAAAAGAAGGAAGGAAGAGAGAAAAGGATGAAGGGAGGGAGGGAAGAAAAAGAGAAATCATTTGTCAGTTGTAATACTTATAAATAATATTATTCACATGTGATTTCATGGTGTAGCTGCATGACATCCTGCTATCCCAAATATTGGCCAGCTAGTAGTTGACTAACATCAATAGCTTCAACCACTGAAATTCAAAACTAAGTAATGCAAAAATGAACTCATCTTCTCTGAAAATGAGCAGAATAATTTATTTTCTTATCTTATTTAAAATATTTTAATATGTTTTAAAAGTATCTAGTTCAGAAAACTGAAAGAAAGAAATGGAGAATATAAATAAAAATGGAGAACTAGAGATCAGAAAGCCTATAGAAAACTCAGAAATATATTTCCAAACTGAAAATAAGGAGAAAAGTTTTGAGCATACTTTAATAAATATTTTGCAACTAGATCTATGTAAAATAATTTTATCTTTAATGATAATAACTTATGTTATCCAGTTGTGTCATGCATAAAATATTATTTAAAATATATACATGCAGCAATAAATATCTCCTTTTAAACATAGAGACATGAGAATAAATGCTAGTAACCAAAAAATCAGCTGTCCATTAAAATGACAGTAATATTTGGAATATACAAGGTGCCCATTTTTCTCAATACCACTCTGCTTTAGCTAGAATAGAACATATCCTAATTTTTTTGTGCCCAGGATGCAGAAAAGTTAAGTTAATGTTCAACAAATGTTTTTTGAGGGAATTAATTGCTATTGTCTTAACTTTTCTTATTACTGGTCAAGATTAGGCCAAAACTCATTGCTTTTTTTATCATTGCTATTGCCATTATCATCAACTTCAAATTAATTACATCCAGTTTTCTGTTTTCTGTGGATAAATGATTGGGGTGTCTGATATAGTGGATTTTTGAGAGCATTGTGAAAGAGAATAATAATATAAATAATATACTACAATATATTATTTATACATATATTATATAAAATTACATTATATATTATATAATGTAAATAATACTTTTCAAAATTTTCTCTATCTAGCTAATTTAAAAAATGAAAATAAAAAATATCTTATACAGATCTAAGAATACTGTCACACCTAGAAACCTGGTCACTTGTTTTTGGTGGGCATTCCCTTTGCAGAAAAGTTCAATATTCTATAGAGTCAATGGACCATGAAACTTAAATGGGATATATTCTAATATTTGATTATGATAACAGATCAGAAAAGCAAAAAATAAGAGTATAATTTTGCAATTTATATATTTAGGAAAATTAAGACATTTTATGAGGCTGCAAATATTAATTTATACGAAAGAGATAGACATATTTTCAAAATGATCATAACATTAATCTTCCACAAACTTAGTCCTTTCTGTCCCTTTATCACATGGATCATTTTGCCTTTTGCCATTCCACTTAGTAGCCTCAATGGAATCTTTCCCCTGCAATGACTTTTTGGTTAACTTGCACATTTTCTTCCTTCATGCTATGGTCTGAACATATTGAGACAAGAATCTTGCAATGTTTTTATCTGTGATTCTTCTATGATATGCACTTTTCTGACAAAGTTGACAATAAGTGTCTGGGAAGGTAATCTGATAACTCTCTTGATTAATGATGTCCCCCCAGGTTTCACTCATTTCTTATTGGATTATATCAACCTTTGATGCCAGTTTTGGAATGCATATCAAACTATTCTGTCTTATTTTCTTAAGTTGAACTGTTTTCTTCCTCCAAACAAGCTCTCAGATGTTGGCTTTGTTGTCAAGTATTGTTGACATTGATGTTAACATTTACATAGACCATGATGATTGGTGATATATGCAAAATTAAATTTAAACAATGGGTGGCAATGCCAATACCCAGTGAGAAAAAAAAGGCATCTATTAGAGGACAAAGGGAATTGTTCTTACCTGATGGTAAACATTAATGTTACTACCTTCCAGTAGGAAAAAAACAAAAAACTGTGTTGTGATTTTCCATTTAGAAAGAGATGGTTGAAGATGAGTTGGTTGAGAAATTGCAGTTTTGCTTCTAGAATACTATCCTGTTCCATTGTTCTATGTGCTTGTTTTTGTACCAATATCAGGTTGTTTTGATTATTATAGCCTTATAGTAAAGTTTAAAGTCTAGAAGTTTGATATTCCCTTCTTTGTTTCTTTTGGCTATTTGTGGTTGTTTATTCTTCCATATAAATTTCTGCATTGTCATTTCCAGGTCTGAGAAGAATGATCTTTTAATTTAATGGATATTGGGTTGAATCTGTAGATTGCCAGGAAGAAACATGAATAGACACTTCTCATGAGAAGATATACGGGGAGCCAACAGACACATGAAAAATTTCTCAGCCTCACTAATCATCAGAGAAATGCAAGCCAAAACCATGTTGAGATATCACCTAACCCCAGTAAGAATGGCCATCACTAATAAAACAAAGAACAACAGATGCTGGCGAGGATGCTGAGAAAAGGGAACGCTTCTACAGTGCTAGTGGGAATGCAAACTAGTTCAACCTCTATGGAAAACAGTGTGGCAATTTCTAAAAGAACTAGAAATTTACCTTCCATATGACCCAGTAATCTGCCTACTGGGAATAAACCTGGAGGAACTCAAATGGTTCTACAGAAAAGATACACGCACACGCATGTTTATTGCAGCACTTTTTACAATAGCAAAAACTTGGAACCAATCGTGCTGCCTATTGAAACTAGACTGAATAAAAAAAGTGGTACATAAACACGATGGAATATTACATAGACATAAAGGACAAACATATGGACTTCACAGCAACTTAGATGGATTTTAAGTCTATAATACTGAGTGATCTATCACAGAAACAAAGAACTGAGTACCACATGTTCTCTCTCATAAGCGAACCCTGAACATTTACCAAAATACTAGAAGAAAGGGTTTGGCAGTAGCAGGACACTGTCAAGGGAGGGAGGAGGGCACATAACGTGAATAAGGGTACCTGATCTCAAACCAGGCAAAGTGAGGACCAAAGGGAGGCCCAAACTTTACCTGTATTATGACCGCTTGTATACCTAATTCTGAGTTATACTCCACATCTTTAAAATAAAAATGATCATAAAAAAGAAAAAGGTAATAGCATGTTTCATCACATCAAATTTTGGTGTTAAAAATTGGCTTAAGATTATAGCTGTTGGCTTCATGGCAGCATTTCAGAATACAGATGTGACTATGAAAATTCACGCAAAGTTAGACCAGCTAAACAAATTGTTCCAGTGCCTCAGATGACTGGGCATGATGTCAGGAATCTTAACAGCAAAGAGCATTTCATACAAAGCATTTGTCATTTTGCATCTAAGCTAAGAGCTAAAGTGAAAGCAAAAGCACTAATCACCACAGGCCAAGGAGTCAGAGGACCACTTCTGCCCCCCCCTTGCTATTTTTGATGAACATAATTTCTAATGTTCTATAACCGCTGAGGTGGCAGTAACATGGTTATGGAGCCTGGATAGCATTTTAGTTGTGTCATTCCTGTGACATTGTTTTAGTCTTTTAGGGCATCACATTTATCATCTGCAAAATGACCAAGTCCTGCCTTTTTACATGAGTATTATGAAAAATATATAAAATAATTATTCAAACACACTTTGGAAGCAGTAAAGTGTTACAAAATATGGTTTATTATCACCCATTAATGTATTCTTCCACCCACCCATTCAATATTTATTGATCATATCTCCTGTACCTTTGGACTTTCCGTTTTGTCTCTCGGGTTGTTGAAAACCCATTCCTCCCTCCCTATCCCCACCCACACCTGTTACTCTCCACCACTATGTCCTGATTACCCATGATTCCTCCTTCAAGGTTAAATAGTACATTTTCTTTTCTATCCAACATATGCCCCTCTCAACAGACAGTTGATTATTCCTTCTTTAGGCTAATGCTCTATCAAGTGCACATCTAGGATTTTATGTTTTGTTAGAATTGTTTTGGGGCTTCACCTGTATTTGGAAAATGTTTTCTCTCAAAGAGTAGAGCACGTTCATTTTTGTATTGTCAATGCCAGGCACAAGGTGCTGGGAGATTGGAGACGTTTGATGGAGGAATAGTAGGGGAAGAGGCTGGTAGGTGTGATCTAGATCATTTCAGCTTCAGTGCATATATTATGAGAGTGTCAGGGGAGGATTAAACCTATGTTTTGTATGTTGCAGGATTCATGCCTGTCCAGCAGCCTAAAGAAAGAGTCATGTGGACCACCAGGGTCCTCTTTACAAGAAATACTTGAGAAATTTCTTAAAGATAATTCTTTTTTAAAGGAATCCTAAATCAAGCAGGTGTACTTAACCGTAATCTTTTAGAAGAGATAATTCTGATTCCAATGCCAGGTAATATTCAGATGTGTCTAAAGACAGAGGTTTAGAAACTCATGCCTAAGCCCAAGGAGCAAAATGTGAGCAAGTTCTCAAAAAGCTAATTTCACTAAGGCACCTCTTTATGAAATAAAAGCAAAATGCAGTGGGGCTGTGTTATTCCCCACCTCCACCTAACACAGTGTATAACATGGAAGGGAAGAGAAATTCTCCCTAAATTCCCCATAGAATAAAGCTTTGATTCCTGAGGGGCCATGACACATCAGCAGTGATGGCCAGCAAAAGCAGCCTAGGCTTTCATTATCTCCATGGTGTCCAGAAGAAGGGACAAAAATGCCAGTCAAGGTGGCAGGAATCATATAGCAGCAATCCTAATTTCTGCAGGGCTTCACCTGAGGACAGGCAAGAGTTAAGTGACCTAGGACCCTATTCCTGGACAGCCACCTACTGGCTCTCAAACCTCCAATGCTTCCATTTTCCTAGCTAATGCCATTCCCCATTCCAGGTACTGATCTCATCCCACAACTTAGTGACTTCTTTTATGCTTCAAGGCTATTGTCTAAGATTTTTTTTAGCTTGATTTATCCTTCTGCCAGGAAGACACTATCAGCACCTTTGTGGCCCTCAAACTCTCTTTCAAATGTCTCTTCTTCCTTATAGACTTCTTATTGAATATCTAGGAGAAACTAGAATTGAAGAGGGCATGTGGTCCATCCTCTGGGCCAGGGACTAGGAACATGTTTTCTAGATCCGGAGTGTCATGTTTGCAATGGCATTCGACAGTGTATTCACTCTTTGAACAAATTCATCTGTCTATACCTCAATTTTCTCATCTGTAACATCTGTAAAAGAAGGTCATGGATCATACTCACCCAAGGTTTATTGGCTGGATTAACTGAGTTAATGCAGAAAGCAGTTATCACAGTAAGTATCACATTGATAGTATTCTATAAAAGCTAGCCATGCTTATTATTCATTTAACAGTCCCATTTTGTGACCCCATAATTGTCATTCCTTATAGGCTGGGAACTCTTGAGGAAAAGAGACGGATTTTTGTATTTTTTTCATCTTTATATCCCTGTTACTTAGTACAATGTCCGGGCCTGGGTCATAATGCACGTGTAAAAATAAACGATTGTTTAAGTTGTGTGCATGATGGAATAATTAACCGAATGAAGAATGTGGTAGTAGCAGAGAAATCTTTCATATTTGTTCCGCAGGTACTGCCTCCAGGATGAAAAGCAGGCAGAGGACATCATGCCACTAAAAGAAAGTTGAAGAATAGTAGCTCTGAAAAGTGAATTTTGAGATTGCGTTTATGTTCCTTTGGGACATCATTTGCACAGTGTGATGTCTTGTGGTCACTAGAATCTGATCAACCAAGAATTTGGTGTCTGTTGTTCTTATTCATTCTATCAGTTGCCTATCCTTTAACCTTTCCTTAAATTATGTGAGTTTAAAAAACTAAATAGTGACTCATTGTCAAGAAGGGATGTATTTATGAAATATGTGCCTCAAAGAAAGCAGATTTTGTTAAAATACAAGCAATGTGCCCTTTTTAAGGGATACATAGGAGAAATATTTTATTTGGCTAAAACAATAAATATTGGTGTGAACAGTTACTTAGAGCCTTCCCTGAGCCTCCTATCTTATTGTTTTGTCCTGTTCCTCCTGTGCTTTACTATTCTTTTTTTTACATGAAAGATGAATATTGATATTTCAGGTTAAATGGGGATAGATTTTTTTAAGTACTGTGGGGAGCACAGCTCAAATAGTTTAAAGCCTTCTCAACTATGGAAAGGGAAAATAAATATCACTTTTACTTCTTATTTGTGGAAATTGTGTATACGTCTCTCTAAATGTTGTCCTCTGTATCGATTATATATGTCCAGCAAGAATTTTTATTTTTATGTATTTTCATCTAATTCCTGGAAAAATAATAGATAAATCTTTGTCTATGCTTAAATTGATTTGTGAGGAGAGATAAACTAATGGATGATTCAGCTAACTGGAAAAATTACTCCGTGATTATAATTGAAAGATCAATGCATATATTATATTAGCTCCTTCTTATGGTAGTAATGTCCACTTTGAGAAAGTATATGGACATGTAAACAAAGGTTATTAAATATGAGCTTATTTCAGATTACTTATAACATTGAAATATAACAGGAACACTTAGTTAATCCCATAAAGCAAGTTGAAATTTTAACTAGCTTTTTTTTCTATTTAATTAATATTACTTTAGGGCTTGATATACTTAACTATGCATACACAACTTTCCAACTGACAAATTTTTATAGCTTACGTGAACTTTAAGTTTGCAATAAGTATATTTACATTGTCAATAATTCCAATAATTATCAAAAATATCTTTCCTCTAAGTAACACTGGTATTAAAAATATAAAATTGTAGGTTATTCATATATCTATCTCTTCTTTCTTCTTCTTTTTCTGATTCTTTCCACTTAGGCAAAAAAAACTATTTTTTTTTCTCATTTCTCACTCTTCTGCCCAGTGATGTTTCATTTATTAAATACTATTTTTTAAATGAATATGACTATTTTAATATCCAGTGTCTCTTTTTTTCTCCATAGTCTCATTTACTTCATTCTTTTTTCAAACATAGGCATTATTTTTCTCCTGTTATAGTCTATGCTTTCAGTATGTGATTAGCATATAAACTGCAAGTTTCAAATCATAGGAATGTCTTTGTAGCTCACTTCTCAGATCAAATTAATTTGCAACAAGGAGCTCATATTTCTAATTACTTGATAAACCTAATTGGGCTAATTATCATTTCTATTTTCTAGGGGCAGAAAATTGCACTCAGTTGCTAAACTCATAGTTTTTGTTAAATCACTCCTGCATTTTCAGAGGTTTCTGCATTGTTGATTTTTGCTGGCTAATCTCCTCTAAATTATCTTAGAGGTTTAATTTCTTACTGTTTATTTTAGTAGTTTTTAAAAAATATTATTGACACATTGTAGACTACATGTATTTAAACTGTACAATTTAATAAGTTTTGACATATATCTGTGAAGACATCAGCACAATCAAGATAAATAACATATCCATAACCTCCAAAAAAGTTTCCTTATGCCCCTTTATAATCTCCCTTTTATTTCCTCCCCACTCCACTTCTGTCCCTAGGTAACCACTGATCTTTCTGTCACTGTATATTAGTCTATATTTCCAAGTATATTATATAAATAGAATCATACAGCATGCACTCTCTTTTGTCTGGTTTCCTTTATTGATCATTATTATTTTGAAATTCATCTTTGTTGTGACGTGAGAACACTACACTTATTTTATAATATTATTTCATTGAATAGATATACAACAATTTGTTTATCCCTTCACCTAGTGATGGACCCATAATTGCTTCAATTTTAGTGCTGTTATAAATACAGCTACTGCCGGGCTCGGTGGCTCAGCCTGTAATCCCGTGCCTTTGGGAGGCTGAGGTGAATGAATTGCCTGAGCCCGCGGGTTCGAGACCCGCCTGGGCAGCGAGACCTCATCTCTACAATAAATCAAAAATGTGAGACTCCAACTCAAAAAAAAAATTAATTAAAAAATAAATAAATAAATAAATAAATACATCTACTATAAACATTCATGTACATATCTTCATATAGATAAATAATTTCATTTTGGGGGTAACTGCCTAGGAGTGAAACAGATATGACGGGCGTCTGTTTAACTTTTAACTGCCAAACTGTTTTCCTAAGTGCTTGTGTCATTTTATATTAGAGTTGCAGTTCCCGCACATACTCACCAACACTTGGTATTATCATTTTAAAATAAATATTTTAGCTATTATGATAGATGTGTATTGTTACTATATTGTGGTTTTATTATGCCTTTCTGGAAAGACTAATGAAGATGAGCATCTTGTTCTATGCTTATTTTCCCTCTACAAATCTTCTTTAGTCAAGTGTCTAAAAAGTTGTGCCCATCTTTTATTGGACTGTTTAATGTCTTATCAATTACTTTTGTGAGTTATTAATCTACACTAGACAAAGACATTTGTCCAATATGTCATTTGCAAGTAATTTCTCCCAGTCTGTAGCTTACCCTTTCATCTCTTAATGGAGTATTTCACAGAGCATAAACTTATAATTTTGATGAAATTAAATTTATCATGACTTTGGTGCCATATCTAAGGAATCTTTGCCTAATTCAAGGTCACAGTGGTTTTCACGTAGAAGTTTTACAGTTTTCAGTTTTACATTTATGTATGATGCATTTTGAGTTGATATTTGTGTACATGTGTGTACATATCCCAATATATGAATCAAATTCCATTTTTTGGCATATGGTTACTTACTGGCACCAATACCATGTGCTGAACAGGGTTTTCTTTCTTGCTACATTGTGTTTGTACTTTTGTCATAAATTATTTTTTGAAATATGTATTAGTATATTTCTGGCAACCCCATTTTTCCATTTATAGATCTATCATCTATCGCTCTATCAATCATCTATCCATTATACAAATGATTTAATTTCTATAACATTCCCAAAATGACAAAATTATAGAGATGGAGAGCAAGTTTGCTGTTACCAGTAGCTAGGGATGTTGGGGTGTTAGGTGTGACTATTAATCTATGTCTATCATCTACCTATCTATCTTTATTTCAGTATCATTCAATGTCAATTACTAGAATTTTATATAAGTCTTGAAATCAGGTAGTCTGGTCAGAGAACATACTTTTATCATCTGAACTTATAAATGTGTCAAAATTTGTTTTATGACTCAGAATATTATAAATCTGTGCACATGTCCACTATGCAATTGAAAAGATATACATTTTGTATATTATTCTGTATTTTACATTCGTTTATTTTTGAAATAATTATAGATTCACAGAAAGTTGCAAAGAAAAGTACAGAAAGATATACTTTAGTTTTTCCAAATTGTTACACATTGCAAAATTGGAGTACAATATTAAAACTAGAAAATAAATATTGGTGAAATGTTTGTGTACAGTTCCATGTCATATTATGATGTTTAGATCTGTGTAACACCACCAAAATCCAAATCAAGATTAAGAGATATTTCTTCATGGTAAAGATAATCTTCATGCTACCTTTATAGTCACATCTACCACTCCAACATCCCAAGCTAATGGTGAAAAATAACTTGCTCTCTATCGCTATAATTTTGTCATTTTGAGAATGTTAAATAAATTAACTCATACTATAGTATGATTTCATGTTACCTTTTGAGACCACTTTTTTTTCATTCAGCATAATACCCTTGAGATTCATTCAAGTTGTTGTGTATATCAAAACTACATTTCTTTTCATCTTTAAGTAGCATTTTGTGATATGCATGTATTACAGTTTCTTTAACCACTCACCTACTGAGGCGTATTTTGGCGGTTTTAGTTGATTATTATTAAAAAGCTGATATGAACAATTATATATAAGTCTGTGTATACAAAAGCCTCACTTTCTCTGGATAAATTCCCAAGAGTACCATTGCTGAGTTATATGAGTTGTTTGTTTAGAGTTAAAGAAACTGTCAAATAATTTTTCAGAGTGGCTTTGATATTTTACATATTCACCAGCAACAAATTCAGTGTCCTTAACACTTTTTCCAGCATTTGGTATTGTCATTACATTTTATTCTTGATGCTTGACAGATGTATAGCCTTGATTTGCATTTTTCTGAAGTGTAGTGATGTTGGATATTTTTATGTGCTTTTCTGACATCTGTATATTCTTTTCAGTAAAAAGAATCTTCATGTTTTTCTCCATTTCCTGAGCTGTTTGCTTCACTGTTGTGTTGAGAATCTTTTATATACCGTTGTTGGTGTCCCCTATATGTTGTTTGAAAGTATTTTCTTCTAATATGTAACTTGTCTTCTCATACTTTTGACAGGGTCTTTCACAAAGCAAAAGATTTTCATTGTTATCGAGTCCCATTTATTGATTTTATCTTTTATGGATTATGATTTTGATGTCAGGTCTAAGGATTCTTTTTCTAACCATACAAACTAAAGATTTTCTTCTGTGCCTTTTTAAAAAATTATAGTTTCATGTTTAATATTTAAATCTGTGCTCCATTTGCGTTAATATTTGAATAAGGTATGAGGTTTCTTGCCTTTGTATGTACAGTTACTCAAGCACCATTTATTGAAATTGCCATCATTCTTTGATTGAACTGCTTTCGCACCTCTGTAAAATATTAGTTGCTTGTGTATGTGTGACCTATTTGTTAGTTATCTATTCTGTTCCTCCATTAATCTGTGTATCTATCCTTCTGCCAGTACCACACAGTCTTGACAACTATAGTTTTATAGTAAGTCTTGAAACGGGGTTGAATGATTCGTTACCCTTCCTCCTTTCTTAAAATAAGGGAGCTGCTTCTTCCATTTTTTTTTTTTTTTTTTGAGTTGGAGTCTCACTCTTGTCACCCAGGCTGGAGTGCAGTGGCACCCTCATGGCCATGAGGGTGCCACTGCAGCCTCAATGTTCTGGGCTTAGGCGATTCTTCCGCCTCAGCCTTCCAAGTAGCTGGAATTACAGATGCATGCCACCACGCCCGGCTAGTTTTTTGTGATTTATTGTAGAGACAACGTCTCACCAAGTTGCCTAGGCTGGTCTCAAACCCCCAGGGCTCAGGCAATCCTCTCACCTCGTCCTCCCAAAGTGCTGGGATTACGGGCTGAGCCACAACACCCAGCCTTATTTTATTTAAACACTGATTTAGCTATTCTAATTTCTTGGCAATTCCATATACATTTTTGAATATTAAAAATATTAAGGATTTTGATAGGAAGTGCAGTAAACGTTCATATAACTTTGTTTGTTTGTTTGTTTACAAAAACCTCTTTGAGTCCTTTATTAATGTTTGGAGATGTGTGTTACATGCAATTAACAGCATCACACCAGCTACAGAAGTGCAGATAACCAAGAATATTCTTCAAAACAAGGATCTGAGAGCAACGTGTGATGTTGCCTGCTCTGAACCTCCACAAAAACCCAACTCTGACACATGCGGGACAGACAATGTAGCAACTTCACTTGGAAATGGTTCTTTTAAAAAAAAAAATGATGAGAACTCGCAGTTCAAACCGTTTAGAGTGAGACGTGGCAACTCGCTTGCTGCTGCGGCACTGCTGTTAAAGGCTAGCTTGGGCATCTGAAGGTTGGGCAGTAGAACCAAATGGGGTGAGTGGAAGGGGTTTTATTTTCTGTGTAGAGAGATAACAGATGGTCCAAGAGGGTACTTTCAATCCAGGCTCAGCATGAGACCTGCAGGAATCCACCAGATAAACAGTCTATAAACCAGACAGCTGAAAAGCGCCAGCCAGCCATCCTTGTCTCCACTTCCAACTGGTGGACACTGACGCATCAGGAGTCACTTGAGACACAGAACAGGGTTAACAGGATACACCTGAATGAAACAAGGGGGCTCACTGAGTCCAGTCAGCTCTGATCCTTTCATACCACTGGATGCCATGAATCCCTCTGTTTTCAGGTGTGAATTAAGGAACACTTCCTTTATTTCAATGTTCTACTTTGAAAATAACCAAAACCCTCCCTTCACTCACCATCATTCTTCATAAATTCTGTTTCCAAACTCCTGATTCTTCTAGGTCTAGATTTTTTCCTTTCGCTTCAACTATTGCCACGGCACCGCCGCCGTCGGCCACTGTGGGTGGCAATCCCTCCTCTGACTGAGATTAAAGTAAAAGAATTGGAACCAATGGACATCATGAGACCAGTTTCTGCAGTTCCTCCGCTGGAGACCAACACTGTGTCCCCATAACTTGCGTTGCTGGAGAAGCAACCTGTCCTTGCCTACAAGTGACCTACCACCTGGTCCTCCACACGAAAAAAGCCTCAAAAGCAGCAGCCCGTGATCTCAACAGAAGAAGGTGATATGATGGAAAAGAACAGCACTGACGATGAGAAGTCCACTGCCAAGGGTCTTTTGGTGAAGACTGAGAAGTGCAAGTCTACTCCCAAGGAATATATTGATGAGGAAGACTGAGGTATGTCCCAGTGCATCCAAGACCCCCGTTACTTTGCTTCATCACTATCAGAACCCCTGGAAAGCTGCTTACCACCACTTTCAGAGGTACAGTGACGTCCAGGTCAAAGAGGAGAAGAAAGCTATGCTTCCAGAAATAGCTAATCAGAAAGGAGTATCTTGTCGTGCCCCACCCTGGAAAGTCCACCTCTGTGCTGCCCAGTTATTACAGCTGACGAATCTAGAACATGATGTCTACAAAAGACTTACCAACCTACAGGAAGGGATTATCCCAAAGAAAAAAGCAGCAACTGATGGTGAGCTACACCGAATAAATGAACTCATACAGTGAATTATGCAGAGGTGCAAACTTGTGATGAATCAAATAAGTGAGGCCAGAGACTCCCTGCTTAAGGTTTTAGATCATAAAGATCATGCCCTCAAGCTTCTAAACATGAATGGAACTGTCAAGAAAGTGTCATCCATAAAATTTTGAGGGAGAATTGACCTTTACTATGTTGAGTCTTCCAATCTAACAAACTCTCTCCATATTTATGGATATATGTATATCCGTTTTTTAGAACTTTGATTTATTTCATCATCATTTTGAAATTTTAAGCATAAAGTTTTATGCATACATTGTTAGTTATTCCTAAGTGCTTCATATTTTTCATAACTGCAAATATGATTTATTTTTAAATTTTGGTGTCCACATGTTTATTGCTAGTATATAGAAATACAATCAATTTTTATACATTGATCTTGTATCCTTGAACTTGCCTAACTCACTTATTAGATTGAGTAGGTCTTCTTTTTATTTTTATTCTTTTTAAAATATATTTTAGCCTTAAAAAGAAGTAATTCTGCCATTTGTGACAAGTGGGTGAAGTTGTCAGACATTATGCTAAGTGAAATAAGACAGACACAGGAAGATAAATCTGTATGATCTCACTTATCTGTGAATCTTAAAAAGTTGAACTCATAGAAGTAGGGAGTAAAATGGTAATTATCAGGGGCTGCAGGAGTGGGGGAAATGGAAATATGTGTCAAAGGTTGCAAACATTCAGTTATAAGTTAAATAAGGTCTTGTTATCTAATGTACACCATGATGACTATAGTTCATAATAACATATTTTTATACTTGAAATTTGCTAAAAGGCTAGATCTCATCACAGAAAAGGGTTACTGTGTTAGGTGATGAACATGTTATTTAACTTGATCAAGGGATTAATTTATGTTTATATATATATTCATCACATTGTACATCTTAAACATATACCATTTTATTTGTCAGTCATATCTCAATAAATCTGAAAGTAATGCAATAAAGAATTACCTTTCTTTAGGTCACTCTGGCTGTAAGAGAGATTTAACCAGTGCTAATTAGCTGCCTGATCATTTTAGTAGAGAATTCAAGGGAGAAGAAGCTATAAAGAGCTTTGGGGTAGCCAATTCACGATATTCGACCCTTTAAGTTTACTTGTTAGGGTAAGTTCAAAGCACTTTGAATGAATTAAACATCTATTCAAATAATTTTTTCTTTCTTTTTTTTCATTATTAGAGGTTGAAATTTACTTCATTTCAGTATTTTTTTTTACACGAGTTTTACTTCTCTAAGAGAAGCATAGGACACAACATTTCAATACATAGCTAAATACAAACGCTCATTTTGGAATACCAAGTTTCCATAGTTGTTTTATCCCTTTAACAGAATACTGTAATAGCATTTTGTACTTGACACAAACATAAGCACACTAGTTTCTATCATTTTTGCCTTTGTTTTGTGAAGATGGAATTTAGAAAGAAAATACATTTCGAGATGAAATAGTGAAATCTACTTAAAGTGTATAGAATTATTTAACATTGTGACAGTCTGGTTTTTTTTCCATTTAAAGTGTATACTTTGATGACCTTTATTGTATGTACAGTTATCAGCACAATCAATTTTAAAACATTTTCACCTCCCCTAAAAGAAACCTTGTACCTCTTTTTTTTATCAATATTTTTTATTATGATATCGTGGGGTACAGTTAAGGGTTAGGTATACAAATATGCTTCGTTCAGGCACCCTTGTTGATGAGAGGTGTCTCCCCGTCCCCAAACAGACATTTACTACCATTAATCCCATCTCCCTTCCCCTCTCCCCCCCATAGTTTTCCACCACTGTCAGTCATTTTCTTATAGTATTACATTGGATGTTCAAGGTCCACTATATGAGTGAGAACATGTGATACTCAGATCTTTGTTTCTGTGAGAGGTCACTCAGTATTATAGACTCTAGTTCCATCCAGGTTGCTGCAAAATTCATGATTTTGTTCTTTTGTATGGCTGCGTAGTATTTTTTTCAAAACTGATGATGCAGCTGGACTCGGTGGCTCAGCCTGTAATCCTGCCCCTTGGGAGGCTGAGGTGAGTGAATTGCCTGAAACCTCGGGTTCGAGACCTGCCTGGGCAACTTGGCGAGCCCTCATCTCCATAATAAATCAAAAAATTAGACGGGCGTGGTAGCATGTGCCTGTAGTTCCAGCTACTTGGAAGATTGAGGTGGAAGGATCGCTGGAGCCCAGCAGGTCGAGGCTGCAGTGGCCGGGAGCGGCCACTGCACTCCAGTCTGGGCGACAGAGTGAGACTCCAACCCCCCCCCCAAAAAAATTGATAATGGATTTAGCTGACAGCACCACATCAATTAGTTGTTTTGGCACCTGGAAAAATAGCTTGGGAAATACTAGTGCCTTTGAGAAAATTATACAGTTGCAAGATCTTATTAATGTATTTAACTATCTTGGCTGTGAAAATACTTTTATATGATTTTGCTGCCTTTGTGAGGCAGAATGTGAGAAAATTCTCTAGTCCAGGTTTTAATTTATACCAAGGCAATGTGTACTATAACAAAGTATGTGTTTTTATTTCTTAACTAACCAAGGGTGTAAACTAAGTCCCATAATGCCACTCTTTTCAAAGAAACAAGATAGTACATTTGTAATTTGGAGGTCATGTAAGACAATTAGAGTGTGATTTTGTGTGAAATGAATTCACTTTTAGAATGTGAATAAACTTTAAAGGAAAGACTGTAAATATCATTCATAACTTTAAAGATGCAATAAAAATAAACTTAACGAATAGTTTTCTGAGAGCCCATGGTTTACTTTATTCAATTTTTCCACCCAAGAAATCCATTTCTTTGTTTTGTTTTGTCCACTGTGTTGTAATATAATATGCTGGGCTTGTCTCTCTCATCATGCTATGTCACTCAATAGGAGGTCTGCATTACTGAATTGTACTTCCCCTTCGATATGTCAAGTTCATGACTTTGATTTTTTGTCTGTCATGACTTCAAGAACAAATAGACCTCTGCCTAAGACACATATACATACCATCGCCCCACACATACAAACAATGATACTTATGTAGAAACTCAAAGAAAGTGAGTTATTTCGAAGCATTTTATATAGTATTTTCATAAATTGGTCTTTCTAACATCTTTGATGCATTCCAATATTTCACTATTTTTGAAACCAATCCATAAAATAAATAGTGATGAGGAGACAGCTTTTCCCTAACTGAAAAATTCTGATTAATACATAATGAAATGGAAATAAAAAAAACTATTAAGCACGCCCCAGAAAATAATTATTGAATTCTAAAGTTAATAGAAAGTGTGATGAAAAAACAATACATTTGCCCAGGCTTTCCACAAAATCTCTCATAAAATGTGTATTAATAAAAAGGGGAAAACGGTAGAAGAACTTGGGAAACAGCACCTTACCCACTTGCCTAAAGTTTATACATTGCCAGTAATGAGACATATTGTATTATTGCATCTTCTCCTGACATCCTGATAGCTCTGGAACCTACCCCTGAATTCTGGACTCCTTCACATCTCCTTCTGCTAAGGTGACTTTCAAGCTTCTATTTCAACCTTACAGGTACATCTTGTCTTAAGGCTATTTCTCCAGGAAATTTCTGTGAGCATCCAATATATAGAAGGGCAAGTTAGTTTAATGAGGGATTTAAACAAAATAAAACACAATGTTGAGTTTCCTCAAGTTCAGAGCTTGGCTAAAGATGCATAAATCTGAACATATAATGATAAAGAAAACATAAACAAGTTCTATGATGTAGGTAGAAGCAATATTACTAGCACTGATAAGTTCGACTTGGGCAATATTAACCATGGCTAATATGTTTGGAATCTTCTATGGATCACTAATTCCCAGGCAGGACATGAGCCCTCATTTAAGAGCCATTAAAACAAAAGGCAGTATGTACAAAAAGAGAGAAAGCAGAATATTTAGCATGTACATATCTGCTCTCTGGCTAGATTCTCATTCTGATATTATATGAGATGTTCTCCACTTCATTTTATCCTTTAAATTGTCCTTCAGTGATCTGTCTCCCCTTCTCAAAAGCACCCTTTCCATTCTACTGCTTTCAACACTCCCGTAAAAAAGTCACATAATTTAAGCAAATTGATATCCATGACCTCATAATTTTCATATCATTTAGTCTTGAAAATTAGACTTTTCTGATCTTTAGAATTATTAATAACTAAAAGTTTTACATACTTATATGTATATGCATAATCTTTTTGCCTATGGGTTCATAAAAATTAAATTACCATCTGTGTTTGGGACTGATTTAAATATTTTCTTGACTGAAGGCCAAAGCATCAGCAGGAAGGATCCTTGAAGTACCTTCCAACTGTGTACCTTTTTCCCTTTTAAGGCATCTTGGCAAAGCATCACCTTGCCCCTACACAATGGCAGTGACTATTGGTGTCACTTATCATTGATTAGAAGACTGTTTCTCAAAATCTTGTGTATGTATTACATTGTACTGATAGTATTAGAAAATCAAGGATGAAAGAAAGTCATTCAGTTGTCTAGACAGTGAGTTACAGAGGTTAGGGTACTGTTTCCCTGGGAGAATATGAATTAAAGATTAACAAAGGGAATGAGTATAGTATGCAAAGAAAGTAATCTGTTTGCCCTTGAATAGAGACGATGATACAAAAATTAAAAGATCAGAATCAGTGCTACATAAATCAAATTTTCTCATTTTTTCTAGGACGATTAGGCTTGTGTCCTGGTCAAATTTTTGTCCTGTTGTATACCAAAATTTAAAATAAATTTTATTGGATATTTATGTGGTGCTTTACAATGTACAAATGGCTTTCTCTCTCACTTTCTTTCTCTCTTATGTGTTTCTCATAATAGTCCTGTGTTATAAGTATGGGTGATAGTCTCACTTCATAGATGGTAGAGCTGATTCTAAGTAAGGGCAGATACTTTGGACAAGTTAACCAGGTCTAGCACCCAGTGAACTGAGTTCTCAATACCACACCTACTGATTCAAGAACCGTGGTCTTTACACACCACTCAGCTCCGCAGAAAACTGCTGAAGAAATAAGCTGCCAACAGTTGTTGTCTGACAAGCATTTTCATCTATACTGTTTAGATTTCTTGACTTTTTGAGAACCCCCCCAAAAAGTGATACGGAATTTCTAGTACAATCTAAATAAGTACAGCTTTGAAAGTGCTCCAGTAGAATAAACTAAGAATCAATGGAAGCTATGCTTTGTCAAGCCAGAGACCTCTTCTCCATTATGAGAGAATCAGAGAGAGTGACCACTTAATTTTTCCCATCCACTCCTGTCATTTTCCTGCTTAGGGCCAATTCTAGATGCCATTGCCATCCTGGGGAATGAGAAGGAATATGACAAATGTATTATTCTTTCCCCAAGCTGTTCATTATTTTTTCAAACTTTTAATTTACATATTGAGTGTGTCTTGAAGAATGGTTCTTAGATGCATTCTTTTTTTGATATTCTCTAGGAAAGACAGGAAAGAATTCAGATAGTTCAATAGATTATTTTCATGAAGTTGCCACATCTTTAAAGGATACTAAAATGGGCTGCATCCCTGAGAGACAAGACAGAACAATTCAAAACAGTGACAAAAGAAACCACACAAATGTCCTTTTAGAGACTTCAAACCAGCAGTCAATGCCCACCTCCAGATTCAATTCAACCCATAGCATTAAATTGTGTAACTATCCTGTACAGCATATTGTTGGTGAAAACATTTCTTAAAGCTGTTTGTCACTGCTTAGTTATTAGTATTATATTTCTATAACTTGTTCTTTTGGGGAGGGCACTGATGTCAGATTATTTCTTTTAAACCAGTGCACTGATGTTAAGTGGAGGCTCATTTATACATAGTCTTTACTGTAACCACCGACCACCCCATCTCCTAACTGACACATCCTGAAACCTTGTGGAGTTTTGCTGAATCAATCACTATTCATAAGAAACTTTCAACAAGCTGTTTATAAACTGTGGCCATGAGGAGCCATAAAATCAAGCAGAATGATTAAGCATGGGAAAGACCTAAAGGTTGTGTAGCTACAGAAGCAAACACAATGAGAGCACAGAGAAAACGAATAGATGACATTTTATTGGTCCATGTTTTAATTCTTCAGTGATACAATATTTTTGGTCCATATTTTCTTTTTTGTCTTATAAAAATGTGGGGTACAATTCAGGGTTAATTATACAAATGCTGATTATGCAGGTACCTTTGTTGATGAGGTATGCCCCTTTCTCCCCTAGTAGTTTCCCTCAAATGCCAATCCCACCACCCCTCCCCTGACAGTTTCCCACTACTGCCAATCCCTTTCTAATAGTATTGTAACTGCTCAAGGTCCACTTATGAGTGAGAACAAATGGTACTGTGTTCTTTGTTTCTGTAATAGATCACTGAGTATGATCGACTCTAAATCCATCCAAATTGCTGTGAAGTCCATATGTTTGTTCTTCTTTATGGCTGCATAATATTCCATTGTGTATATGTACCCCATATTTTTTATCCAATCCAGCTTCAATGGGCAACATGATTGGTTCCATGTTCTTGCTAT
Organism: Cephalopachus bancanus; assembly: GCA_027257055.1. Classification (NCBI taxonomy): domain Eukaryota; kingdom Metazoa; phylum Chordata; class Mammalia; order Primates; family Tarsiidae; genus Cephalopachus; species Cephalopachus bancanus. Next base: position 39,798 of record JAPVLO010001068.1, read on the forward strand.
TGTGAATTCAGCTGAAACAAACATACATGTGCAGGTATCTTTTTTGTAGAATGATTTGAGTTCCTCCAGGTATGTTCCCAATAGGAGAATTGCTGGATCATATGGAAATTCAGTTTCCAGTTCTTTCAGAAATTGCCACCCTGTTTCCAAAGAGGTTGCACTAGTTTGCATTCCCACCAGCAGAGTAGAAGCATTCTTTTTCTCCACATCCTCGCCAGCATCTATTGTTGCTTGTTTTATTAATGATGGCCATTCTTACTGGGGTTAGGTGGTATCTCAGTGTAGTTTTGATTTGCATTTATCTGATGATGAGTGAGGCTGACCACTTTTTCATGTGTCTGTTCCCACCCTTCTCACTAACATTTCCAGGAGCCACATGTAAATTAAGTGGAACTAAGTTATCTAACTGCTTTTTCTTTTTTCTTTTTTCTTTTTTTTTTTTTTTTTGAGTTGGAGTCTTTCTCTGTCGCCCAGACTGGAGTGCAGTGACCGCTCCCGGCCACCGCAGCCTCGACCTGCTGGGCTCCGGCGATCCTTCCACCTCAGCCTTCCAAGTAGCCGGAATTACAGGCATGTGCTACCACGTCCGGCTGATTTTTTTATTTATTGTAGAGATGAGGTCTCACTGCCCAGGCGGGTCTCGAACCCGCAGGCTCGGGCAATCCACTCACCTCAGCCTCCCAAAGGCACGGGATTACAGGCTGAGCCACCGAGCCCGGCTCTAACTGCTTTTTCTAAACCCAGCACAAATTCCTGTGGAATTTCACTGTGTTTGGCCTTAGTTAGTAAATTAGACAACCTGGTTGAGTCCATTGAATCTCCTTGCAATAGGGAGACAACTCATCAATTTGGGGTAGAAAATTATTCATAGAAGATGGGGGAGAATTTCACAAGTGTAAGGACTTTTTAAAGTTTCTTCTTTTTCACTGATTCACTTGAATGAGGTCAATAGCCTAAAATAGAAAGATTTATATAAATAGATTGACACTGGATATCTTAGGACTGTTTTGCTTTGGTTTTTTTGTTTGTTTGTTTGTTTTCTTTTGTTTTGTTTTTCCTACCAGTAGTTCTGTAGAGCTCTGGTTTGATGAATTTATTAAATAATTAGTATTCCACTAGCTGCAAGTGGTACAATAAGCAGGAGAACCAAGGCACCAAAGCAGCTTTATTTATATATTTTTATTTGTTTTTAATTTTGTTGCTAGTTCCCATGACACCACATGTAGTAGTATAAGAAAGAGGCATTTGGTAATTGTTTCCTTATTATACTGAGGAAGAACCTTCTTCTTCAAAACTATTTTGAAATATTTTTGTTATTTTAATTATCTTTAGTTTTTACTTTTAAAACAAGATAACATAACACGTCATCAAAGAAGTATATAAAAAGTTGTTCAGCATCATATTTTATTAAGAATTACAAATTAAAACTACAAGATACCACTACACACCTGTTAGAGTGGTTAAAATACAAGACATTGACAACAGCAAAAGTTGGTGAGGATCTGAAATAACAATAAGTCCCATTTATTGTTGGAGGGCACAGTGACGTTGAAAACAGTTTGACTATTTCAAACAAAACTAATCATTTAAAAACATTTTAAGGATAGAGGGTACAATTCAGGATTAGGTACATAACTGGTCATCGTACAGGTAAAGTTTGGGCCTCCCGTTGGTCTCCACTTTGCCTGGTTTGAGATCAGGTACCCTTATTGATGTTATGTGTCCCATGCCCTGGCAGTTTCCAGCTACTGCTGATCCCTTTCTAATAGTATTATGATGAATGTACAAGGCCCAATTTTGAGTGAAAACATGTGGTACTTAGTTCTTTGTTTCTGTGATAGATCACTGAGTATTATATACTCGAAATCCATCCAAGTTGCTGCAAAGTCCATAATTTTGTCCTTCTTCATGGCTGCGTAATATTCCATTGGGTATACGTACCACACTTATTTTATCTAGTCCACTTTTGATGGGCAGCATGATTAGTTCCATATTTTTGCTATTTGAATAATGCTATGACAAACATGTGTGTTCAGGTATCTTTTTTATAGAATTATTTGAATTCCTCAGGGTATATTTCCAGAAGGGAGATTGCTGATCATGTGAAAGGTTGATTTTTAGATCTTTTAGGAATCACCACACTGTTTTCCACAGAGATTGTACTAGTTTACATTCCCACCAACAGTGTAGAAGTATTCTCTTTTCCCCACTTCCTCCCCTGCCAGAAACCAGCTCCAGTCGGGTTCAGGGTACCCCAAAGGTGGAGATGGTGTCGGTGATTGGGGAGAAGAAGAAAGAGAGAGAGAGAGAGAGAGAGAAAGAGACTAGATCCCAGTCTAGCGCAGAAGCCATGTGTGTTATTGGGAATTACAATGGGTCTTTTATACACAAAGTCAGATGTGGGAGGGGCATCCCCTACCCACCAGAAACCTTAATCCATGAAAACTTAATCAATGATTGCCTTTAAACCCTTTTCATATGATAATCTTAAAATCCCATTACAAAGGATAACCTAATCCGTGACTGACATATTCTATAAACCTTTTTCATCCTAAGCTGATTGATTTATGCCAAGTTAAACAATTCTATAGAAGCTTAAGTATTTACTTTACAAACGAAAGTGGCCCATCCCAGAATGTTTGGAATGTGGCCCACTCCAAAGTTCACAGTGGGCTACCTGCAAGTAACCTAGCCGCATTCTTTCAGCAAAATGGCTGTCTTCTAAAACTATATTCTACAATTTACACCTTCAATAAATCCTAAGATCATGACCCAGAAGCCTGAGACCAATACTAAGGCTCTTAGATGTGACACGAGTTTGAATTATAAGTTGTGTGAAAGCCAAAACTGCAGTTTGCGGAAGAATGGGAGCAATGAGCTTCTAAAGTTAGCTTGTGTTTGTCCCAATCTCAGAGTTTTTATGTTCTGAGCTCACAGGAGCTTAATCTGGTTAGTGCTGAGTAGAAAGGGGGAGGAAATGGGGTCAATAGCTCCCAAACGCATCCTAGTGGTCTCGGGGTCAACGGCCCTTCCTGATCCCTAACGCTCAGTGGGCCTCCGTGGCCGGCTCCCAACACTCCCCAGCATCTGCTGTTTTTTGAGTTATTGACGATGGCCATACTGACTAGAGTTAAGTAGTATCTCAGTATAGTTTTAATTTGTACTTCTTTGATTATTAATGAGGTAAAGCAATATTTCATGTGTATGTTGACTGCTTTTATGTCTTCTATTGAGAAGTTTATTGTATATCTTTTGCCCACTTTTTTATAGGACTGTTTGTTTTATTTCCTTTTAGCACATTTGAGCTCCTTTTATAACCTGGAAGTTAGGCCTTTGTCAGATATACGGTTAGCAACCTTTTTTTCCCATTCTGTGGGCTGTCTCCCCACTCTCTTGATGGTTACTTTTGTTTTGCAGAAGCTTTTCAGTATGATGAGGTCCCACTTGTCTATCTTATCTCTTAAGGCATGGACATTTGGGGTTTTTACATCAGGAATTTGTTGCCTATTCCAATTTCTGTAAGAGTATGTCTTGAATTTTCTAAGATTCTTACGGTGTGAGCTTTTATGTTCAGGTCTTTGATAAATTTAGAGTTGATTTGTGTGTATGGTGATAGGTAGGAGTCCTGTTTCAATTTTCTACATGTGATCAGCCAGTTTTCCCAGCACCATTTACTGAATGGGTTCTCTTCTCCCTAGTGGTTGTTGTTGGAGGCTTTGTCAAAGATGAGTTGGTTGAGAAATTGAAGTTTTGCTTCTGAAATCGCTATCCTGCTCCATTAGTCTGTATGCCTGTTCTTGTATCAAAACCCTTGAACACCTAGGCATAGAGGGTACATAGCTCAAATTAGTAAGAATCATCCATGATAAACCCACAACTAACATATTGCTAAATGGACAAAAATTGGAAGCATTTCCCCTGAAAACCGCAACAAGACATGGCTGCCCACTCTCTCGCCTCCTGGTCAATATAGTGTTGGAAGCCCTAGCTAGAGAAATCAGACAAGATAAGGAAATCAGTGCTATCCAAATAGGAAAAGAGGAAGTAAAAGTATCTCTCTTTGCTGATGATATGTTCCTATACCTCTAAAATCCAAGAGAATCTATCAAAAACTTCCTTGCACTGATAAAGGACTTTGGCAGAGTCTCAGGGTACAAAGTCAGTGTGCAAAAGACAGTCTCATTCTTATATACCAAAAACAAACATGCAGAGAATCAAATGAAAAGCACATTCCCATTCACAATAGCCACCCACAAAACAAAAGAAATACCTTGACATCTTCCTAACCAGAGAAATAAAAGATCTTTAAATGAAAACTACAAAGCAGTTCTCAAAGAAATAAAAGAAGACACATTGTTAAGATGTCCATCCTACCAAAAGCAATCTACAGATTCAACTCAATACCCATTAAATTTCAACAGCATTCCTCTCAGGCATAGAAATGACAATACAGAAATTCATATGGAAATATAAATGATCACGAATAGCCAAAACAATCCTTAGCAAAGGAAACAGAGTGGGAGGTTTCACTGTTTGGGACTTTAAATTTTATTATAAGGCTACGATAATCAAAACAACCTGGTTTTGGTACAAGAACTAATCATGTTAAACTAAACTTAATATCTAGCAATTATGCCACCGTTATTCACTCTAATTAGTTGAAAACACATCCATACAGAAACCTGAACACAAATGTTTATAGCAGATTTATTCATAATTGCCAAAATTTAGAAACAAACCAAGATGTCATTCAATAGGTGAAGAGAAAAATTGTGATACATCCAGACAATGGAATATTTTTTCAGTGGTAAAAAATGTGTTATCAAGTCATGAAAAGACATAAAGGAAACTTGAATGCATATTTCTAATTGAAAGAAGTCCATTTGAGAAAGCTATATACTGTATGCTTCCAACTATATGACAGTCTGGAAAAGGTCAAACTATGGAGACAGTAAAAGATCAGTGGCTGCCAAGTCTTAGTGTGGAGGGAGGAATAAATTGGTAGGGCATAGAGAATATTTGGAGTAATGAAATTCTTCTGTATGATACTGCAATGAATATTATGCGTGTGTCAAAACTCATAGACTATACAACACAACAAGTGAACCCTAATGTAAACTATCACTTTTGAGTGAAAATGATGAATCAGTGTCGATTCATCGATGGTAACAAATGTATGACACTATTGTGAGATGTGGTCAGTGGGAAAGGCTATGCATTGAGAAGAGGGAGTATATGGAAACTTTTTGTACTTTCTACTCGATTTTGCAGTATGCAGACATACACACACACACATATATGTAACTTACATAAGATAAAAATTTAATTTGATATTGTTTTAGAAAGTCTGCACTTGCATTATCTTCATATGTCATAAATCTTCTGAAGTTTCAAGATTATACTTAGCAAACGTCCACATTGATATTTTATCCCAAAGATGACTTTTTTAAAAAATCTCATCTCAAGTTTATAGCTCAGAAATTATGAATCAATATACACACACATTAACATGCAAACAAGCTTTGTAGGACTTGCATTTTCTAGGTGAAATTAATGTGAACAGTTTTCTTTTTTGATTTATTAACTCATTTAATTACACTCATTTGCTTCATGACTCTCCAAGGAGAGATATGGTATGCAGTATTTTTAAACAGATTTGAGTGATTAACCCCATTTATCAAAAAGCTTCTTATGTGCCAAGTGGTCTGAGTATTTTGAGCAAACCACATAAGTACAGGGAGACCAGTTCTCCTAGAATCTGATGGCTGCACAATTAGCTCATTTCCACCACTCACAGAAACTGCACTTGTAAGGTTACCAATTCAGTCATAACCTTAAATGTCCATCTATATCTCGGGACTCTCAAAGGTGCATATGACTTTATCTCTGTCATGCAAAAAGTCAAGAACAGAAAAAGTAAAAATTAAGAAATCTGAGACTTTATATTACAAAATCATGTGTTGCATATTCCTTTAAAATAGACATTGCACATTGTATGTTTTATTACACACCATCTGTGATGGTTAATTTTATATGTCACTTGGAGAATGCTTTTAGATGAGATTTACATTTAAATAGGTGAAATTTGAGTTAGCAGATTGTTCTCCACAATGCGGGTGGGCCTCATCCAATTAGTTGAAGGCCTGAACAGAATGTAAACACCACCTCCTAAAGCAAGAGAATTCTCCAGCAGAATGCAGTCAGACTTCATCTGCACAACTGACTCTCCTGAGTCTTGAGCTTGTGGCCCACACTGCAGATTTGTGCCTTATGATAAATTTCTTTCTACACACCTACACTTCCTATTGGTTCTGTTTCTCTAGAGAACTCTGACAAATAGGCCATTCAAAGATTTAAAACAAAACAAATAAAAAATAAGGTGACAACTCTATTTAATGTTTTCTACTTAATTCTCAAAGCTCGGTAATACACTTTGAAGTAAGCAGCCTTCTATGCAGCTGTGAGATCCCAGGCATACATCAAGGACAAAACATGAGCTATTTTCTTTCATTGAAATCAGGTTCCATTCGGGGGGTGGGGGGGTAACAATGTATATTGTATCATGGGAAGAAAAATAAAATAGACACAAAACACCAACAACGAAAGTCCTTATGGTACAAAACAAAACACTTTAAGTATTATGGTATGTAGGTGGGGAGAGAATAGTTTGAACCCATTTTGAGAGTTTTGAACTTGATAAGGAAGCTTAGTATTGCCTTGGAATCTTCATTTTGGCTTTAATGGACTACAAATATAGAAAGAAGAACATGCAAGTATATCTAGCTTGGAAAAAAAAAACTTAGTTACTGCTTCTAAAAGAATTTTCTGGTTTTAGTATGTAATATTCATTCCTGGAAAATTTAAAGTCTCAATGAAGTTTGCAGAACTATAATAACAGACAACAATAACACACAACAATTAGTAGATGCTTTCTAAGCTCTATTTAAAACACTATTATCCATTATTTCACTTGAAAATCACACTATGTTGAGACAATTGTCACTATTTCTCTCATTTTACAAATGATCACAGTTAGAAAATTTATTAATGGTTATCTGCTAATTTCACTGATATTTCAGATGGCAAAATGGGTTAAAAGTGGTTAGATGAGTGTCTCAAAAATACACGGTTACTTAATAGAAAAAGTCACGTCAAAATGCTAACTAGTACCTTTAATATTGTTACTGTTGAGCTGACTCATAGGTCATTACTATTCCACATGTTTTGTATTCTAACGGCCTTCTTCAATGAGAGTTTCTTGAAAGAATTAAGCCCTACTACCTTGAGACATTCAGAAATCCATTGTATGTGCGTGTGTGTGTGTGTGTGTGTGTGTGTGTGTGTGTGCGCGCATGCACACATGTGTGTGTATATATAGGATAAATTTATCTCCTGCATATTTAGAATGATGCAGGTTATATATCATCCTTGGGATAATTGAGAAGATAGTCACTAAAATAATTTTCTGTAAGATTTAATTCTCCCAGGCAAGCTCTGAGACTTTGATAAAGAATAAGCATCACCTGAGAGTCTTGCTAAAAATAGGGATCCTATGCTACACTTTTGAGATTTTTGATTTATTAGTTTTTGCGTAAGGCCAAGGAATCTTTGTTATAAAAACAGTCTCACATCATAGCAATGCAGGTGAATCTCTGTGTTTGTTTTGTTTTGTTTTGGTTTGGTGTAAACAACAGAAATTTATTTTCTCACAGTCTTGAGGCTACAAATCCAAGATCAAGGTGTCAGCAGCTTTGGCTTCTCTTGAAGCCTTGAAGCATCTCTCCTTGGCTTGCAGATAACCACCTTCTCTCTGTGTCCTCATACAGCCTTTCCTCTGTTACACACATCCTTGGTGACTCTTTTTGTGTCCAGATCTCCTTTTTATAAAGACACTGTCAGAGTGGGTTAGAACCCACCCTAATGGCCTTGTTTTAACTTAATCACCTCTAAAGGCTCTGTCTTTAAACAGTCACTTTCTGAGGTATGATGAACTAGGACTTGAACATATGAATTTGGATGGGGCACAACTCAGTCCATAACATTACTTAACTCTTGTTTGTCTTTGATATCTTGGTTTCAATGTCTCTTCCTTACTGAAGCCCTCTCAATTCCAAGACTGGGATAGATCTCCCTGTTATTTCCTCTTATAGCCCACACTTTGTTCATAATCTTAATAACAAATGCTGTTAGAGTCATTGTAACTTGCCCCCGTTTCTCCCTCCACCCCATCATCTTTGCACTGCACTAAAACCCCTGTGAGGGCAGTGGCCAAGTTTATCTGCTCACCACTTAGTCCCGGACCTAGCCCCTTGTCTGCACACAGTAGGCACTTACTATATGGAATGCTGGATGGGTGAATGAATGGACAAATAAAAAGCAAGACCAGCCCCTTCTCATTTTACCTTGACCAGTCTCTCTTGTCAGACACTAAGGTCTTAAGTATGCAAGAAGGCTGACGTCCATGTCAATGCCTGGGAAAGAGAAGTCAGTGTTTCCCAACAATCTATGTTGCCGTTGTTCTAGCCTCATAATGAATAACAATCACTCCTTCCAAAGGATGAAATTATCTCCCTAAAATCAGCATAAAACTAATAAGAACGAAACCTCACAGGAAAGACATTTGTTGTGCACCTACTATGCGGCAAGCAATTGGTATCTTATTTGATTCTCATATCAACTCTGCAAAGTAAATCTATTTTGTCTTTATAGACAGTGCAACTGAGATTCAGAGAGGTTAAATGTGTTGTGACTTTTATATAAAACAGAAAGTTGGAGGGAAAATTTGGATCCATGTATGTGTGGTTTAAATCCTATGCTGTTTCTTATATACCAAGCTTTGGTGGTGATAGGTATCATAGCAAACCATCCCGAGTCCTGATATCCCATGGGTGACTGCTCTCCTCTCACAGATTAATAGAATAGAAGGGGGGAAACAAGGAGGAAAGAGAGAGAAGGCTATATATCAAGAAATTAGGCCAATGCACTTCCCTTATTCTACAAACACTCATTTATTAAATATTTATATCAGTTATAGGGTCTGGGGCCAAAATCTGTGTTGTTTTCTTAAAAAATTGTTTTTAAATATAAAATACTTTGAGATTCACAGAAAAGCTGTGAAGATAATCCAGAGAGTTCTCAAATACCCTTCACCAAATTCCCCCAATGTTAAATTAACATTGATACAGCATATTAATTAAACTACAGGTCACTATTTTTTCAATAATTCTGAGTGTTCTTTAAGAAATTATTTCCTTGAATGATTGCACTTGTGAAAATTTTTCAGATGGACATTAATCATATTTAAAGAAAAACACCTTTGCTTCTTGATTGAACAAGTGGAAATTTGTAGTTTTAGCTTAGTGAGTAATATGGTAGATTTAATTATAATATGTGCATTTTCTAAGAAGATATGGCTCTAGGTGAATTGTAAAATCAATGATATATAATACTAACGAATTAATGTTAATATTATATTTTAAAAATCACAGTGAGGCTCATAAGCTAGACCTTCTATCTTATCCTTCCTAGGAAGATGTTCCTAAATAATGTGGTTACAATAACAACATTGACTACAACAAAAACAATACCTGATATCTACTGAGAACAGTGTATGTTCACTACTATTCTGTTCTATATGTCTGCATTTATTTAGTCCTCAGACCACTTATTTGTGCAGCAGTTTTTTTTATATTTCAATAGCTTTCAGGGGTACAAATAGTTTTTTGTTGCATGGTTGACTTGTATACTGGCAAAGAAGTCTGGGCTTTATTTGTACCCACCACCCCCACCTATGCACATTGTAGTTGATTTTTTGCCCCTCCACCCCTTCCCACCTTCCCCTTTCTGAGTCTCCAATGCCAATTCTAACATTCTCCATGCCTTTCCAGATCCTGAGTTTAGCTACCACTTATGAGAACATGCAGTGCTTGGTTTTCTGTTCCTGAGTTAGTTCACTTAGGCTGACAATCTCCAATTCCATCTTAGTTGCTGCAAAAGACATTAATTCATTCTTTTTGAAAACTGAATAGTATTCCATAGTGTATATATGCCACGTTTTTATTATAACACTAATATTGAAAATAATTAAATACTCATGATGAACTAGCACCTGGTGAGTAGAAAACAACATGAATATTTTGCTCAGCGTTCATTGAGTTATGGTGTTGGTTACTGCTGAACCTTACAAGAAAGAATGAGAGAGCAATAGGGTGAAAAAAAAATCTTCTATACCTCTTCATTTTATAGGTCAGGAACTGATACCCAGTGGTGACAGGTAAGGCACAAATGGTCATGTAAAATATCTGAAATGCAGGGCTCAATTCTGGTATGCTGTCATAAACCTTAAATGACTTATAGTTTTTCTCATCTCATTTATAAAATCAAATGTCATAAAAGAAATAAACCAACAGAATAAAAAGGAGAACTTAGAACCAGACTTGTGTGTCAAAAAGAATTTGAGCTATAACAAGTGGAGAAAGAATTTGTTTCTTATTCAGTGGTTCTTAATGTTGGTTGACAGAACCATGGGAGTCTGATCCCTCCTTAGGAGGTTTGTAAGATAAAAAAATTTATAAATAAATAATTAAATTATTGTTAGTATTAACTTCAAATACTAACAATATTTATATAACTCAAAGGACAAATGAGTTTAGTTGTATTAAATATAAAGTGTAAAGAGTTGCCAAGGTCAGACATTTAAAGAAGCACTGGCTTAGTGACAGATTGCTTAGTTTGAGAAGTGTCTCAGTCTTTGGGGAAAAACAAAGCTAGACTCTATATAACTTACAAAAGAAAACAGATATAATTACAAGGCATCACTATGTATTTTACAAGCATTTTCAAGATATCATCCCAAAAAGTGGATATTTATGTATAGAAGGAAAAATGGAAAAGGGATTTGGGGCACAAGGTAGGAAAATAAGAGGAAAATAGTGTTTAAATAAGTAAGTTATGGAGTAGTATACCATAATTTAAGATTGCTATTAACTCTACTTTCTGCAACTGAAGTTGCAATAAAACCAAATAATTGAAAGTCATGTTTTTGCTGTATCTGATAATGTGATTTTAGCTTCATCTGTAGTAAAAGTAAGAGAATATTAGAAGACAAGATTCATGTGGAAAAATTGTTAGGAATCTGGCTATGAAAATGTCTTATAAATGAAGATGTTTAAACATTTATAGCTAAATATTTATGACTCAAAGTTTAGGCAGTGATTCATCAACATATGAATTACCCTACTTAGCCTTCCCAATTTCTCAACAGCCTGTTGTGAGTTTCTATTTAAGTACTTCTATTGCACATATTATTGTCAAAATTATTTCCTTATCTATCAGTGAAAAATATATTTCTCTTTACCAAGATCAAACAAATGCTATTTTGTTTTCCTACTAAGAGCATTAAATATTAATTAAGAATAATGTAATGTAGTTTAAAATGGAAATGCGGAGGTAGAACAGGAGTAGAGTTTAAAAAATATTGACAGTAGAAAGTTGTATTTATCTTCTATTTTAAATCTCCTTGGAATATTGATAAAACAGTTTTTCTAAAATTTAAAATTTTATTTTTGTCTGCAAAGAAAAGAGTTCTTTTTTGTTAGCTCCTTCTACTTAAGTCTAACTATTGTGGTCCCAGAATGAGACAAACATACAAAATAACACTGAAGGTGAGGTTTGCAAAAGATCTATAGGAGTACATTTAAAAAAGAAACTTCTGCTTGTATTTTTATCTCATTCAATTAAATTGTATGTGACTTGTTACATTTTATATACTTTATTATATACACACATAGAAGTATGTAGTAACATATATTTATATAAAATATAAACATAAGTTATATGATAAAATATACCAGGGGTGCCAAAAATGCATACACATTTTAAGAGATGTTAAGAGATGTTCACCATAATCAGAAGTGTTTGGTAACCACTTTGAGCACCGCTTGTAATTGCAGATGTTAAATGTGACTTATATTCATCTTATTGAGTATTACAATTTAATAGGTTTTTTTTCCTTTCTTAAAATATGTATACTTTTTTTGGTACCCTCTGTATGTAATAATAAAATATATATAAAAATATATGTATTAAAGAAGCCAGGCTCGGTGCCTCAGCCTGTAATCCCGTGCCTTTGGGAGGCTAAGGTGAGTGGATTGCCTGAGCCTGTGGGTTCAAGACCCGCCTGGGCAACATGGTGAGACCTCCTCTCTACAATAAATCAAAATGAGCTGGGAGTGGTAGCGCACACCTGTAGTTCCAGCTACTCAGAAGGTTGAGGCAGAAGGATCGCTGGAGCCCAGCAGGTCGAGGCTGTAGTGACCGGGAGCGGCCACTGCACTCCAGTCTGGGTGACAGAGTGAAACTCCAACTCAAAAAAAAAAAAAAAAAAAAAATATTTATATATATATATATATATTAAAGGAAATGTTCAAACATCTTAACTGAGATGTGATAAACAATTGTTCAAGTTCACAGGCCACATAGTAGGATACTTTCTTCCTTCTAAATGTAGAATTTCACTTAAGAAATGGTTGGGAACAACTGGAAAAGCAATTTCAATTCCTCTGCCCAATGACCTTAGCTCTGGTCCAGCACATGAGACCATACCAAAACAGTGCTAGATTGGAACCTATTCCTACTCCCCTATAGTAAATGTAAGAGAACACAGTTCAAGATCTGAAAGTGCTTAGTTTTCTTTATTGCTGTTAAAGTGATTCTGCAGAAATCTCTATTCCCATCATTTCATCCACATTATACCCTTGCTTCTGGCTCATTCCAGATAAATCTTTTTCTAATATTTCCAGTAGCATCTTTGTCTTCACATATTTTTAATGTGTAATGTTTTTAATTTCTATGCCATTTCATATTTGTGGAACTAATGAGAGACAGCGTTACAAGAATGAATAAATAATAAAATTAAAAAGCATTGGTTGAGAAAAAAGCACAGGTGTCTATTTATGAATTAAGACAACTATTGTTAAATGATCTAAGCATTTAACTAATATATGTAATATATAGTCTAAATAAAGATATAAGACTAACTTCTTTTTAAATAGTACATGACACGGCCCTCAATTTCAAATTAATATGCAAGTGTCGAATCTCTTAAAAAAAATCTTGAGACACTACTAAATTATGACCTGAAATCACAGAGAGAGGCACTAATTATATTTTTGTTATTTATGACACATTGCAATCTTTGTTAAGAATTATCAAGAATTCAGGTCAAAAATAAAAGAATTCCAGTCAAGTTGTGTTTTAAAGATAATAAGAGACAGGATACAGAAAGTTTAAGTGCAGTTTTCGTGAAAAATATGATGAGTGTATGGGTATTTTATGTTTGCTGGAGTGTTTCAATATGTGTTGTAACTTAAGATTTTTTAAAACAATATAGTCTGATTAATCTCTGTTCATCCCTAAGAACTTTAGATTGTGACCAATTTAGCAACATAAAAGGTTTGTTGGGTTTCATTTTTTCCAATACTTAGTACAGTGGCTATCATATTACCAACAGCAACTAAATACTTAATAGTCATTGAAAGAAAAAGGAAGGAAAAAGAATGGAAATGGAAGAATGGAAGGAAGGAATAAAATAAAGGAAGGGAGGGAGGGATGGAGGGAGAAAGAAAGGAAAAAATGAAGGAAAGAAGAGAGCATGGAGGAGAGAGAGAGAAGAAAAGAGAGCATGAAAAGGGAGAGAGAGAAAAAGGAGAGAGAGGGAGAGTGAGACAGAGAATATTATTACTATTGGGGAAAAAAAACCAGTCACATTACCCCAAAGTATGCAGCAAAACTATAAACTGGATTAAAGTAAATGATCAAATTAGTATTAATCTCCCATAAGTGTTTTCTGGCAGAACCATAGTGATACTGAAGAATTGGCTATTCAGTGACTTTTTTTTGGAAAGCATAATTTATTAAGAGTACAGAAAAGCTCCCACAGTGGAAGGGAACCCAAAGGGGTTGCCCTGGTTAGTGATTCTTAATCCTGGCTGAGCTTTAGAATCTACCTCCCATCAATGATATCAAAATTCCAGAATAGGGGACAATAGTTTTCTTAGGTTTGAAAACTCAAACTTAGAAGTTTTATAAAAACACAAAACCATCCAGAAATGATTTTCTGTATTTCACTTTCTTATTTTCTTATGAAAGCTGTTATCTGACATAATTCTTGCTCAGCAATCGAAAATGTCTTAGTATTATTTTACTCTACTTTCTGTGATATGTTATTTCACAAGGTCTTGTTCATGTTCATGTTCTTGTTTCAAATGCTGTATGATTTATCTTAATGATCTGTTTCAGAACAAGAATTTCCTTTGCTCCATCCTGTTAGAAGTCGCATGAGCAGAGATCTAAAGAGTAAAAAATATGCAAGAAGAAGGACACTAAGTCATTTTCTCAGAACTCTGAAATGTTGTATAAACCCTCCTTTTGCTTCTGATGCTGGAAAAGAGACTATACTGTCAAGGTCCACCAGAGAATTAGACCTCAGCCTACAACTTAATAATTTGAGGATCTAAAGAGTAAAGTTCTCCCACACACATTATAACTTACCTTCTACCATGCAAAGATTACTTTGATTTCACTTGCTAAGTGTCAGGTCTATGGCAAAATGGATACCTCTGTGTTTTGGAGCAAACATATGGCAAACTTAGAATCTAGATGGGTACATTTCATAGAAGGTTCTTAGTCTTAGTTACTGGTGAGTTGTCAAATTAAATTTTCTTCAATTATAAACAAAGTATTCATAGACTGAACCTGAGATATGGGAAAAATAATTCTAAATCCTCATGAATAGACCTCAATTTCAAAGCAACTTTTTGAGCAACAGATACTACATGATATAATGGTATATATTTATACAGAAATGTGTTTAAATTTTGCAGACTTGCCTTTTTTCTTGTTATGTATTATTTATATAAAATTACTGGCCAGGTGGTAGCTCAAGTCTGTAATCCCAGCACTTTGGGAGGCCGAGGTGAGAGGATTGCCTGAGCCTGAGGATTTGAGACCAGCCTGGACAACATGATGAAACCTCATCTCTATAATACATTAAAAAAAAAAATCAGGTGGGTGTGGTAGCACACACCTGCAGGGGTCCTGCCTCCGCCGGGTATGGGATTTCCTGAGGGAGAGATGAATAGGCGAAAGAGGGAACTTACAACGAAATAATAATATACTTGGACACCCTGCTTTCAGGCAAGAAGCCTGCAGGACAGATGACATTTAATGTTAGTTAACAGAAAGCTTTTATACCGTTTGTAAAGGGGCAAGACAAAGAAAATTCCTTCATGTACATATCCTTTAAAAGTTACGACCATCTATCATCTTAGAAGCAACAAACAAGCCAAGAACACTATCTGTTTTCAGTCAATGAGTCCTTTTCATAAAGCCAAAAATGATAGTTTTAGTCCAAAGTCCTGAATTACAGTCCTTGAAATGTCTCAAGAAAGTTTCCAAGTGCACATTTCTCCATGTATCAGGAGTTTTCTTTCTGGGGCTTCTATGACTTCAAAGCTTCGTAATCGCCTCTCTTGTCCAGGTGTCTTCATTACTTTTCTCTTATCCTGCAGTGTTTATTTCTAAAGAAAACTCAAAAGAAGCTTTTAGTGATGTTTCCCAGGCCCCCAAGGTTGCTTTCTGTCTTTAGTTAATTTATCATAAAAGTATCCAATTAGTATATTATGAATTCAGTGAAAACCCACTCTATAAATGTTAACTTAGAATTTTACCTATTGAATTAAGTAAAAAGCTTAACGATTAATCTTCATCCTAAATCTGTGAAAACAGTATTATAAATCACCTACATAACTCCTAGATAAATGTTAGAACTTATAATGAATTCATAATGAACTTAGTATAAACTCGTGCTTCTAAAAAACCTTGTGTCTAAACACTAAACTACATAATTCTAAATCAAATAGAGTGAATATAGAATATACTTATGTCATTTTTTACTCAAGCAATATCTAGTAACTTATAACCAAGTGAAAGAAAGCATTCTTGATGTGCTTCAGAGTTTAACCCTTGCATATGTTAGAAGAGGCCAAACGGCATAGTGGGAAATGGAAAAATGAACCATGACATTCCCAGGTTAGCTGTGAGTACTTCACATAAACATGCCATTTTCTTCTTTCACAACTGCACAGAATTCTTCTGCCATACCAACAGTAAAGGTGGAAGACAGAAGGACCTCAGCTTCCCGGACTCGCCCTGCGGCCTGGGGTCGTCAGCCCACCAGGACCCTGTCAATCAGGTGGGCCTCCAAGGCTGGCTCCCAACACACACCTATAGTTCCAGCTACTTGGAAGGCTAAGGTGGAAGGATCGCCTGAGTCCAGCAGGTTGAGTCTGTGGTAGTCGTGAGGATGCCACTGCACTCTAGCCTGGGCAACAGAGTAAGATTCTGACTCAAAAATAAATAAATAAATATTATTATTGCAATTTTGTGGATATTTTCTGGATATAATAATTTTATCAGACCATTTTCAAAAGTGTAGGTTTTCAACTCCATCAGAGCTTATGCCCAAACTTTAAAACATGTATTTGTATCACTCTAAAAATTATTATGTAACATAATCTTACTTCAACATAATTATGCACTTATAGCTTAATCTTAATGTAAAAACAAAAATAAATTCAGAATAAAATAATATGTATTTTTTCTCAGCATAACCAGACTGAAAGACCTAATGACAAGAGTGAGGCATTATTCTTCGGTCATGTATACAAATGTTCCCTGAAACAGTTGTGTTGTTTGGGTGAGTTAATTATGATTGATATTGTCACAGATAACGTGATTTTTCCAAAAAGGTGAGCCATTGAACACAGTGTTCCCTTGAAAATGGTTAGATCAGGTTCTAGGCTGTATGAAAACTAAATTTTTACCAGCAAAAATATTCAGAGAGATCATTGTCAAGAATGTGAGACGCTTTTGCTGTATAAGACTAACTCATGTAGAATACCGATTCTTTCTCTCTCTAAATACCAACACTACCATTTGATCATTCTGACAACAAAAATGTCATTCAATATTTCTCAAACATTTCCGTGGGGTGATACCATCAGAAATAATTGATACAGACTTTCCCTTTGTTTCAAATGAGCAAACTCTGGTCAAATCCAGGGCAAACTAGGTTTAAAAATTGAAAAATAAAATATCTGAAATATTCTTGGTTCATTTTAAATATAGCAAACTCTGCAACCTGCAGTGCATTTCCTAAATTCAAGTAGATCACAAACTTAGTATTCCTTCTTGCCCATTGCACTTCCATTTCAATCATGAGTCCCATTGCTGTCTTGGCTTACATGCAAGTCCTGACTTTCCTACTTTTTTGCTGTATAGCTTGGGCATATTATTTAACTTGTCTGATTTTCAGTTTCATCATATATAAAAACAATAGTTTCACTCATAAAGTTGTTATAATGATAAGCATGACAAGGTTTCTAAGTTTACAACTCAAAAGAAGAATGAGAACAAGTTTTTACTTGCCCAAGGAAAGCTGATATCTAAGCGGATTTGATATTTGGGTTCATTTTAGAGTAGTCAAGTGGGTTGGGTGATCAGTCTTCAGTATGTAGACATTCATGAGAAGACAAATAAAAATTATCAGAACACACAAAAGCAGTTATATACTATGAATAGCTAGTGGCATACGTTAGTTTGAGATAGTTTATAAAAGTAATAGACTTGCCACTGGGATTTTAATGATTAGCCAAGCTCATTAGCCAAAATGATGCCTTCCCCGAAAGTGACTTACATAAGCATTGCCAAAGCTTTGTCTCTCCGTGTTCTATGCTTCAATTGTTGACCTTCTCCATCTCTAACTAAACATATTCTTTTTCCTGTATATACTGGCTACAGATATTTATTGTCCAGTTATTTACAGGAGGAAACCTGTAAATCCTAACAATTAGGATTTAATTTAAATCCTAACAATGAACCTTATTCTTTTATTCATTCATTCATGTTAGAAGAGTAACAACAACTTTCATTTTCTGCAGGGCTTTAATTTCCTGTATGCAGTTATTGTGCTATTTTGTGCTCGTACAGTAGTTCTCAAACTTTAGCATTTGTCAGAATCATCAAAATATTTATTAACACACAGATTGCTGGGCCTCACCTCTAGACCTTCTGATTCAGCACGTCTGGGACCAGGCCTAGTAACTTGCTTTTCTAGCCAGTTCCCACATGAAACTTTTGCTATTGATCTAGGGATCATACATCCAGAAACAATGTACTAAAGTCTAGGATAGGATTATAAATGAGTTTCACTATTCAAAAACCCTGCAAGTATAATTATTGTACCTGTGATTATTACACTATGTTATTAAGGGACTCTGATTGAATAATTCAGCATGAAATCAAAGCACATAGCAAAGTACCTTAGCCAGTTGTGAAGACATTAGTAAAAGCTTCTCCAAGGAGTTGTATACTATATAGAGACCTGAACATTGAATAAGTAGGCCAAGTAAGAGGAAAAAAATATATGGGGAAGACACTATCAGAACAGATCCCTGAGTAGTGAGTCTAAAATTGGGGAAGATTAAAAGACTTAAGGATAACATAATCTCACATATCATAAAACGAATATGGTAAAGACACACCTTTGGGAAAAATTGATTGATGTAAGACACTGAGTCAAGTCCAGCAGAAATTAGATCTGAGTGGATAGAAACAAAAAGCTAGAGTTTTAAGACAAAATAAAATTATAGCTTCTAGAAACGTAAAAGGAAGAAAGACAACGAAGTAGTAAGCCAATAAAGCAATTTCAAATGAATCTGTGTGAAGGTTGTTTGCAAAAGCAAGCACTCTGTAGCCACCATCCAAAGATGACATGCTAAAATTTTAACACCTGGTAACTCAAATTGTGAACATTTGCCCCTATGAGATTTCGGTGAGGGGAGGGGGGAACACAGCCAAGATAAAAATATAAACATTATGCCAATTTTTGACATTTTGGCTATACTCATTAAATGTACTAAGCTGGCAAAGGCAAGATTCTAACATGTTTTGACAGAGTGAACTTTGATTTCTGTTTAGATACTTTGAATTAACCAAGTGTCTAGTAAAGAGGGAAAAAATGGTGCCATATATAATGGATTAAAATGTATGCCAAACCAAGGTAAACAAAAAGTTAAGCAGCCTCTACAATATACCCTTATTTCTGGGTTTTAAACAGCAGCTAAAATTGTACTGAAATATGAGTAAAAATTTGGGAAGGACCACAATAATTTGCTGAACTCTGTGAATTTTATTGAACTGTGGACTAAACCTGTAAATTAAAAAACCAAGAGCCAACCACTTAGTGACCCTGTTTGAACTAGAATTGAACTTATATTTTGACTATACTCATTAAATTGTACAAGCAATATTTTTCCAGACCAATTCTAAAAGAGGCTGACCTCCATTGTACTTGAGTTTCTACTTTTTAAACAGACTTTTTACGTGATAAAAATCTGTAGTAGATGTAAGTTCACTTAGGTAGCAACTACTGAAGTTTCAAGTTCCTTTCTGAAAAATAAATTCTGGCCTTGAATGGCTTGCTGCAAGGTACTATTTCCAAAATGTACTAAACTGGGGAAGGTTCATTGTTCATAACAATCAACAGACCTTTCTTAATAAACACATGGTCTTTGAATAAATGATCACACAGAAATAGCCAATAAGAAGAACAACCAGTAGTAAAGACTTGGCTTCCTTCCACACATGGCTGGTATTAGTTTTCATTCTCATCCTTCTTAATCCTTTATTTTATGAGGCAATTCCCCATCTTCTTTCTCATAAGTCCAGTTTTTTCCCCAAACCTCAGGATCAGCCCAGACTGATGGTTACAGGGTAATATCTGCCAATACTAAAGGGAACTGAAAGAGATAAAAGAAGCAAACTGCTCCTTAATTTTGCTGTCATAGAGACTAACAATAAACTCAGTATGTTTCATCATTTTTTTACTTCCATTTCTTACCTCAAATATTCTTTTAAAATATTTTGATAATAAAATGCCAGAAATTAATTAATCCTGCTATTTTTCAATGCTGGTGAATTTTATTTCAATATTTTCATTCTCAAGAGCCCAACAATAATAGCAAAATGCTTTTATACTGTCCTCTTCAAATTTAAATTTTAGGAAAGAAAGGAAGGAAGGGAGGGTGGGAGGAGGGAAGGGAAGGGAAAGGGAGAATGAGAAAGAGGTAAACCAGCCCAACCTCCCCATAGAACTAATGGCTACAATTATTTGACTAAACATAAAAATTGACCTCCCCTTAAAACTTAACAACTTAATTTGTCTTATCTGAGGTCCTTACTCAGGTCTATAGTATCAAGAAATTACAACTCACATCCAGACAAGGAGATGCCAGACCCCTCCCTAATTCCTGTTTACCAACTCCTTTTCCTTACCCCTCCTTAGTTCCTGCTTTCTACATTCCTGCCCCACTATATATACCCTTGACTTTAATGAGATGAGAGACAGATTTGAGAATTAATCTCTCTTGTTCTCCTTGGCTGATATTATTAAAAAAAAAGGCTTTTTCCCTGGCAATATCATCTCAGCAATTGCCTGTCTATAGAGAGAGCAGTAAGACCTTGACCAGAACCTTGGTGTTGAAGGAAGGAAGGAAGGAAGGAAGGAAGGAAGGAAGGAAGGACGGAAGGAAGGAAGGAAGGAAGGAAGGAAGGAAGGAAGGAAGGAAGGAAGGAAGGAAGGAAGGAGAAAAGGGAGGTACAAGGAAGGAAAAAAAGGATTGAGACAAAAATAAGGTGCATTGAAGGCTTAGGAAGTGGCTTCTTTTTTGTATTTTTCCGTCATAGCTAAAAGAATAAACCTTCAAGTAAACTTGCAAATGCTATATGATTTCTTAGCGATAAAAAGGAAGACAACCTATAAGGTTGTAGTTTATTCAATAGAGGCCCCAGGATAAGGAAAAACTTTGGCTATCAGAAACTACTAGTAGCTAAGGGAAATGGACAATAAAAAAGACCATATATTTTAAAAACCATATATTTAAGATGTCAATTAGAGGAGAGAAGAGGTAGACATAAGAAGCACTAGGCTTGGTTTCTATACAAACATTTCTCAATTTTTTAATATTTATAAAATTCACTTGAGAATTTTATGAATAAAATGCAGATTCTGATTCCCTAAATTTTGGGTAGAGATTGAAATTCTGCATTTCTAACACGCTTCCAGGTGGTTCTCATTCCTCTAATATGCAGACCTCCTTTTGACAACAAAGTTCTATATTTTCTTATCCTTAACTGTTTATAAGTTACTACCTGTTGTAGAAGAAGAAGACATACTCCTGGGCTTCCAAGTTGGAACTCCAAAAACAATTTCCCGAATGTTTATTATTTTATACGGTGGTAGGATTGTTGGGATGGAATGACCTGGGCATTGAACCAGATTACAAATCACATTGGAATGAAATAAATTTCTTAGTGGGTCATCATTTTTTCTACAATGATGGGATAGGAAAAGTAGTCCAGAAATTAGAGGCCACTAAGTTCAATCTCATCATATAATTTTGACTTTTTTTAATGAGTATATTTTGGCACCCATTTTCTGTTTGGAGAGTGATTATGCCAATGATGATTGGATGAGGGAATGCCACATTGGTATAGAAGAAGTTTATAGATCTCACATAGATTGAAAATGGAACAAAACCTGATTTTTAATTAAGTCTAGTTTCCTTGAGATCTTAAGAAACATGTAGATACAAGTGCCACAGGAGTTTAACCCACTATCTTTGTAATATATTATTTTGTAAAAAAAAGAAAGAAAGAAAGAAAACGAAGAGGAATCATTATTTGCAGTCTCCAGTAGTATAACTGATGACAATGAGTTTAATATAATTGTTTTCCATTTCCATGATCTCTTTGGTGATCAAGAGAATAAAAACATCTACAGAATAACAGAAATCACACAACGTATTCCATGGAGTCTGCTTTTCCTTCTTAGCTGACTTCTGTAAAATTAACCTTACGCATGCAGGACAACTTTGACTTGCCGGAGACATTTATGTTAAAATGCGTCAAAATATTACTAAGAAGTTGTAAGTCAAGGAGTTTAAGTCACGATAGACGATTGAGGGGGAAAAAAACCACAGGAATTAAAAATGTGCCAACTGCTGCCCCTTTGCCAAAAGCCACATGTTGTAAGTCAATGTATTTGTTTCCTTGCTTATTTATTTTTATTTAAAAGAGAAAACAAATCTATAGTGAGCAGAACCGTCTTCAGCCCTATTTTCTACTTTAGTTATTTTATTTGGATTCATTCATTAAAGTCCTAACAAGAAAAGGATTTATATTTTTTAAAAAGGTACGGTCACTAATTTTTTTTTTTTAATTTTCTACATACTAGCATACTTAAACAAAAAGTGTAGGGAAGTAGCTATAATAAGTAAGTGCTGTAAAGCCACAGGTACCATTAGTATTTCCCATTTTGGGGTTAGATAGCTTTGAAATAACTCATTCAATAAAACACTGAATGTCTGCATGACAATTTCAGTCTTAATGTGTAAACACAAATTATTAAAGTACACCTCTGTTTTCTGCTATAATTTTTACAGGCAAGAGATAAAAGTAAAAAGATTGTGACAGGAAATATATTTGTTTATAGGAAATGAAAAACTATTGGAAGAAAAAGTGTCAATTTTATTTGATGCATGTATTGCCCCTGTAGTTATAATTGCTATTTTTCCAGGCCATAATTCCTATCTTTCCAGACCATCTTGACTTATGCCTGTTAAAATGATACTCTTTTTGGTTTACCATTTCTCCTGGATTTTTTTTACATTTTATCAATGTACTGTATTACCATTAATTGAAATATTAAATTAAGCTGCTTTGAGTAAGACAGACTTCTATAATACATTTCCAGATTTTGGCATGCAGTCCTTCCCAGTATGTAAAATGCACATACAGAGAGGTGCAGATTAACAGATATCATTTGAAAAGCTAATTAAATCTAAAATACAGTCATCAGCTAATTCTAAGATGTGTCTTTTGCTAACCTTTGCAGGAAAAATGTAATCAGTCCCTCGTTTTCAAAATAGAATGCAGGTTCCTCATTGATACAACAAAGTGTAAACAAACAGGAATTTCTAGGGAAGTTAATGTTTCCAACAAATCTCAGGAGTAGGTGATAGTAATATTCCAAACTTTTATCCACTAATATGCTTATTTGCATCATGGTCAAGTTGTAATTTAAGAAAGGTCTAACTCTACAAAGAAACTGAATGGTTGAGGCAGTGGTAAATGCTGTAATTATAAATTGGATGGATATGAAAAATGTGTAAAATAGATAGGCTGACGGAGCCCAGCAGAGTGAGACTCCAACTCAAAAAAACAAAACAAAACAAAAAAATAGATAGGCTGAGAAGTCAGGGCATGAGGTCTACAAATAATTATCTGAATTATCTTTTTATCATGGTTTTATTATTAATTTTAAAGTTTATAACTATTGGTTTATTTTGTTTGGTAGTGCATTTTTATGTTGCAATAAATTCTTTTAGCAGCAGTAAGCTAAAAAATGTTCATGCTTAATAAAAACTAAGTGCTAAATTTCTGTTTCTTAGGAAAATTAGTGATGAAGTTGTAACTTAAACCATACACTTTTTGAAATTTAATATTAACTGTCAGATTGTTGTACTGTTATCACAGCTTCATGAAAACCACAAGACACAGATATGCTGAAGAGGCATCACTGACATCTCTTCCAAAGTTGGCAGTTATTTTAAGAAATATAAAAATGTAATATTCACAGTTATGGAAGATCAATTTGCATATCACTTTGCGAAGCTGGGCTTTTATTTAGATCAACTGACTGGTTTTCTAAAGTAAATTTCTTACATTTATCTCAGGTTTCTTTGTCCACAGAGGCAAGTTAAAGACAGATTTTGGCCATGTTTTGGCTCTGTGAGCAGAATAAAAATTTCCCAAATAACTAAATGATGCTATTTTTATATTAATGTTATCCAATCCTGCATAGATCATGTAATTATGTGCATTCCAATAATGCTTTGAATTTATTTTTCATTTTATGGAATGAAATTGAAACAATTGAAGCATTATTCTGTCAATGGTGAAATATCTGACATTAATGTAAATACTATTATGTGAATACCACTGTAAAGTTAGATAAAATGTTAAATAAATCTTTATTTGTGCAGAGACAATATGAAAATAAATATTGATGGAATAAATCCATGATTACATTGTTTATACTTAGTTAAGAAACTATAAAGAAATAGTTGCTTGGAATTGACTGTACCTAGAGTTGTCATATAATAAAGTAAAACTCAATGCATAAACAAAAATTATTAAGGTGTTTCTAAAAAAGATTGCAATTTTCACAGGATTAGGATACATGTAAGAGAATGAAATCTATTAATCTGTAAAGTGTAGATTCATAATTGATCCCAAACAAACTGTGATGTTATACTAAACCAGAGAATTAATTGTCAAAATTTACAAATTTTTATGTAATACTGATGATTAATACAAAATATGTCAATGCTTACTTTATTTGTTGTCTATGATCCATCATGGCTGAACTATTTTTCATAAACCTACATATCCTATAATGGTTCTGAGCTCTTTTATAAAAATTTCTCCATTTTTTGCATTATATTTTAATTGTTTTTAAAATGTTTTAACCAAAATATTTAATTAACAAAGAACCAAACAAGCTTAACTCTAAAAACTTTAAACAAATTTAAATTATCCTTAAAAAAAACTTGTAGCAGAAAGACATAGATATAAATATTTATCTTTGCCAAAACAAGGAAAGAACTGGAGTTTAAGTGAGAATGCAAACAGTATATAAGGTCTATTGCTGAATTGCTACAATTGTATATAGCAATTAAGATAATAAAATTCAAAAGGAAGAGGTAAAACAATATTTACTTGGAGACAATATGATTACATATTTTAAAAAACACAAAAAATTTATTAGTGGAAAATCCAATGCAAATTATAAGCACTTTAAATAGAGCAGGTGATAAAAAATAGAAAGTTTTTTTAACTACACAAGCAAAACTCATTGAAAAGATATAATGAAGACATTCAAACTAATAGGTGAAAAAAACATAGGTTAGACAATAAAATAAAACAAAAAGTTCAAAGCCTAGATGACAAAAAATACAAAATATTCATGAAAGACATAAAAACAGACTTAAATAGAAGGTCATCCTGTTTACTTATGCAAAAAGCTTTTTCCCTTAAAAATGTCAGTATTCTTTAAGGTAAATTAATAATGTTACCATAAACCCAATATTTTTATAGGAGCTGGATATTCACTTGATAGAAAAATCAAGCAATAATAGCCAAGAGCATCTTAAATAAGAGTAGTTAAAATTATGGTATTGACATATGTATAGGCAAACAGATCAACATAAAATAATGTCAATCAAAGATGTATACCTCACTGCATATGCAAATTTAATATACAATAAAAATAATATCAGATGCAATCAGAAAAAAGTATTGTAGTTAATAAATATTTTGAGATAAAAGAATAAATGTATGGAAAATGATGAGATTGGGTTTATTTCTTACTTTACTTTGTATACCAGGAAAAAATCCAAAATGAATAAAAAGTTTAAATCATTCAAGTACTAGTAAAAACCACTGGTGAGCTCCTCTAAAATCAGACAGTAAGAAATTTGTATCTATGACTCAAAATTGAAAAGTCATAAAGAATAACACTGATAAATTTGGTTACGTTATCAATTCTATCTCCACAAGAAAACAAAAAGGAAATGTATTGTCCACTGAGAAATAAGAAAACATATTAGCTAATTATAAGAGCATTAGCATGGATATTCCTAACATATTAAGAGATTTGATGCTACATTGAAGAAAACTAAAAACGACATTATGAATAAACAATCTAAAGAGTGGATAGAGAAAAAGGGGTGATTCTTTTTTAAATATCTGAGATATTCAGCACTGTTCATATTGTGCATAAAAAGAAACATAATAATAGAAATTACACTGAAAGATACTACATCTTACCAATAAGATTTTCAGTATCCAAAATTTTAAAGACTTGATAATATAAATTAGTGGAAAGAGCCGGGCTCGGTGGCTCAGCCTGTAATCCCGCGCCTTTGAGAGGCTGAGGTGAGTGGATTGCCTGAGCCCGCGGGTTCGAGACCCGCCTGGGCAGCGAGACCTCATCTCTACAATAAATCAAAAAATCAGCCGGGCGTGGTAGCGCATGCCTGTAATTCCGGCTACTTGGAAGGCTGAGGCGGAAGGATCACCGGAGCCCAGCAGGTCGAGGCTGCGGTGGCCGGGAGCGGTCACTGCACTCCAGTCTGGGCGACAGAGTGAGACTCCAACTCAAAAAAAAAAAAAAAAATTAGTGGAAAGAACAATTCATGTTTTGGCAAAGAATCTGACTCATCATAATGAATAGAATGCAACAAACATGACATTGTTCTAGTTTCAAGTCTAGACTTTATGACCTTTATGAAGCTTCTACTCTTGAGCTCTTCAAGGCCACTTGTTATTATGTAAGAAGCTCAAGTCATGTGGAGAAGCCACGTGAAGAAAAACCAAGGCACTATCACCAACATTCCTAGCTGACGTCCAAGACAAATCTTTTTTCAACTGTCAGCCATGTAGTTGAGTCATCTTGATCATTTTCATTCAGATGAGCTACAGATGACTGCTGACATTAATGCTGCAGAACTGCATGGTTGAAATCAAACAGGCCATAGAATCATGAGCAATGATAAAATAGTATTTGTAACTGAACTGGACTGTTTATTTTCAGATAATTGTAGATTCGAATGCAGTTTTAAGAAATAAGACAAAAAGACTGTAGGTACCCTTTACCCAGTTACCACCAATGTTAACATTTTTAAAACAATAGTACAATATCTCAATCATGATATCAACATTTCTTCAATTTTCAGGTTTGTCTTATTGTGTCTTTATTTTTAAGCAGTTTTACTTTTTTGTAGGCTTATGTATTCAATACTACAGTCAAAATATGGAACGGCTTAATTGCTATGAAGATTTTTTGTGTTGCCTTTTATATAACCACACTCACCCTACCATCCCCAGCAATTCCTGATTCCTGATAATCAGTAATCTCTTCTTCATTGATAACATTTAGTCGTTTTGAAAATGTGATATAAATGGAATTACACAGTACGTAACCTTTCAGGACTGGCTTTTTTCACTTAGAATAATTCCCTGGAAATCCATCCAAATTATCGTATTTATCAACAGTGTATTTCCTTTCATTGCTGAATAATATTTTATAAGATGGATTTACCAAAGTTTGCTTATACATTCGTCCAATAATTTTTGTGTAAACACAAAATGCCATTTCTCTGGAATAAATGTTCAAATGTGCAATTTCTGAGTCATATGGTAGTTGCATGGCTAGTTGTTTCTTGTTTTTGTTTTTGTTATAGAAAATGCAAGACAAAAACACGCATATTCTTATTGCCAGAATAAGCGTGCCTAGACCTGCAAAAAAATCTTGCTGGAATTTTAATAGAAATTACATTAAACTTACAGATTAAATTGGGGGATAATTAACATTTTTGCTCTCTTCCAATCCATATTTCAGAATATCTCTCCATTTATTTAGGTTTTCTTGTATTTTTTTATCAGCATTTTACATTTTGTAGCATCCAGACACTATACATGTTTGGTAAACTTCATACTCAAGTATTTCATTTTCTTTGGAGTGATTACAAATGGTATTTATTGCATGTTAAATTTTGGTTTCCAAAAATTCGTTGTTAGTATAGAAAAATATTAATGATTTCTGTGTGCTGATCTTGTATCCTATGACCTAGTTGAACATGCATATTTTTTCTATACATTATTTTGTACATTCCTTGGAATTTTCTTATTATAAAATCTTGTTATATGCAAATAGGAACTATGTTATGTCTTCCTTTCCAATTTTTATGCCTTTATTACTTTTGCTTGCTTTGTTGAAGAGGCTAGAACATTTAATATGTATTATGTTGAATTGCAGTGGTGAGAACTGACCACTTGTTCTCAATTTAGTGAAAAGCATTTAGTCTTTCAAAATTAAGTATAATGTTATCTTTAAATTCCTTGTACGTGTTCTTTATGAAATTGAAGTAATTTCGATTTCTAGCATTCGAAGAGTTTTTGAAATTATAAATTGAAATGTATTATTGCATCTATTTATTTTATTTTTAAATTGAAAAATTGTTTTTCTGTGTCAACTTATAAGATCACGAATTTTTTTATTAGTCTGTTGATGTGGTGGACATTGATAGTCAAATGATGAGCCAGCCTTGCACAGCTGAAACAAACCCTATTGGGCTGTGGTGTATAATTATTGTTGGATTCAATTTAGTACTATTTTGTTAAATATTTTTACATCAAAAATCATGAGATATTGGTCTGTAGCTTTAATTTTTAAATGTCTTTTTTAGGCTTTGGTATAGGATAATACTGTTCTGAGTGTTCCCCAGTCTTCTATTATCTGGTAGAGATAATATCAAACTGGTATTAATTCTTCTTTTAAATGTTTGAAAAAAGTTTTCAGCAAAGCCATCTGGATCTGGAGATTTCATTTTTAGGAGCTTTTAAGTGACACATTCAATTTATTCAATGGTTGTGAGACTTGCTGGTTTTCTGTCTAGTTCTATGAACTGCTTAGAGAGAAGTGTTGGAGTTCCCAACTGCAACTGTGGATTTTTTTTTTTTTTCTGTTTTTACACAACCAGTTTTATTTCACGTATTTTGAACTTCTTCGGCACATACACATTTACTATTGCTATTTTTTTCCAATGGGGTATTTACATGCTTTTTTTTTTAGGATTCCATTTGATTTATTTATAGGGGGTTTTAAATACATGTCTGTGTAGATTTTTTTAAGTGATTATTCTGGTTAAGACAATATCTATATGTGACTTAAGAGAGTCTACTGGTATCAACATTTTACCACTTTGAATGAAAAGTAGAAATGTCACTTCCATTTGGATGTCTTTGCCTTTTCTGCTTTCAAATACTATTTTGTGTATCTAATGTTGTTATACTTTTATTTCAATCATCAAATATGATTATAAATCTCACACAGATAAAAGTAGGCTTATTAGATGTACTACTTATTTTTTCTTTTTATATATTTTTTCATCATTTCAGGTGTTCCAAGTTTCCTTATTATTTCCTTTCTGATTAAAAAATTTCCTTTAAATATTCTTTAAGGATAGGTCTGATAGTAACACATTCTTTCAGTATTCCTTAGTATGAGAATGTCTTTATTTTCACTTAATGCGTAAAAAATAGCTTTTACTTACTCAAGAATTTGGAGGTGACTGTTTTTTAAGATTATATGCCACTGCATCCATGATTTCAGATGAGAAATCTGATGCCATGCAAATTGTTGAGCCCCATAAGTGCCATTTCTTTCTAGTTGCTCTCAAGAATGTTTCTTTCTCCTTAATTTTTAGAGATTTAATTGTCATGTGCTTTGGTGTGAATTTCTTTAAATTTATCCTGATTGAGCTTTGTCCACGTTCTTGAATGGGTTGATATATGTATTTTGCCAAATTTTGGAAGTTTCCATCCATTAGTTTTTGACTATTTTTGAGTCCCACGTTGTCCTCTCTTTCTGTAACTATAATAATATAAATACTGGAACTTTTGTAATTGTTTCATGGATCTCTTAAACTCTATTCATTTATATATTTTTTTCTCTGTTGTTCAAATTGAGTAAATTTTACTGATTTGTCCTCTAGGTCACCAATTCTAACCTTTCTCATCCCTACTCTGCTATAGAGACTAGACTGTCCAATGAGAGAAGTTTTGTTGTTTGCTTTTGTTTCATTTTGTTTTGTTTTGTTTTTCTTTTCTTTTCTTTTCTTTTTTTTGAGTTAGAGTCTCACTCTGTCACCCAGACTGGAGTGCAGTGGTCTCTCCCGGCCACTGCAGCCTTGACCTTCTGGGCTCGGGCGATCCTTCCACCTCAGCCTTCCAAGTTGCCGAAATTACAGGCATGTGCTATCACACGAGCCTAGTTTTTTTTCTTTTTCTTTTTCTTTTTTTTTTTTATTGTAGAAACAAGGTCTCGCCGAGTTGCCCAGTCGGGTCTCGAACCCTTGGGCTCAGGCAATCCACTCACCTCGGCCTCCCCAAGTGCTGGGATTACAGGCTAAGCCACCAAGCCCAGCCTTGTTTTGTTTTTCCAATTCATCTTATTATACTTTTTAGGTCTATATTTTCCACCTGGCTATTTTTCTTTCCTGAAATTTTTTCAATTTTTCATTTTTTTTCCAGAAAATTTCTAATTGTTTGATGAAGCATGTTATCATAACAACTGTAAAATATTTTTCAGATAATTTCAACATCTTTTTATCTCAGTGCTGGTGTCAATTGATTGTATTCACTCATTCAGACTGTGATTTTTCTGGTTCTTCATATGATGGGTGACTGTTTATAATATCTTGGACATTTTTGTAAATTTTATTAGGAGACTCTGGGTCTTATTTAAAACTTTTATTTTAGTAGACACTTATCCGATATAGATTTAATACCCAGGTCTTGGCCCACTTTTTCTGGCTGTGGGTTAATGGAAATTTAATTTTCAGAAGTTTTACATAGTGTTTCTTCTGGGAATATGATTAGTAGGGAAATTTCCTTGTCAAAATATGTGTGAATGTTTATCTCCAGACTATATTGCTGACTGTTTTTTGAAGTAACAGTATTAATCTACAATTACTACAAAATGTCTAAGAGATCTTGGCAATACATATTTTCTTTTTCTTTTTTTCTTTTATTTTAAAGATGTGGGGTACAATTCTGGGTTAGGTATACAAATGTTCATTATGCAGGTACCCTTGTTGATGAGGTGTTCCCCTCCCTCTCCTGGTAGTTTCCCTCAACTGCCAATCCCACCACTCTC
This sequence comes from Cephalopachus bancanus, assembly GCA_027257055.1. Classification (NCBI taxonomy): domain Eukaryota; kingdom Metazoa; phylum Chordata; class Mammalia; order Primates; family Tarsiidae; genus Cephalopachus; species Cephalopachus bancanus. Next base: position 70,699 of record JAPVLO010001068.1, read on the forward strand.
CCCCCACCCACCAGCAGTTTCCCACTACTGTCAATCCTTTTCTTATAGTATTACATTAATTGTTCATGGTTCCCTTATGGGTGAGAACATATGGTACTCTGTTCTTTGTTTCTGGGATAGATCACTGAGTATGATCGACTCTAAATCCATCCAAGTTGGTGCAAAGTTCATATGTTTGTCCTTCTTTATGGCTGCATAATATTCCATTATGTATATGTACCATATTTTTTTATCCAGTCCAGCTATGATGGGCAGTACGGTTGGTTCCACGTTTTTGCTATTATGAATAGAGCTGCAACAAACATGTGTGTGCAGGTATCTTTTTGTAGAATGATTTGAGTTCCTCTGAGTATATTCCCGATAGGGGAATTGCTGAGTCATATGAAAGGTCAATTACTAGTTCTTTTAAAAATCGCCACACTGTCTTCCAAAGACGTTACACTAGTTTGCATTTCCACCAGCAGTGTAGAAGCATTCCTTTTCCCCCACATCCTCGCCAGCATCTGTTGTTTGTTTTATTAATGATGACCATTCTTACTTGGGTTAGGTGGTAACTCAATGTGCTTTTGATTTACATTACTTTGATGATTAGTGAGGTTGAGCACTTTTTCTTGTGTCTATTGGCTGCCCGTACATCTTCTTTTGATAAGTGTCTATTCATGTCTTTTGCCCACTTTTTAATGGGTCTGTTTATTTTTGTCCCTTTGGTGCATTTGAGTTCCTTGTAGATGTTAGATGTTAGGCCTTTTTCAGAAATACAGTTCGCAAATATTTTTTCCCATTATGTGGGCTGTCTCCTTGCTCTCTTAATGGTTTATTTAGCTTCACAGAAGCTTGTCAGTTTGTTGAGGTCCCACTTGTCTATCTTATTTCTTATGGTATGGGCACTTAGGGTTTTTATCAGGAATTGGTTGCCTACTCCGATACCCACAAGGGTGTCTCCTGTGTTTTCTAAGATTCTCATAGTTTGAAATTTTGCATTTAGGTCTTTGATCCATTTAGAGTTAAATTTTTTGTATGGTGATAAGTAGGGATCCTGTTTCAATCTTATGCATTTGGTCAGCCAGTTTTCCCAGCACCATTTGCTGAATAGGTTCTCCTCTCCCCAGTGGTTGTTGGTAGAGACTTTGTCAAAGATGAATTGGCTGAGAAATTGAGACTTTGCTTCCAGAATCTGTGCCATACAGATTTTCTCAAATACTTGGTATTATCTGAATTCTTACTTTCACCCAGTAATAAAATGTATGAAAAAGACATCTCATACTGGCATTGGTTTGCATTTTCCTGATCATTAATGCCGGTGAACATCTTTTCATGTTTTCCCTTTGTATGTGTTCTCTTTTCTGTGAAAGGCCAATTCATGTCATTGTATCTTTTATTGGGTTATTTGTCTTTTTATTCAAATAATAATAATTGGATTGAAAAGTCAAAGACAATTCAAAGAAAGGGGGTAGCTGCTAAGTCAAATAAAGAGACTTCAGTTCAAAAAATCGAAAGCTGACTCTTCAGCTTTAGTAGCTGGTGGCCTATTAGTATTAAGCTGGGCAGTAGTTTAAGGAATAACATAAAATTAGCTTAGAGTGTTTGGGAAAATAATAATCTCCTATTGGTTTCTATCTGGGTCCAAATTTGAGACCTCTGTGGGATGTTAGAAAAAAAAGATAAATATGACTGCAAAGTAATTTTGGTCATGAGGTAGAGACAAAGGGTTAAATGTCGGCAACACTGAGAGACAAAATACAAGATGCTCCCAATACAACTCCATTTCTGACTTTCTTATCTTTCAGTTATCCAGTGACCACTTGGCTCTTCATAGCTTCCCAGGACCCACACAATGATACTCAATCCAGGCCTTTCTTTATTGGGCACGTACTCAGGCTCCAATAATTATCTTTTTCTTCCCCTTTTCTACTCATCCCTCACTTCCATAACCCATCAGAACGCTCTGCTATACCAGTGGTCATAAGAAGAGCAAACATTTCTTGAAAATCACCTTTTTACCAAACATGGTTCTAAAAGTTTTACCTAAATTTATACTTTTTATCTTCAAAACAGTTCTGTAACATTCCAATTTATTGTTATTTAACTGTGTTGTAGAAAAAGAAAATTAGACTCACAAATTTTAAGTAGTTTGCCCAAAGTTGCACAGCTTGTAAATTTCAGAATCAGAACTCAGTATTTACAAATAATATTAATTATAATTTGAAAAGAAACTTAGGCTCTATCTCAAGGCCAACCTAACCACCTTACTAAATGAGTTAGCCCACACAGAAATTTACACTTCAAATAAATTCTTAATACAAAAGCAGTTTTAAAGAATGAATATCATCACAAATATTACATGCCAGGAGTGGCTTTCTGAGACCTTACAATTTCAGGTTAATTCTTTTTTCCAGTAAGACATGCTGAGAGAAAACCTTGGGTGACTTAACAGCTTTTAAAAAAAGATAGAAAATAGGATTAAAGGTAACACTCTCAGTGTTTGAGTATTTCAAATACACATTTTAGTGTGCTCATCTGAAAAGTGTGATCAATCCAGTATCAATCTTATACAGATGTTGTATTACATGATCTAATATATAAAAAGTCACTTGACACAATCATTGGAATAAATTATTTACTCAATAAATGGCAAGTGTTATTATTCTAATTATTTTAAAGAGTGTTTTTATGTGCGTTTATTTAGAATTCTTCATTCCATACGTATGAGCTTGAGATAGAAATTGAGAAAACAACTTCTCTTATCTCTCTAATGCCAGCCAACCTTCCAAGTTCTCATCTCCTGTCTTAGTCTGATTGTGTTTCTCTAAGGGAATTCCTGAAGTGGAGTAAGTTTTTAAGAGGTTTATTTGGCTCATGGTTCTGCCGGCTGTACAAGAAGTATGATGCCAGCATTCGCTCCTGATGAGGGTCTCAGGCTGTTTCTCCTCATGGTGGAAAGTCTGCATGTGTAGAGATCACATGGCATAAGAGGAAGCAAGACAGAAGGGGGAGATGCCAGACTTTTTTTAACAACCAACTCTCAGAATAATTATCATGAAACTAGTAGAGCTATCGCTCATCACCCTGAGGATGGCACCAAACCTTTCATAGAGATTGCCTCCATTACTCAAACACCTCCCATTAAGCCCCACCCCCAACATTGGGAATCAAATTTCAACATGAGACTTGATAGAACAAAACAAACCATATGCAAACCATAGTACTGTTCAACACCTTAATAGATTGCTTGATAACTTTGGAAAAATCCTGATCTCTTCTCCCAATGATGTGACCTTATCCTCTGACCCCTACACCAGAATATAGCACAATAAGTACAGCATCTCTGAGTGAGATACACATGAGGACAGAGTGCTTCATATCAGAAAAAAATTCCAGTGTTATACTTGACTTATGGCTAGACTTAGCTCACAAAACAAAGATCTATAAATTCCATAGAAAGCCTACTATTATTTTATAGGATTTATCATTTTAAAATAGACTGAACTTTTAGACTTATTTTGTTAAAACACACATGGACAATAATATGCAATCTTACTACAGACTCCAAACAGATGAAACCCACTACCATGTATAACTTTAGTGTATTGTGCATGTTGGTCTAAGATGTTCATTTGTGGCAATCTCCTATATAACTCACATGTATGACTGACCCAGATGACTTTCAGATGTCTTCTCCTGCTCTACTGTTATAATTGAGTCTGTGCTGAAATCTGGAGCTTTAAGAAATCAGTAGGGAGGGAAAGATAAATATTCACTTATTTTTTTGCTACCTATCACTTTTATTTACTGTATAAAATGTCATCATTATTAGAAATTCTGACTTGTTACGTGTATAAAAAAAGTCAGAGCTTTTTAAACTTTACTTTTTTGTATTTAACACTATTATTTCTGTGAATAGCACCTACCTTCAAGTCAAAATTTGTTAGTTACAGAACATTCGTAAAGAAGAATTAAAGATCTAAACTGTATGAGAAGCAAAGTCTGTATCCCAAAATCCAGAAAGATTTTTACTAAAACATAATTAGTCGTGTTTAAAATTCAGATACAGTTCACATACTATAAAATTTAATATTTTAAGGTGTAAAATTTAGTACTTTTTATTATATTCTCAAGGTTGTACCACTATCACCACTATCTAATTCTAGAACATTTTCACCACCTACAATTATGTCACATCTTATCACCCCCTTCTTCCCTGTGTAACTATTAACCTTCATTCTGTCTCTATAGATTTGCCTCTTCCAAACATTTTGTATATGTGGTTTTTCATGACTACCTTCTTAGCATAATATTTCAAGTTCCATTCATGTTGCAGCATGTGTTGATATTTTATTTCTTTTTATGACCGAATAGCATTCTATTGTGAGGCTCTCCTATGTTCTATCAATTAATCAGTTGATAGACACTTGGACTGTTTCCATTTTTTGACCATTATGAATAATGTTATTATGAACAAACATGTACAGATTTTTTTGTGAATGTTTGTTATTTTTTTCCTCTGTCTATGTTTTAACATAGATTGGATTTTCTGTCAGGAAAATTCTATTTAAACAAAGATCCTTTCCTATTCAAACTAGACCCTGATATTCAAGTCTTGTGAAAGGTAAAATACAACAAAATAAAAACAAGATAAACTAATCTATGTTTTCTAAGCTTGAAATTATGGAATTTTAAACTGTAGAGTTGCAATTATTCTTAAGTGTGCCTATGCTTTATTTCCTGTCTGAAGTCTTGGGATGTGATGGTTATTTTGTTTGCCCACTTCCAAGATTCATTCTCTGCCTTCTCCAACCCTTTTCTTTGACCCAGAGGCTGAAGCATTGTGAACTATATCATTCAAGATCCCTTGCCTCATGGCACCCAGTTGGTTTCCATCAATGTGGGGCACTGTGATGAGGCAGGATGAGAGATATGTCAAAGTACTTATACTCCCTTCTAGCTTTCAGGAAGCTCTGACAGTGTCTGCCTTCTGCAATGACTCTATAGCTTCTTTTGATTTTCCCCTTTATTGTGGTTCCAGATTCCCATGAAGCTTCCCAAACACTGCTTCTACTTCTTACTGCAACCAATGATAGGTATGGTTTCCTGATTTTCTAGCCCCGGGCATCTCAATAATGCTTGCTATTTCTCTTAACATTGACAAAATCTCTGTAAATAGTCATTTATTAATATCTCATATGAGTGTTATCATTTTGGGTATAATAAACAGGAAGACACAAAGATCTTGAAAATTTCACCTTCTCCAGCTTGCTGCATGAATAATACAGAAAAGGTGGTTGCCTTGAGTAACTACACAGATGTACTTGAGACAGCATTACAGAGGACCAGCCGTCTGAAAGAAGGCTGAGTGGATGACATTTATATCGGCATGCATAGAAAGATGATGACCACGGGACAGACACTCTCCATCTCCTATTTTCCAAAATGTACATTCAGTTCATACTTTTAAGAAAGGAGTCAGAGAATACCAATGAATGGATGGGAAAAAAATCCAAAATTGACTGACTGTATTCTGAATTGGCTAAGATTATATTTACTTCCACTAAGTGGAATATTTCCACCCATTCCCCTAAGTGTATGAATAAGTTATGATAGCCAGTTATATATGTTTCAAGTTCTCTACATTGCTTAATATTTTCTCATTAAAACAGTTACAAATAAAGATCATAAAGAACATGCTGAATCATGAATGTTCTTGAACACTTCCATGATTGCCCTTAAACTATTCTATTTGCCTTAAAATTGGCAGAACTGTTTGATTCTGAATGTGTGTGTATGTATATGTGTACAGGAAGGTTCTTTGTGTGTGATTGTGTGTGTCTTTTGTGTTTGAAGAAAGAAACAGAAGTAAGTGCTAACATCTGTAAGTAACAGTGAATGTGATACTTGGAACAATTCCCTTCTTTTCACATCATAGATTTGCAAATTAAGACATGGCCACTATAGAGCATAAGGAAACTATTTCAGGGACTTGCAGAGCCATTCCAGAAGTAAATACTATGGAGGTCTTATTTATGAGAAACCCTCGGTAATCACTCAATAGGTAGTGGATTGTCTATAAAGATAAAGCACAAGTTTTCTCTCATCAGTTCTTTTAAACACTCTTTTTTTTCTGATATGTTTGTTATATTCCTGTTTAAAAGGTAGCACATATGATTAGTTAACTGAAATTTTCTAAGTTCCATTTTTGTGAAGGAAGGTATCATTTAGCAAATAATGATAGGATAAAAGGAGACAGATATGAAATTATTTTACTGTAATTTAACATACAATTACATGAAAATTTATAAAATATAATTTAGAATTTTCTAACTGTCATTGTTCTGGCACTTAAAGTTTTCAGGTATTACTCTGTGGTGATTGGGCTACGATTTTCTATGAATTAATGTGTGCATTAGAGAAGTTCTAGTGGCCATCTTCTTAATAAAAAGATACTGAACTAATATTTATATTAATATAATGAAACCACATTTGATAAAATAAAAATTACTAATAATCCATAAAAGTGATTTTATTCATTTGCTTTCATAATATTAGAAATAAACATTGTTAAAGTCAGTTTATTTTGAGAATCAACTAATTCAAGTTATTTATAATACTCACTAATTTAATCTTTTCTTTTTTTATTTTTGCAATTATTTGTCATGATTCATTTACATCGTAGGCTCCATGTTTAAGTTTCCAATTTTTCAATTTTTTTATCTAATAATCATTCTAATGTGTGTGTGTGTGTGTGTGTGTGTGTGTGTGTGTATACAAGTACATATATATATAGTGGCATAATGAGTTATGTGTTAAGTATCTATAAAGGGATCCATTTAAATATTTTGGCTTTAACAATATTATAGCCTCAGATGGAAAGACACTAGATTCCCAGTTTCACAAGTACGTGGTTTGTCTTACTAGATGCACAGAAATCCTATTTCAGAATTATACTGTGATATTTTAATTAGTATTACATTAAATTAAGGGGAGAATGTAGATAAAAATAATTGCTGAACAAGTACATAAATAAAATTTCTGAACACTTATTCTGAGCAAAAATATGGCACTGCTCTTATTAAAATGTTTATTAAAAGTAAACTTATTTGTAGATGGGTTTAATAGAGGCCCAGTAGGTGACTAAAGAAGTGCATTATTTACATGTGAAGAAAGTTAAAAAGCAAAAGTTCCTCTTTCCTTCCAAATTACCTTTTATGAAATCAGTAGAAGTCAAAGGCAGAAGATAGAGCACACAAGAAGGCTTTCTGACACTATTCATATTTGAATTTTGTAATCACAACAATATTCAGATAAAATAAGGATGGAGAGGAATTGGAATTTCAGAAAGAAATAAAATAAATTCCAGTAAAATAGAAAAATGAATGCTTAGTAAATTAAACTATAAAAATGTGTGTTGTTTCCTACTTAAATGAGAAAAGTAATGTGCATTGGTATTTTCTGTAAATATTAAAAATAAATCACTATTGAATTATGAGGAGGAAAAATACCTGATATTCAAGAAAAAGGTGGATATTTTTAAAAGCTAACTAGATCAAGCAAAATCTAGAGAAATCTATAAGTCTACATATAGATAGATACACAAATACATATTTCCTAGCTTTTGCCAGGAGAGCCTCAAAGCAAAAAGAAATTAACAGCCTAGATTTAATAAACAACTTTCTATATGAAAATACACTAGGGCTCCTTGGAGCAATGGCAGACGAAAGATCTTCTTTATAGCAGGTAGTTACTAGTAAATACCTGTGATATCAAAGTATAATAGATACAGTGTTTAGCATTTAAAATATGTTGCATATAAACATTTAAACAAAAGTAATATGTAAATATATTTTATTAAATATGTAATAGAACTTAATATTTTTGCATAAAATTTTCCTGAATAATTACATTGTTTAGATTTTTCTATGTCCTTACATATTTATGTTTACTTGATCAATCTTATATCAAGAGTGGTGTGTTAAAATCTCTATTATTCTATTTATTCAGTATTATTCTCTTTACATCTCCTTGAATTTTTTAAATGGTTTGCCTTACAATGGAGTTTTTTTTGTTATTTCATAGATATTTATAATTTTCTTATCTTAATTATTGTGACATTTAGCAATAATATCTAACTTTTTTCACATTTAGTTATTTTAACTTTGAATTCTGCTTTGTTTAATATCAGCATTACTATCTCTGCTTTCTTGTTTATTTTCTGTTTGCCTGTAATGATTTTTTAGTCATCCCCTTATTCCCTTTATATTTAGTTTTTCTAAATCATTTTTGTGTGTTTCTCTATATATAGTATATAGATTCATTTCTTGCTTGTGAACTAAATTACACATTTTTTTATTTAATAGATAAGCTAAGCATATTCATGATTCTTGCAAGGCATCTCTTGGTCTCAACTCTTACTTGTACTATAAAGGTTATGTGTATTATGTTACATTTGATATGTCTCTTACTCTACATTATTCGTTCTTTTGTCCTTTGCATTTTCCTTTGTTTGATATTTAGAAGTTTTGTAGTTACCTTTGCATTTACTCCTTTTAAAATCTTTATTTCCTTATTTCTTATTAAATACTTTACTCTTTCATTTGTTATTTTAAATAATATCCTTTGACCCTTCATCTAGTGCTATAGATTTTAGCTGAATAGAAAATCCTTGGTTCATGTTTGCTTTGCTTTTATTTTGAGTACTTTGAGAGTGATGATCTATTGTTGATTGGGTATGCATGTTGTTCTAGAGAAGTGTGATGCCATTCTAAATCTCTTGCATTGCATAGTGGCTTGATTTTTCTGCCTGCATATACTGAAGGTTTTATTATTATTATTATTTGTCTTAAATGTCAGTGGGTGGAGGGTTTAGGGTTTAGAAGTTATCTATCGAGTACAATGTCCACTATCTGAGGAATGGGTCACATGAACTTGTACCTAGTGAATCTAAAATAAAATGAAAATATTTAAAAATAAGGAAAGCACTGTGGCTTGGGCCTGTGATCCTAGCACTTTTGGATGCCAAGACAGAAATTTCTTGAGTCCAGGAGCTCAAGACTAACCTAGGCAACATAGCAACATTTCATCTCTACAAACAAAAAACAAAGAAAAAACTTAACCAGGCATGGTAGTGTGTGCCTGTGGTCCCAGCAATTCAGGAGACGGGGCGGGGGGAGGATCGCTTGGGCCCAGGCGGTCAAGGGTACAGTGAACTGTAATCATGGGCAGTGAACTGTACTTCAGCCTTCAGTGCACTTCAGTGAACGGCACTTCAGCCTGGACAACAGACTGGGATCCCAACTCAAAAAAAGATAAAATAAAATAAAATGATATAATATATATACACACATCATATATATATCTGTGTGTATATATATAATACTCATGTCTAATAATTTAACTACTGTTTTGGAGTTTATCATTGAGGTCAGTTTTTTTTTTAATTTTATTTTAAGATGTGGGGTACAATTCAGGGTTAGGTATACAATGTTCATTATGAAGGCACCCTTGTTAATGAGGTGTGTCCCTCCTCCAGGGCAGTTTCCCACTACTGCCAATTTCTTTCCTATAGTATTATAATAGTTTGCTTATGAGTGAGAACGTGGTACTCAGTTCTTTATTTCTGTGATAGATCACTCAGTATTATTATAGACTCTAAGTCCATCCAAGTTGCTGAGAAGTTCATAATTTTGTCCTTATTTATGGCTGCATAATATTCCATCATGTATACATACCACATTTTTTTATCCAGTCCTCTTTCTTTTCTTTTCTTTTTTTTTTTTCTGAGTCGAAGTCTCACTCTGTCACCCAGGCTGGAGTGCAGTGGCATACTCACGGCCACCACAACCTTGACCTGCTGGACTTAGATGTCCCTTCCTCCTCAGCCTTCCAAGTATCTGGGACTACAGGCTTGTGCTACCATTCCCAGCTTATTTTTTGATTTATTGTACAGATGAGGTCTCATCAAGTTGCCCAGACTGGTCTCGAATCCCTGAGCTGAGGCAGTCCCCTTGCCTCGGCCTCTCAAAGTGCTGGGATTACAGGCTTGGGTCACTGTGCCCGGCTCAGTCCTTTTTCAATGGGCAGCATGGTTGGTTCCATGTTTTTGCTATTGTGAATAATGCTGCAATAAACCTGTGTGCGGGTATCTTTTTCATAGAGTGATTTGAGTTCCTTCGTGTATATTCCCAGTAGGGGCATTGTGGTATAGTCGTATGGAAGGTGGAATTTTAGATCTGTTAGAAATCACTCAACTGTTTTCCGAAGAGGTTGTACTAGTTTACACTCCCACGAACAGTGTAGAATTGTTCCCTTTTCCCCATGTCCTCTTCAGCATCTACTGTTTTTTGAGTTGATGATGGCATCCTGGTACCTAATGAGCCCTCTTTATATACAATTTTAGGTCGTGTATTTTTCCTTACAATATTTCTTGATTTAAATTGTAAATTTACTCAATTTTTAATTTATTCTATCTGCTTATTATCTTCAGGGATTCCAATTATACACTAGTTCAAGCTTCTTTGTTTCCCATTTCAACCACTTTCTGAACATTTTTCTCTCTGACCATTTTTTAAAATCTAATTTTCATTCTTTTGGTTACTGTGCTTGTTTACAAATGCGTTTCTATGTTTAATTTAAATAAATTGTTTTCTTTGTAGCTTATAATTTACTCTTCATTGTGATATGATTTTGACCTTTTCTTTTGAGTATTAACAGTATTCATCAAGTCCATTTATTTTTTTTATATTTATGTTTTAGTTTTTAAATTTCTGATTCATGCACACATATTCAAATGTTTGTATGAGGAGATCTAATTCAATTTGAAATTCCATGATATGAGTACTCCCACTTTTTCATCAGATATATGAGAAAATTATTTCAACTAAACTGCATTTTAATTTTATATTTTATTTCTATAGTATTTGTTTAGCTGATGGATGTGCAACCACATTTTTGTGGATAATACTGGTGATTTAATAAGAGTCCTAGTTTAGGTGCATGTTTTTCTTTCGTGTACTAAAGTATGATTTCCCTACTGGGTGACTTTTTCTCTCTTTTTAAATGTGAGAGAGGTGAACACAAAAGTTGTGTCCTTTTTTCCTTCTTCTTTTTTGGTCTTTAGAGATCATAAATTTTTCCATGTGTGTTCTACTTTCACTATGCAGTTTTTACAGGGCAATTCTCTCTTTCTTTTAATCCCCTTTTCTTCTTCTCCTATCAAAGCATTGCCTTCCCAGAATTGCCTGCTTGAAATGTACTCATACTTTTAAATTTCTATCTCTTACTCAGTGCTCTGATCTAGCATATATCTTTTTTTTCCTTTAGTTTTATCTCATTAGGATGAACTTTCTCTTTCTGGTGGTGGTTTAACTTCCCTCCTTATTTTTTCACAGTGTATTCCCAAATTGCCCTTGCTCTCTTAAAAAGGCTTGTAGCAAATGTAAGAATGTTAGCTCACTAGAATTTTATATATACTTGGCCTTTTTTAAAACAAGTAATTTAAAGTTTGAGCATTCTCTCCTTTTTAGTTATATCAGTCATGTAGAATCTGTGTGATTTTACTTATCCCACTAGTTTGGCTTGACCATTTTAGCAGATAAGTTGGGAGTTTGTAGTTATGTTGATACTATTCAGAGTTACCCATGTTGCTTTTTAAATTAAATTTTTTGAAATAAAAGGTATAGAGAAAAGTGAATAAAGCATTATTTAATATCTCAATAGTTTAATTTTTAAATACTTAATTTGCTATAAAGAAAACCCTAATAATTATCTGAGCCTTAAGTGAGTCATAATATTTTCACTGATAGAGGACCTGGCCTTGATGTTGATGGCAGCAGACTTATCAAAATGGTGATTGCTGAAGTTTGGAGTGCTTGTGGCAATTTCTTAAAATAAAACAACAATGAAGTTTGCTGCATTCATTGACTCTTTTATTAAAAATGTACAGCATAAGCTGCTGTGTGATAGCATTTTATCTGCATAACTTCTTTCAAAATTGGAGTTAATCCTTTCAAACTCAGTCACTGCTTTAATAACTATGTTTATGTAATGTCTTTGCTGTCATTTCAACAATGTTCAGAGCATCTTTACCAGGAGTAGATTTCATCTCAAAAAAACAATTTTCCTGGCCCAGATGTGGTAGCTCATATCTGTAATTTCAGCACTCTGGAAGGCCAAGGCAGGAGGACAGCTTGAGCCCAGGAGTTTGAAACCAGCCTAGATAACATAGTGTGACATCATCTCCACAAAAAAAATCAAAAAATTAGCCAGGCATGGTGGCATGCACCTGTAGTACCAGCTACTTGGAAGGCTGAGACAGAAGGATCACCTGAGTCCAGGAGGCCAAGGCTGTGGTTAGCCCTGATTGTGCCAGTGTACTCCAGCCCAGGCAACAAAGTAAAAATTGTTGGGAGCCGGCCACCGAGGCCCACTGAGCGTTAGGAATCAGGAAGGGCCGTTGATCCCGAGACCACTAGGATGCGATTGGGAGCTATTGACCCCATTTCCTTCCCCATTCTACTCAGCACTAAACAGATTAAGCTCCTGTGAGCTCAAAACATAAAAACTCTGAGAACGGGACGAACACAAGCTAACTTTAGAAGCTCATTGCTCCCATTCTTCCGCAAACTGCAGTTTTGGCTTTCACACAACTTATAATTCAAACTCGTGTCACATCTAAGAGCCTTAGTATTGGTCACAGGCTTCTGGGTCATGATCTTAGGATTTATTGAAGGTGTAAATTGTAGAATATAGTTTTAGAAGACAGCCATTTTGTTGAAAGAATGAGGCTGGGTTACTTGCAGGTAGCCCACTGTGAACTTTGGAGTGGGCCACATTCCAAACATTCTGGGATGGGCCACTTTCATTTGTAAAGTAAATACTTAAGTTTCCATAGAATTGTTTAACTTGGCATAAATCAATCAGCTAGGATGAAAAAGGTTTATAGAATATGTCAGTCACAGATTAGGTTATCCTTTGTTATGGGATTTTAAGATTATCATATGAAAAGGGTTTAAAGGCAATCATTGATTAAGTTTTCATGGATTAAGGTTTCTGGTGGATGGGGGACGCCCCTCCCACATCTGACTTTGTGTATAAAAGACCCCTTGTAATTCCCAATAAGACTAGACGGGAGATCCAGTCTCTTTCTTTCTCTCTCTCTCTCTCTCTCTCTCTCTCTCTCTCTCTCTCTCTCTCTCTCTCTCTTTCTCTCTTTCTTCTTCCCCCCAATCGCTGATGCTGTCTCCACTTTTGTGGTACCCTGAACCCGGCTGGAGCTGGTCTCTGGCAAAAAGTAAAAGTAAAAGCCTGACTCAAAAACAAAACAAAAAAAAACCCACAAACACTTTCTCTGTATATCCATAAGGAGCATCTCTTCATTCCTTCAAGTATTATTATGAGATTGCAAAAATCCAGTCACATTTTCAGGCTCCACTTCCGTTTTGAGTTATCTTGCTGCTTCCTTCACTTAACTCTCGAAACCCTCAAAGTCATCCATGAAGATTGAGATCAACTTCTTTTAAACATCTGTCAATGTTGATATTTTAAACATTGTGTATGAATCATCAATGTTTTTAATGATGTCTAGAATGGCAAATTCTTTCCAGAATGTATTCAGTTTACTTTGCTCAAATCCATCAAAATAATCACTCTATGGCAGTTAATACCTTTAAAAATGTGTCTTAAACAATAAGACTTAAAAGTCAAAATTCCTCCTTGATCCATAGGATGCAGACTAGATATTGTATTAATGGGCATAAAACCAACATTAGTTTCCTTGTAAATTTCCATCAGTGCTCTTAAGTGAGTAGGTGTATTGTTAGTTAGCAAAATTTTGAAAGCAATCTTTTTTTTTTCTGGGCAGCAGGTCTCAAAAGTTGGCTTAAAATATTCAGTTAACCATGCTGTGAAGTAGATTTAGCATATTCCTTAAGGATTTTAAGAGTTTTGAAATGGTGAATGAGCATTGATTTTAAACTTAAAGTGTCCCGGTGAATTAGCCCCTAGCAAGAGACTCAACCTGTCATTTAAAGCTTTGAAGTCATTCATTCTCTTCTCTAGCTACAAGTTCTAAATGAAATTTTCTTCCAATCGTAGGCTGTTTAGTCTCCACTAAAAAACTGTTGTTTATTTTAGCTTCCTTCATCAATTATCTTAGCTAGATCTTCAACATGTGTCGTTACCTGACCTTTGCTTTTACATTATAGAATAAATTTTTTTCCTTAAACTCATAAACAATTTCTTCTAGCTTCAAATTTCTCTTTTGCAATTTCTGCACTTCTCTAAGCTTCCACAGAATTGAAGAAAATTTGGACTATTCTCTGGATTAGACTTCGACTTAAGAGAATGTTGTGGCTAGTTTGATATTCTATCTAAACCATTCAAACTTGCTCCATATCAACATGTGTTCACTGGAGTGGAATGTTTAATTTCCTTCAATAACATTTCCTTTACATTTACACTTAACTCACTGACCCAAAAAGCCTAGTTTTGGACCTATCTCAACATGCCTTCCTCCCTTAGCTTAATAATTTATAAGTTTTATTTACAATGAATTACACATGACTTTTCCTTTCACTTAAACACGAAGAGCCCATTGTAAGGTCATAAATTGGCCTGATTTCAATATTGTTGCATCTCAGGGAACAGGGAAGCCCAAGGAGAGGGAGAGAGGCAGGGGAATAGCCATTTGGTGTAGCAGTCAGAACACATACAACATTTATCGATTAAGTTTGCCATCTTACGTGAGCACAGTTCATGATACTCCAAAACTATTACAATGGTAACACTAAAAATCACTAATCACAGATCGCCATCACTGTCATAACAATAATGAGAATATTTGAAATATTGCAAGAATTACCAATATATGACATAAAGGAGAAATGAGCACATGCTTTTGGAAAAATGGCACACATATGACATGAGATTGTCACAAACCTCAATTTGTAGCAAACACAATATTTGCAAAGCACTACAAAGTGAAGTCTAATAAAACACAGTATGCCTGTATGGACAGTTTAAGTAACTGCTATAAGATAATTATTTTATTCTCTAGATATAAGTGCTTATGACAAAGTACTCACATATTATTAGAGCTCTGAATCTCATATATTTATTAAAAGATATTTTCTTTTTTCCTTTTAATTTTTTTTTATTTTAAAGATGTGGGAGCCAGGCTCGGTGGCTCAGCCTGTAATCCCGCGCCTTTGGGAGGCTGAGGTGAGTGGATTGCCTGAGCCCGTGGGTTCGAGACCCGCCTGGACAGAGAGACCTCATCTCTACAATAAATCAAAAAATCAGCCGGGCGTGGTAGCGCGCGCCTGTAATTCCGGCTACTCAGAAGGCTGAGGCGGAAGGATCGCCGGAGCCCAGCAGGTCGAGGCTGCGGTGGTCGGGAGCCGCCACTGCACTCCAGTCTGGGCGACTGAGTGAGACTCCAACTCAAAAAAATAAAATAAAATAAAATAAAGATGTGGGGTACAATTCAGGGTTAAGTATAGAAATGTTCATTATGCATGTACCCCTGTTGATGAGGTGTGCTGCCCTTCCCCAGGCAGATTCCCACTACTGCCAATCCCACTTCCCCATTCCCCTCCTGTCAGTCTCCTGCTACTGCCAATCTTTTCTTATAGTATTATGATAATTGTTTAAGGTCCACTTATGAGTGAGAACATGTGACACTCAGTTCTTTGTTTCTGTGAAAGATCACTCAGTATTATAGACTCTAAGTCCATCCAAGTTGCTGTGAAGTTCATGATTGTGTTCTGCTTTATGGCTGCATAATATGTACCACATTTTTTTATCCAGTCCTTTTTCATGGTCAGCACGGTTGGTTCCATGTTCTTGCTACCTTGAACAATTCTGCAATAAACATACCTGTGCAGGTATCTTTTTTTACAGAGTGATTTGAGTTCTTCCAGATATATTCCCAATAAGAGGATTGGGGTTCTATGGAAGATCGATTTTTAGAACTTTTAGGAAGTGCCACACTGTTTTCCACAGAAGCTGTACTAGTTCACACTCCCACCAACAGTGTAGAAGTGTTCCCTTTTTGCCACATCCTCTCCAGCATCTGTTGTTTTTTGAGTTATTGATGATAGCCATCCTGACTGGGTTAGGTGGTATCTCAGTGTGATTTTAATTTGCATTTCATTGATGACTACTGAGATTGAACATTTTTCATGTATCTGTTGACTGCTCGTATATCTTCTTTTGAGAACTGTCTATTCATATTCTTTGCCCACTTTGTAATATACACCTATATGGAAACAAACTTGAAAACCTCAAGGAAATGGAGGACTTTCTGACATCACACAACCTCCCCAAGTTGAAACAAGAAGAAATCGAGATCCTAAATAGACCAATAACAATCCAGGATATTGACTATGTCATAAGAAAATTACCTACAAAAAAAGTCCTGGACCAGATGGCTTTCCAGCAGAATTCTACAAAACATACAAGGAGGAACTGTTACCAATCCTACTGAGAGTATTCCAGGCAATTGAGAAAGATGGAACTCTTCCCAAATCATTTTATGAAGCTGACATCACATCGATACCCAAGCCAGGTAAAGATCCAACAAAGAAAGAGAACTACAGGTCAATATCCTTGATGAACATTGTTGCTAAAATTCTCAACAAGATCCTAGCAAATAGGATTCAACAACACATCTCAAGAATCATCCACCACGACCAAGTAGGCTTCATCCCCGGGATACAGGGTTGGTTCAACATTTGTAAGGTCATAATGCAATTAAATACATCAACAGATGTAAAAACAAAAACCACATGATTATATCATTAGATAGAAAAAAACTTTTGATAAAATCCAGCACCCCTTCTTGATAAAAACCATTATAAATTCCCACCCATTGTACACATTCTTCTGAATGCTTGGTATTGTCTATGTTTTTAAAGGTTTTCCTAAAAGTTTGAAGTAATATCTATTTGTGATTTTGATTTGCAGTTCTCACTTAATGGGTTATCTTTCGCTCCATTGACTGTTTGCTATGCAGAAACTTTACAGTTTGATGCAATTCCACTTGTCTATTTTTGCTTTGTTGCCTGTGCTTTTAGAGGTCATATAAAAAATGTGTTACCAAGGCTAAGTTTATGGCAAACTTCCTGTTTTGTTCATTGTCCTGATGATCTTTAGTCTTACTGTTCTAATATTTTAGAGAAGTTTGAGTAATAACTATATAATGAATAAATATAAAACCTTGAAAAAGAAAAGAAAAGCAAAACTTGCCCTCAGGTTTCTTATAGCTTCGAGTATTGTATTTAACTCTTTAATACATTTTATGTTGATTTTTGTGTATAGTGTAATATAAGGGTCCAATTTTACTCTTCTGCATGTGAATGTCCAGTTTTTCCAGTGCTATTTATTGAAAAGTTTATTATTTCCTCATTGTGTATTTTGAGCAGCCTTGTCAAATCTCAGTTGACTGTATATGCTTGAGTCTATTTCTGGGCTCTCCATTCTGTCCTTTTGCCCACATGCTTTTTTATGCCAGTACTGTACTGTTTTGTTCATTGTAATTTTGTAATAGATTTTGAAATCTGGAAATGTGAATGCCCTCAGCTTTGTTCTTGCTTAAAATTGATTTGACGATTTTATATCTTTTATGGTTTTACATGAATTTTATCATTTTTTTCTATTTCTGTAAAAAAATGTCATGGGGATTTTGGTAGGGATTAAACTGATTCTGTAAATAGCATTGAATAATAGGAACATATTAACTATTTTAAATCTTCCCATTCACGAATACAAGATGTTTTCCATCTTTTTGTGTCATCTTTAATTTATTTTGGCAATGTTTATTAGCTTTATTTCACCTCCTTTGTTAAGTTTATTCATGAGTATTTTACAAGATATGACAATTAAATTTACGAACTCATCCTAGAAAAAGTTCTACGTACCACATTGCTGAATATTGCTACAGTCATCTTTGAAGTACTACCCTTGGGAAATTATGGATTGACACCAGTGCCTAGTCCACCTGTCAAAGAAATTTTGGAACTCCTTTACTGGAATGGCCATCAGAACTGTTGTCGTATTACCCTTGATGTGCTAAATTTCATCAAAATGTCTTCCTTTCATTATTTCCTTTATCTTGGGGTAAAGAAAAAAGTCATTGGGGACCAGATCAGACATGTAGTGTTAAAATATTTGTTTACTGGTTAAAAACTCCTTCACAGACAGTGCTGTGTAAGCTGGTGCATTGTTGTGATGCAAGACTTCCTTCAGGACCATTTTGCACACACCTTTCCTATGCCAAGATTTTCCTGTTTATTGATATTTATTTGTTTTGCTATTTTTCTCACAGTCAGCCAATGGCTTTGATGCACAATTCAATGAATTTTTCAATGTTTTTGTCAGTTCTGCTTGTTACTAACTGTCCTGACCTCTTCATCATTGATGCTTTCTCTCCCCTCAGAAAAATGATTAATCCATTTGTACATTGCCATTTTCTTCATGGCATTATCCCTATATACTTGGACTAACATGGCCCTGATTTCATTTCCACTGTTACCAAGTTTAACAATAAATTTAATGTTTGTTCATTGCTCTAATTCAAGCTCTGACAGTCTCGTGATGGCACACAAAAATATGTAACAACAATAAGAAATGCTACTCAGCAAGACACCGCCACATGTTGACATGAACACAGTTTTAAGACACTGATATACCAACATTATGAAACCTTACCCAGTTGTTTGTACAGTGCTGCCAACATAAGTTCACGGGGGCAAGTTCATGAACTTGTAGACTTCATATTTATTTATTTATTTATTTTTGAGTTGGAGTCTCACACTGTCACCCAGACTGGAATGCAGTGGCCGCTCCCGGCCACCGCAGCCTCGACCTGCTGGGCTCCAGCGATCCTTCCGCCTCAGCCTTCCAAGTAGCCAGAATTACAGGCATGCACTACCACACCTGGCTGATTTTTTGATTTATTATAGAGATGAGGTCTCGCTGCCCAGGCAGGTCTCGAACCCGTGGGCTCAGGCAATCCACTCACCTCAGCCTCCCAAAGGCGTGGGATTACAGGCTGAGCCACCGAGCCTTAGACTTCATATTCATTTGATGCTATTGTAGATAGAATTGTTTTCTTAATTTGTTTTTGGATTGTGCTTTGTTGGTATGTAGAAATGTAATTCAATTCATTTTTGTATGTTGATTTTGTATGCTGTATCTTTGCTGAATTTATTAGTTTTAAAAATTTTGTGTCAAATCTCTAGGGTTTTCTGCATTTGAGATCATATCATAGTTAAACACTGATAATTTTACTTCTTCATTTCCAAATTGGATGACCTTTTTTTTTTATCTTGCCTCGTTCTGGGTGGAAATTCTAGTATTATGCAAATGGAAGTGGAGAGAGTAAACATCATTGCCTTTTTCCTAGTCTTAGAGGAAAAACTTTATTTTTTAACATTGAATATGTTGGTAGCTGCTAACTTTTTATATATAGCTTTTATAATGTTGTGGTGATTTTCTTCTATTCCTAGTTTGTTGAATTTTTTATCATAAAAAGGTGTTGAGTTGGTCAAATGCTTCTGCATCTATTGACATGATCATGGGATTTTTGTTCTTCATTCAGTTAATGTGGTGTGACACATTGATTTTTATAGATTTAATGATCTTTGAATTCCAGTGATAAATCCCACTTAGTCATGGAAATGATCCTTTTAATGCACTAGCAAATTTGGTTTGCTAGTATTATGTTGAGGACTTTTCCATTATATTCATCAAGGCTACTGATCTGTCGTTTTCTTATACTATTTTTTTCTGGCTTGATAAGACATAATGCTGGCTGTATAAAATGAGTATTTCTTCATTTTCAGTGTTTTGGATGAATATGTGCAGGTTTGGCATGAATTATTTAAATGTTTGATAAAATTCTCCACTGAAGACATATGGTCCAGAGTGTTTTATTTTTTGGTTGGGAAGTTTTTGATAGCTTCTTCAATCTCCTTATTGGTTGTCAGCTTGCTCATATTTTCTATTTCTCCATGAGTTAATCTTAATAATTATATATTTTTAGGAATTTATCCATCATCCACCATGAACAAGTGGGATTTATCCCTGAAATGCAATGATCATTAAACCTACTAGGCTGCCCAATTTGTGAGGTATAATTGTTCATAGTTGTTTCATTCAGTCTTTTTTATTTCTGTGGCATCAAAGATAATGTCTTCTCTCTTATATCTTTGTTTTTTTTTTTTTGAGTTGAAGTCTCACTCTGTCGACCCTCTGGGCTCCAGCGATCCTTCCACCTCAGCCTTCCAAGAAGCTGGAACTACAGGCGTGCGCTACCACACCCGGTTAATTTTTTTTTTTTTTTTTTTGGATTTATTGTAGAGATGAGGTCTCGCCAAGTTGCCCAGGCGGGTCTCGCACCTTGCAGGCTCAGGCAATTCACTCACCTCAGCCTCCCAAAGGGTGGGATTACAGGCTGAGCCACCGATATCTTTTATATCTAATTGTATTTATTAGTGTCGTTTTTCTTAGTTTACTGGCTAAAGATTTTTCAATTTGATTGTTTTTTAAAGCCAACTATTTGTTCCATGGATTTTTTGCTTTGCTTTGTTTTTTATTTCATTTATTTCTGCTTTAATTTTTATTATTTTCTTCCTTCTGTTAACTTTGGGCTTAGTTTGTTCTTAGTAGTGTGTTTGTTTTAGGAGGTATAATGTTAGATTGTTTACTTAAGATTTTTATTTATTTTAATGAAGTTTTTTACTGGTATAATCTTTCCTCTGAGCACTTATTTTGCTGCATCCTGTAAGTTTTCTTATGTGGTGTTATAGTTTTCCTTTGTCTCAAAATATGTTCTAATTTTCCTATTATTTTCTTCTTTGCCCCATTGGTTTTTCATAATTGGTTTTTTAATATTTCTTCTGCCATTGATTTCTAGTTTAATTTTCTGTAGTCAGAAAAGATACTTTGTATAATTTCAGTCTTCTCAAATTTGTTAAAAATGGTTTCATCACTTATATGTGAACTATACTGCAGAATGTTCTGTATGCCCTTGGGTGGAATGTTCTGATTATGTATGTTAGTTAATTTGTTCTATAGTGTTGTTCAAATTTCTGTTTCCATACTAATATTTTGTATAGGTGTTCTATCCATTGTTGAAACCAGTATATTTAAATGTTCTACTGTTATTGTGGTGTCATCCATTCCTTCCAAATGTTTTGTTAATGTTTGTTTCACCTATTTGGGTGGTCTATTGTTGGGTCCATATATATTTATAATTGTTATACCTTTCTGCTCTTTTTTGTCATTATATAATGTCCTTCTTTGTCTCTTGTAATGGTTTCTGACATAAAGTCTACTCTCTTTTATATACCATTGGCACAGAATACTTTTCATCTTTTCATTTTTCATCTATGTACATCCTGAAATTTGAAAAGTAGCCTTCTGCAGACAAAATAAAAATTGGTCTTGTTTTTATTTATTTGTTTTATCCATTCAGCCAGTCTGGTTTCTGATAGAGAAGTTTAATTCACTCTCATTTACATTAATTACTGATAGAGAAGGATCTACTCTTGCCCTTTTGTTAATTGTTTTTATTTCTCTCTTGCAGTATTTTGTCTCTATTTTCCTCCTTAGCTCTCATTTTTGTGCTTCACTGATATTTTGTAGTAACATGCTTTGTTGCTTTCTCATTTCCTTTTATGTATCTTCTGTATTTCATTTGTCATTCTTATGGGGTTTAAATAAAATATCTTAGTTATAACTTTGAGTTTAACTTGATACATTTAAATGTGTACAAAAATTTGATTCTTTCTCCTTCTCAACACTTTATGTAATTGATGTCACAAACCTCATCATTTATGTTGTATAGCTATTAACATGTTTTTGGACTTATTTTTATGCATTTGTATTTTATCGTCTATAGAAGAACCAAAAGTGATTTTTACACTGTCATTACAGAATTGTGGTATTCTGTATTTGTGTATATTTACTTTTACCAGCAAGCTTTATACTTTTATATACTTTCACTTCACTTTTTGGTATCCTTTTATTTCAACTTGTAGGACTCCCTTTAGTTATTCTCGTAAGGTATGTCTAGTAGTGATGAGTTTTCTGTCTTATTTATATGGAAAGTTGTTTACCTTTTCTTCATTTTTGAAGGGAAGTTTGCTGGAATAGCATTCTTCTTGGGACTATTTTTTAAGCACTTTGAAAATATTATCCCACTCCCTTCTTGCCCACAAGCTTTCTGCTGAGGTATCCATTGATAGCTGTATGAGGTCTCCACTGTACATGACAAGCCATTTTTATTGTTTTTGAAATTCTCTGTTTTTGACTTTTCACAAATTGATTATAATGTATCTCATCTCTGTGTACACTTCTTCAAATTTATCTTTGTTAGTATCTAGGAATTTGTGAATCTGAATATCTATTATCCATTCTTTCCCAGATTTGGAACCCCTTTTTGCCAAGGCTTAGATTAAGGCAAGCAACCAGCCCTTTGGACAGTACCTTAAAAAGTATGAACTGTAGATGTGTGCTTAGCCTTTAACTTAAAACCCCAGGGAAATGCCAGGAGCTATGCCAGAGAAATAAACTAGGTGTCATACATATGACTTTGATACTGCTTATTTCTCACTTGCCTAGGATGCAGGGGCCTCTTAATTGGTTTCGGGAATTCTCATAAAGGGATTGGTCTGCTTTTTTTGTTGTTGTTTTTGATTTTGTGTTTCTGTAGAGGGAATGAAAGTCTGGGCTGTCTATTCTGCCTCCTTGCTCAACAGTCTTCACATAGTTTTGAAGCATCATCTCAAAAATCGTCTATTAATTACAAAGAAAAAGTGTTTCTTTACAATGTATAAGTCTAGTGACAGCACGTTAATCAAGTGATTCAACTTAACATCAACAGTAATGAAACTGAAACCAAGTGCATCTTAATGCAACGTAGAGTAAAAGGCACAATGTTACTTATGTAGTAATCCTGCAACATTTTAAAACTTAAATCTATGCACAAAGAAACAAGTAAACAAATTCAAACTGAGCAATTGCAAAAACTGTTATGAATTATTTTCAAGTATAGATGTCATGAAGTACAAAATAACTATTTGACTGATTTTTTTTTTAGTAGGAATCTCTCTGTCGCCCAGGCTGGAGTGCAGTGACACGTTCATGGCCTCTGCAGCCTCGACCTGCTGGGGTCAGGTGATCCTTCTGCCTCAGCCTTCCAAGTAGCTGAAACTACAGGCGTGCACCACCACATCCGGCTAATTTTTTGATTTATTATAGAGACAAGGTCTTGCCAAGTTGCCCAGACTGATCTCGAACCCCTGGGCTCAGGCAATCCTCTCGCCTCTGCCTCCCAAAGGGCTGGGATTACAGGCATGAGCTACTGCACCTGGCTTTATTGACTTTTGTAAACATGACAATTAAATAGATAATTTATCCTGCATTTTAAAAAAATGCTTTAAAAGCAAAAGTTGGGTTATGTGATAATACTCTCAGTATTAGACAATAATGTTTTTCAGTGCTAATTTTCTAAGTGAGGTAATTTTATCGTGATTACATAGAAGAATGTCTTTACCTTTAGGAGCTATATTTTAAAATACTTCTGAATGGGGTTTCATGATTACTCATAAATATTTCAGAAAAAAGGTTGTCTTGTATACATAGGAATGAAGACATGACACATATATTAATTATATTAATTCATTTTTCTGTAATTTACATATGGTATTATAAACATTATATGTATAAATATATATAATGTTTATATATATACGGAGAGAGAGAGAGGCAGGGACAGCCTGAGACAGAGCCAGAGCCAGCTATGGATAGATGGATAGACAGAGGTACAAATTGGGCAAGATGTAAATAATCTAGGTGAATAATGTAAAGGATTTTATTATATTATTTTTGCAGCTTCTCCATGTGTTTGAAATTTTAAATGAAAAGTTTGAAAAAATGGTTATTCTTTTGATATATTGTGTGTATGGATTCAGTAGTCTAGGGATAAAAGATGTTTAAAAAATTTTTGTCATGTTTTTCCAGAGGGCTGAGAATGTCATAAGCTCTTTGGGTCACATGTCAGTGAGATAAGTATTTGGATTTCCAGCTCTTCTTCCAGAGAGTATTTTAAGAAAGTAATACGAATTCTGAGCTAATCCCAGATTCCAAGTGATTCTGGTTGCTTGCTCTTGAGATTGGAGGCCCATGGATATGTAAGACTGAGTTCATGAAATAAGGAAGTAAACCAATACAACTATATGAGATTGCTGAAATTAAATCTATTCAAGCTGTTAGTTGATATGATGAGATGGGATGAATAAGAAGGAAGGATTCATAATTTGGTTTGAAATTATAATATGTCATTCTGTTATTTTGCAATAACATCTCTAATACTAAGCTCTTTTCCTGATGTACTTATTAACGTTTTGACTACATTCATCTTTGCCATTTCAGTTTCTTTCATCTCTTTTTATTCTTCTTGAAACTTTCTTCTCTTGTGTCAAAAAGAAATAGTTGGCAAATCATTTTTATTACAAATAACTTTATTTGTTTTTCATTGGTCTTGAGCGTCCTACTGTCTTCCTTTAATTATGCTCATAATTTTTTAACTTTTAATTTTATATTTTGATCTCTCATTGAACAAAGAGTTGTATGCTCTCTATGCTTCAGGCACTAGTCCAGGATCTGACACCATACTCGTTCTATTTTCCCATAGGGTAGATTCTATACCAATACCCTGGATGTAACTATTTTTGTGTTTTAAAATTTTATTATTCTGTTGTCCAAAGTACATATGTTATTTAAAATTTTGAGCCTTAGAATTGCTCCTTTGAGTTGCCTGTTGTCTCTAAAGACTGTCTTGTATATAAAAGAAGTTATACAAAAATGAGTGAATAAATAAATTAGTTAAAATGCAAATATAAATAAAGTACCTGAGAATATTTGTCAATTCAGGTGCCTTAAATAATATGACATTGGCTAGCTTCACCACAAAATATATTTATTGGAAAAACATGGTGTAGCTAAAAATATTGAAGAAATGGTACCAAACTAGGATTCAGAAAGTCAAAACCAGGCAGCTATCGAAAGCAAGGGAGCAGACACAACAATTTTGGGGTCATAATCAAGTTAAATACACCGCTGCTACTTTCTATTCTCTACTCCTCTTGTCATGTTTCAAATTTTAGGAAGGTGAGTTCTGATTCGTCTGTCTTGCATTACTTGTTTTCCCTTGTCCAGATAAATGCAAGGTGGTGAATATGTGCAATGTGGGGAAGAGGGTGTATATGATAGCTCTTTATATTAAAATAGATGAGCTTTAATCAGTGGGGATGGGAATGGATGCTGTGTTAGTTTTCTTTTGTTCTTGTAACAAATTACCAGAAACTTAGTGGCTTAAAACAACGCAATTTATTATCTTACAGCTCTGTAGTCCTGAAGTTCAACAAAGATCTCATTAGACTAAAATCAAGTTGATAGCAAGGCTGCATACCCTTTTGGAAATTCTAGGTAAGAATTAATTTCCTTGTCTTTGTAGCTTCTAAACGTTATTGGTATGCCTTCTCTCGTAGTTTTCTTCCTTCAGCTTCAAAGCCAGCAATGGCCAGCCAAGTCTTTCTCACATCACATAGCTCTGACCTTATTTTCTGCCTTCTTCCACTTTTAAGGACCCTTGTGATTACATTGGGATTACTGGGATAATCCAGGATAATCTCCCTATTTTAAAATCAGATGATTAGCAACCTTAATTTTATCTTCAACTTTAATTCCCTCATAAACAGTTACTTTGATTGTCAGGGAATCTTGAACAATAAGAATGAATTGAATAGATAATACATTTCAGTCAGTAGGGAAAGGAATAGGTGATCTTTGGACACAGTCCTAGAGATGCAGCACGCCTCAAATGGGAGGGGAGTTTGGAGCATCACAGAAGCTTAGTATCAGAGAAAGGTATTAAGGCTAAACCTGCATATATCTGCTGAGACTCCCTCTGCTTGTAATAATTTTTTAATGTATCATAAATGAAAATGAAAAAAATCTATCTAGACAAATATTTAGCTTCTAGTGCAGCTTTTGTATTATCTATTATTTTAGTCAACAACAAAGAAGAATATAATGTTCCAGTCTCTAAGGAAATACCTAATCACTAAAGAAATATCTTAATATCATGCATCATCTACTAGATATAATCAGGTAATGCAGGAAAATACTTAAATATCAGATTATAATATCCATGATGAAGTTAGGAAAACCAATATTATATATGAGGTTATGGCCACTTCTAAAAATTTTCTGCTTTGTGTTATCACCTTCATTATTCATTTCCTGTGGAAAGATTTTAATGACCAGAAGTTGATCTAAAATCCTGTTTCTGAAGAGTTATAAATAAAAGACTAGTAATATATAGCAACAAAGGTAAGTTTTATAGTTTTATGCAATTTTAGAGTTATTTTCAAAATAATTTAATTCAATCAGTCCACCTGAGTGGATAGAGTTTCTCAGATATTAGATGACTTGATGAAGGTCATCTAAACTGCCTGCATCAGAGTTTGTAGGAGAATCCACCCCTTGTATGTTACTTTAATGTATATGGTATCTTCGTGTTTTTGTTTGTTTGTTTGTTTGTTTGTTTTTGAGTTGGAGTCTCACTCTGTCGCCCAGACTGGAGTGCAGTGGCCGCTCCCGGCCACCGCAGCCTCGACCTGCTGGGCTCTGGCGATCCTTCCGCCTCAGCCTTCCAAGTAGCCGGAAGTACAGGCAAGCGCTACCATGCCCGGCTGATTTTTTGATTTATTGTAGAGATGAGGTCTCGCTGCCCAGGCGGGTCTCGAACCCGCGGGCTCAGGCAATCCACTCACCTCAGCCTCCCAAAGGCGCGGGATTACAGGCTAAGCCACCGAGCCCAGCTCTTTGTTTTTTTTAATTGGAATCTCATTCTGTTGCTCAGACTGGAGTGCAGTGGCACGCTACCGGCCACTGCAGCCTCCACCTGCTGGGCTCCGGTGATCCTTCTGCCTCAGCCTTCCAAGTAGCTGGAACTACAGGCGCGCGATACCACATCCGGCTAATTTTTTGATTTATTGTAGAGATGAGGTCTCACCAAGTTGCCCAGGCGGGTCTCGAACATGCGGGTTCAGGTAATCCACTCACCTCAGCCTCCCACAGCACGGGATTACAGGCTGAGTCACTAAGTCCGGCATCTTCGGGTTTTTTAATAAGCAAAAAAAAAAAGTCATGTATTTAGTTTTTTCTTTTTTCTTTTATTTTAAAGATGTGAGGTACAATGGAATGTTATGCAGCCATAAAGAAGGACAAACATGGACTTCACAGCAACTTGGATGGTATACTAGATTTATATCTAAAATACTTTAAATCCCTTTATACACAAAGACACACATACACACACAAGTATCTACAAACTAGGAACAACAACAAAAAAAAAACATGGAGAACAAAGGCATGTCTATATAATTGAAAGCATTTATTTAAAACAGTACAATTATCTGTGTGTTTGCATAAGTATGAGTACGTTGAGCTCATGTACAGTTATATCTATAAAAGAAGACAGTTCTAATAAAATATAATCATTCTAAAACCTACAGTTAGTATTAAGGATTGACAGATCAGGAGAAGTGTAAAAATATAGTGTACCTTACTTTCCTCAGAAATTCTGATAAAAGCTCATGATAACATCATAGACAATGTGGAAAAGAAGCTGGCAGGAAGAACAACACTTCAAATTAGTGAACATTTCTGAATTTGGAGAATTTTCGCAGTTCTCCAGATTGAAAAAGTTTCATGCTGGTGCATTTACTAGTGCTGTGTATTCTTAAAATAGTTTAAAAAAACCAGATTGCAGAATAGTTTCGATAGCAACCTACAGGGCTGATATTTGGGCACAGTGGTGTCAACAACCATTAAGAGTCTAAGATTTCATCCTACTTTCAAACTAATAAGTTAGTCTGCCACAGTTTCATGGATGCTGACAAAATACAAATTACTACTGGGTCACACAAAGACCTTGATCACTACCAGCACAGGAGGCAGCATGAGCTTCATGGTTGCATTTGTTCCCCTTGTTCCCCAAGTGTTATTCGATGATGTTGTTGCTCACACAGTGGGTCTGTGTCATAGCTGAGAAATGTTGAGCTTAAGAAACCCAGATACTTCACAAGGGACTGATGACAAACTTGACCAAGGGAGACATTGTTTTTATAATCCTGGAAAGCTAACAAATCTACATTCTAACCATGAACTGAGACACTGTCTCCTTCACCCATGTCTGTTTACTCATGCAAAACATACAAACATCCCTAAAAAGAGAGTCCAGAACAAAAGATCTCAGTGCCCCCACTCAAAAGCCATGTGGAAAATGTGAGAGATATATGAGAACTTATTTCCCAACAGATGACTGGACCATCAGTCATACACATCAGTCATTGCTGTAAATGAATGGTCCCCTAACTGGACAACTAATAAACTTTGCTGGGCCAGAGGATGGGATATGATAGCTGGTAATTTTTTCAGGGGAGAAGTCCAAAAACAAGAAATCTTCCATTCTACCTGTTACCTCACAAGCCCTCACAAAATCTCTCACAAAACATCAAATGCCTGTGCCCCTCTTTTCTACAAATTCCTCATCCTGCACTGATTAAAAAAAAGAGGGGGGGGGGGGAGAGAGAGAGAGAGAGAGAGAGAGAGAGAGAGAGAGAGAGAGAGAGAAGAAAGGATTGTGTGATGTAAACACTTTATAGTACAGTGTTTTTATGAATTTCCTTCCAGGACTTTTTCTGTCTTCAAAGATGAAGTTTGAGTATATCACACGGGCTCACACATCTGGCAATTTTCTGGAGGAATGAATGAAGTTAATCCAATTCTATGTGTGAGCAGTCTATGGTCTGGGACAGTGATGTTAGCCACTGCTACTTTTTAATGGATTGAAAATTGGGTTTACCCAGTTAGGGCTTTTTCCTGGTTCATTATCTGTGTAAGGAGGAGGTGACAGAAGCAGCAGCATAATGAGCACCACCAAATCAGCCCCGCCCTCATAAACAACAGCCAGATCTGCCTGAGTCAGATATTCAACAAATCCAGAGTTGGAAGGAAATTCAGAGTTGGATATGTCTTATTCCTTAAAATGGTGGTTTATAAAGAATCCAATATATTTTCCAGTCTATATCAAGAGTTAGAATTCTTAAATATTTCTCCTCTAAGTGGCAATTAATACATTTAAGACCCTGTCGCTTTCCTCTTTAATTGTACAAAATTCACACTAAAAAAAGTCCACTTACTACCTATAGGTATTTTTAGCTCTTAAAATTTTTGCTTATCATTATGAAGTATTAACAGGCTAGAAATTATTTTATTTTATTTTTACTTTCTTTTTTGTTTTGTTTTGTTTTGTTTTGTTTTGTTTTGTTTTGTTTTGTTTTGAGTCGGTGTCTCACTCTATCGCTCAGACTGGAGTGCAGTGGCCGCTCCCGGCCACCGCAGCCTCGACCTGCTGGGCTCCGGCGATCCTTCCGCCTCAGCCTTCCAAGTAGCCGGAATTACAGGCATGTGCTACTACGCCCGGCTGATTTTTTTTTGATTTATTGTAGAGATGAGGTCTTGCTGCCCAGGCGGGTCTCGAACCCGCGGGCTCAGGCAATCCACTCAACTCAGCCTCCCAAAGTCGCGGGATTACAGGCTGAGCCACCGAGCCCAGCTTATTTTTACTTTCAACAGATCACAATTACCAGAATTTAGCTTAAATTTCCCTGTCTTCTTCCATTTGCCACTATTTTCAGCAATATTTTTTGTAGCATATTTAAAATTTCCCTTGTAACATAATGGACAGACAGGGATACTGCTTTATAGTTAAGCCATAAAGACAACTTTGAATAAAAGGGTACCCTATCTCAAACCAGGCGAAGTGGGGACCAAAGGGAGGCCCAAACTTTGCCTGTATGATGACCACTTATCTACCTAACCCTGAATTGTACCTCACATCTTTAAAAAAAATACTTCTACACCTGCTAGTAAATTGGCACTTACGTTTTAGAAACAAGCTAGGTAGTTTCTGGTTTGACCAATTTATAAAAGATTTCACTTTTAAATAAGTGGGATTTTAAAGATTTTTTTAAACTAATGCATATCTTGACTTTATACGTGTATATATTCTCTTCAAAAGGACAAGACTCTTTTCAGAAGATGAATGTTCTCCATAATAAATCAATTAATTTTCTTTAAAATCTGTTTTACACATGAATATAAAATATATATCGCAGTTACCAAAGAGAGATTAGAGCTAAATATTAATTCAACTTTAAGTTATGAGCACTGTGGATTTATGTGAATTCTTATTAGCTAGCATCTCATCTCATTACAAGGCATTCATGTTTGCACATAAGAACTCACCTTGTTCAGGTTTCATGTGATCACTATTTTGGGAAAGACAGAAATGGAGAAAATTGGGTAGGATCATGTTTTTAGGTTTGTTTTTTTTTTCCTTCAAACAACACCTTCAGGAATAGATTGTTGGACCTAAACAGACATCCTCCATTGCCCCTATCTGCCAGCATACACCAAGCTATCAAATTAGATTTGGGGCTTGAAGTTGGGATTTGCAAAACTTTTTTGCTAACCCAGGATCAAAACACATCATGTACTTTACAATATTGATGAATTTTTCTATTAAAAAGGTAGGAAAATCTCTACCCAAGTACACAGAGTAGCGATTAATGGACTTTCCAAAGTCTATGTAAGTAATTTTCCTTGGTGGCTACTTACAATTTATTAAAATGTTGACCTACTTTCCAAATGGCATAACAGTGAGATAAATGCAAATTAAACTCCAGTTCAAAATGAAATGATAAAAACCTATTTCAAAATCTCTTGTGTGATGAACATTTTTCTTGTTTCTTTCATTTGTTCTGTTTTTTGTTTTAACATATGACAACTTTAATAGACAAACTAGTCAACTAAGATAGGAATTTGTTTCCTTTTTTTTTAGCTGAAGTTAGTGCTAATGGCCCACATTAGCTGTATATCCAACGCCAGTTGACAACTGTATAACATAATATTTGTCCCATATTAGTCCTTTTCTAAAGAACCTTCATAACTTTACTTAAGGAGGAGAAAACACGGAATGCTGTCTCTTGTACATATTTATCCCAAAGAATCTTTGCAAAAAAAAATTTTTAAAAGGCATTTTACTATTGTTGGAGGGTTGATGACTTCCCCAAAGCCAGATAGTTATTTTGTGTAAGAATCTGAATTCTTTCCTGGGTCTAGCTACTTCGAAAGCCTGCTCACTTTCCACGTTTTTAAAAATTGTCTTTGCTCCTATTTTATTATCTGAGCTTCCTCTTCACTTACTATACTCATCATAGTTTTTGCTCAGAAAATACAGTCAGAAAGACTTATAAAAAAATCTTCAAATCATATTCCTTTTGCATTTTCTTTCTTTAAACATACTCATCAAATTTAATCCGTGTTTAATCATATATTTTTCCACAGACTGATCTCACATGTTTAAATTTAAACCTCAGTGTGACATACCAATAATAAGAAATGGTTATTCAATTTTATTTAAACGTCCAAAATAAATACAGTTGCTTTAAGTAGCATACATTTATTACTAAATTGCTACAGCAATGGAGAAGTAACTAGCTTGATATTAAAGCCAAAACAAAAATTAAGTTATCACTTTTAAGTGCAGCTCTGATCTCTGTTTACCAGACCACCTTGCTCATTCTGAGATTGTCCTTGGAGTTGGAGGCAGGAGCAGAGGAGATGTTCAAGAGAATCAATATAAGGTGTTCTGCAAAGAAATTGACACTTGGCTTTTCATTTACTGAATGGTGAAAAGTCAACTGCAGGGCAGAAGAGGATTACAAGATGTGGTTTAAATTTGATCCAAACATCTTCTAACTCTTTAGAATACTACTAACTAGGCTACATCAAGTAAATATTTATTAAGCACTTACTGAGGAGAGGCCCTAGATAGATACTGGGTTGACAGGATTAGCCCCCTTGAAGATCTAATGATCTATTGACACTGTAGCCAAGGTATTAGGTATAAACACAGAGTCTGGAGATGAAAGCTTCTTTTTTCACACCCAGGGAATTACACAGCTGAGCTTTTAAAACATACCCAGCAGGAAAAAAATGGAGAGCCAGCCAAAATTGGCAAAATCCATCTGTAGGGGATTGCTCAGACTTGGACCGTTTGTCCCTATACCTGACTGATGGGATGCAGGTGACCAAGAAAAGCTGCAAACAATGTAGTCATCATGCTTAATCAATGTAATTACAAACACTGTATAGGAATGATGAGGTTGATTGCTTTGATTATAATGCACTGAGGCACAGATTCTTCACCAACCTGCCCCCAGTGGTGCCTCCCATAAGTTTTCATTTTTTAATTTTTAATTTTAAAGATGTGGGGTACAATTCAGGTTAGGTATGAAATATTCATTATGCAGGTACCCTTGTTGATGAGGTATTCTCCCCTATCAGTTTCCAACCAGTACCAATCCTTTCTTATAGTATTATAATAAGTATTAATTAATTAAAATTATTAATTAATAAACAATTGTTAGTTAATTAACAATTGTTAATTATAATAACTGTTCAATATCTGCTTACAAGTGAGAACATGTGGTACTCAGTTCTTTGTTTCTGTGATAGATCATTCAGTATTATAACTCTTAGTCCATCCAAGTTGCTGTGAAGTTCATAATTTTGTCCTTCTTTACGGCTGCATAGTATTCCATTATGTATATGTATCATATTTTTTTGATCCAGTCCTCTTTCACTGGGCAGCACAGTTGGTTCCATGTTTTTTGCTATTGTAAATAATGCTGCAATAAACACGCGTGTGCAGATATCTTTTTTATAGAGTGATACGAGTTCCTCCAGGTATATTCACAGTAGGGAGATTGCGGGGTTATATGGAAGGTTGATTTTTAGATCTTTTAAGAATTGCCACACTATTTTCCACAGAGGCTGTACTAGTTTACACTCCCACCAACAGTGTAGAAGTGTTCCCTTTTCCCTGCATTCTCTCCAGCACCTGTTGTTTTTTGGGTTATTGATGAAGGCCATCCTGACTGGAGTTAGTTGGTATCTCAGGTGGTTTTGATTTGCATTTCTTTGATGACTAGTAAGGCTGAGCATATTTTCAACTCCTGGGTCAACACGGAAATCAAAACAGAAATAAAAAGATTCCTGGAAACAAGTGAAAATGAAGAAACATCTTACCAAAATCCCTAGGATACCATGAAAGCATTAAGAGGGGAATTTATATCTCTACGAACCCACATCAAGAAAATGGAAAGATCACAAGTTAACAGCCTAACAAATCCCCTAAGGAAGCTGGAAAAGCAAGACCACCAAAACCCTAACCTCAGCAGAACAATCCCGATCACCAAAATAAAAGCCCAAATACAAGACATAGAATACAAAAATATAATTCAAAAAAATCAACAAAACAAAAAGCTGGTTCTTTGAAAAGTTAAACAAGATTGATGGACCCATAGATACACAGACCAAGAGAGAAAAAGCCCAAATAACAACAATCAGAAATGCCAGAGATCAAGTCACAACTGACCCCAAAGAAATACAAAGTTTATCAGAGAATACCATGTACACTTGTATGGAAACGAACTCAAAAACCTGAGGGAAATGGAGGATTTTCTGACATCACACAACCTCCCCAGGTTGAAATAAAAAGAAATTGAGACCCTAAATAGCCCAATAACAACCCCAGAAATCGAGTATGTCATAAGAAAACTACCTACCAAAAATAAATAAATAAACAAAATAAAAGCCCTGGACCAGATGGCTTTGCAGCAGAATTCTACAAAGCATACAAGGAGGAACTGATACCAATCCTATTGAAAGTATTACAGGCAATCGAGAAAAATGGAACTCTTCCAAAATCATTTTATGAAGCTAACATCATATTGACACCCAAACCAGGTAAACATCCAACAAAGAATGAGAACTACTGGCCAATATCTTTGATTAACATAGATACTAAAGTTCTCAACAAAATTCTAGCAAACTGTATGTTTAATAAACCAATATGTTTCCCTGCTGGACCTCCAGGTAACTTCTTTGGAAGAGATAAACATTATGTGCAAGCCCTTTCAGATTTGATATTTCCATGTTACACCATCTTAGAATAAAATTTACTAAATTTGAGGGGGAAATAAGAATGACTAATGTAGTGTCCTGAATAATTTTCCGTGAGTGTGGAACAGTTATAATGTAGCTAATTGGCACTTTTATTCTAAAGTTCTGCTTTTTCTAAACTTTGCTGCCAACCAAAGAATCACTTTTTGCCCCACCCCAGTCTCAGTGGATCAAAATCTGTGTGAAATGGGATTGGGAAGCTCCATTATTATCAGATGTCCTCAGTGAATTTATTGGAAAGTTTAGGAAACACTGCCATAGTTGCAGCCTGCAACCCTACCACTTAGTTTATCTATTTGGCTGAGCAGCAGGTTCAAACTTTAGCTTCACAGGACAACTGAACCTCCACTTACTGAGCTTAAAATCTCTTTAGTTTAACTGATTTTCTCAAAGTTTAGGGGCACACATGCTAAATGTTAAGGTCCTGGCCCCACTCTCATAGACTTTAATTGAGTGGCCTTGCAGTAGAAACCATTACTCCTTATTTTCACAAACACGGTAAGAGATTCTGGTGAAGGTGTTTCTTCAAAGGCATGTTGAGAAATATTGGCTTAATTAGTGTTTATTTCTTTTGAAAAGAAGCACATTGCACTCTTGTACTTTGGTGCAAAAGATGGATTTGAGAATTGGATTTAACTTCAGGTTATGAATCCAGTATTATATAAGCTTTTTTTCACGATAGGAGTAGTTTTTGTTTTGTTTTTTGTTTTTTCTGTACTATTCAATGATGTAGGCCCAACACCTAAGAAAGTGGCTTTTATATTGTAGATACCCCCAAACTAGGTGTTGATTCAATGAATGAAGTAAAGATGTAAAGATATCCCGTCTCCTTCTCTTGCATACCACCACTAACTCCGTATCTTCCAACACAGTGTTATAACCAGAAGAAATTTGCAAATAGAGAGCATGGTGGTTGTGACAGGAGTAGGAGGAACAACTCTGAAATACCCTGGACCTTCAGGAGAGAAGAAATGGTCGATATTGAGAAGCCAGGACGAATAGCCTCTGGCATCCTATCCCCACTACCCTCACCACTCTGCTGACCTTAGGGATTATCTAAGGCTATCTTACTCTTAGTAACTGTATTCATTTACTAGGGCTGTTCTAACAAAGTATCATAAATTGGGTAGTTTAAAAACAGAAATATACTGCCTCAAAATTCTAGAGGCTAGGACAAAGATTAAGGTGTTGGCAGAGTTGCTTTATTGTGAAGGCTGTGAGAAAGAATCTGTTCTGCAACTCTCTCTTAGCTTCTGGTGGTTTGCTGACAATCTTTGGCATTCCTTAGCTTGTAGATTCATCACCCGAATTTCTGCTTTTATCTTCACATGGATTCTTTCTTTGTCTGTATTTATCTCTGTGCTTGATTCTCCTCTTTTTTTTATTCAGTTGGAGTCTCACTCTGTCGCCCAGACTGGAGTACAGTGGCTCGCTGCTCACGGCCACCGCAGCCTCAAACTGCTGTTCTCTGGCGAGCCTTCTGCCTCAGCCTTCCAAGTAGCCAGAACTACAGGCGCGCACTACCACACCAAGCTAATTTTTTAATTTATTGTATGTCTCACCATGTTGCCCAGGCTGGTCTCGAACTCGCGGGCTCAGGCAATCCTCTCACCTCAGCTTCCCAAAGTGCTGGGATTATAGGCTTGAGCCACTACGCCCAGTCATATTTTCCTCCTTTTAAACAGAGACACAGTCATATTAGATTGGGACCCACCTTAATGACTTCATCTTAACTTGAACATCTGCAAAGGCCCTATTTCCAAATAAGGTCACATTCACAAGCATCCATTACTGATTGGCCCCAGAGGTTCTGGGTTGCTCCCTTAAATTATATTTTCAGAGCTACTGCATAAGAATCTCAGAGAGTGAGGTAAGGCATTAATAAAGAAATATACATGAGTTAAGACTGTAGCTTTCTCCTTCACTTGCTCCCTTATTTTCTGAGCTTTCCCTATGCACATGTGGATGTATAACTTCATTTTGTTTGTCAACAGGGTGGGATGGAGCATGGCATCGAATGTGCATGGGATTCTGTGCACCTTCATTCAGCTCCTGGGTGTTCTTGTACTCCTATGTTAGTGAAACAGAAATATTACCTTTTAGCAACTTCACCACCTGAGAGAAAAATAAAAAGGCATCCTGTGGTATTCAGCTCTTAATGCTTTCTGTAAGGGCTGTTGCTATCAAGGAACAATTGTTTAGAATGTTCCCTGAAGAGACACCATCTATTCCTGCCTTCACACCTGGGTGTGAGAATTTTTAGAGGGCACTACAATAGGTCCTCCCAGCTGTTCCTGGGTTGAGGTCTGTATCCTTTGGGAGCTGATGTTTTCAGGGACTGGAGTATAGAGATTTTAGAAATGGGATTTGGATCTAACAAATGACATGTATAGCAGTGTGTGTTATAATCACGGGAAATATTTTTCCCCAATTAATTATTAAGTGCCATGTGAGGGATGAAGGGGTAAATTGAATGACATATATTAAATAAATCAACTTCATCTAGCTTTATTCTAAATCTTTCTGAATGTACTGGCCCAGAGAAAGATTGGACAGGTTTTGCTTCTTATGGCTTTTCCACAACAAGGGACAGCAGTTGTTCTTGGAATATGTAAGATGCCAGAGAGAATTTCCCTTTGTTCTATAAAGATCAGCATTGTGAGTGAGGCTTTCCAGAGCATAAAGAGCCTCATGCCAAAGCTTAGTACTGCATTTCTGTTATACCTATGAGAGAAAAGTTTTCAGGAAAATAGCTTTGTGGTGACACAGGGAGCACAAGTAGCTCCAGTTTTTAGAAAACAGCTTGGTCTTCTGTCATTTCATTGTCAATAGCTCCCCTGGAGCAACCGTTTACTTTAGAACAAT
The DNA here is from genome assembly GCA_027257055.1 of Cephalopachus bancanus. Taxonomy (NCBI): domain Eukaryota; kingdom Metazoa; phylum Chordata; class Mammalia; order Primates; family Tarsiidae; genus Cephalopachus; species Cephalopachus bancanus. The sequence goes on from JAPVLO010001068.1 coordinate 107,719, forward strand.
TATACCGTTTGCAGAGCACTTGGTAGTTTACCAGGCACCATCACATGTGTTTTTGTGTTTTGAGTCACACAGTGCACTTGAGACCCTGTATTTACTTTCTGCTTTCCATACTACAAAAGTGAGGCTCAAAGATTTTCAAAGAATTTTCTAAGACAACGCTGCCAGCGAGTATCAGGGAAGACACCAAATACATCTTCCAAATCCTATACATTTCTCCCAATGTAAGTAAGTATATGATTCTCACAATCAAAGAGGAATAAAACTCTCACATTTTGAGCAGGAGGTTTGGATAGAATGTCCTGGCATCTTGCTAACACTGGTATTTGGATGCCTAGATGAATCAGGCAATGTCTCAGATTATGTGATTTAAGGTAGAGGGTTCTAAAGCTATGGTTTCTGGAGCAAAGGCAGCAACAGCATCAACTGGGAGCTTAGAAATTCAGCCTCTCAGGCCCTACCCCACACCTACTGAATCAGAGAATCTAAGGGCGGGCCCGGAAATTTGTTTTCACCAGTCCTGCAGGTGATTCTACTGGTTGCTCTTGTTTGAGAAGCTCCAACTTAAAGGAGACACAGGCCATCCTTCCATCCCCTTAGCCAAGAATGCTGCTTAGTTTGACTTGCTTTCGCCTATGGTATTTGGGTGGAAGTGACTGAAAACCAGTTGCAGATATAGAACCTACATGGATTCACATACTTCCATGTTTCTGCCTTCCATCTTTCACCTCAGGCACCACCAAGAGAAAAGCTTTCACCTGGTGCTACACTTTCAGCCTGGGCCCCAAATGAGACAGGTGGCATAGAGTTGGGTCAGCTAAGCCAAGCCTAGATCACCTGACTCCAAGGTATGTAAAACCACACTATCCAACTACAGACTGAGGGAAATAAAATTTTCTGTCAAAGCTAGTGAGTCTTGTAGAAATAGTTAATAACATACAGGAGATATTTCCATTGTTCAGAGTTAACTGCCAGGGGCTCAAGTTGAACAATACTATAATAATACATAAAATTTTCTTCTTTTTCCCACTCTTTGACTCTTTACAGAGCATTACACCTCATAGATGGCCAAGGGCAAAGAAGCTAGGACAGATTCAGCCAAATCGACAGCCATAGGCACACTCCAATCTGTCAAGAAGAGCAGCTCCCTGGGTAATTCTTTAATGTAGAGGTTAGTTCTGGTTTTGGCAAGTTGGACATGAGTATGTGAATACAAATTTTTAATTAATCTGCAATTTTCTTTAAAATATTTAAAATACGTTTTGCCTGATATATTTGTGTGTTGGTTTTCAGTCTATACTTTGGAGATCAGTAAATGTTTGAGCCTCTTAATCAGGAACTTATACTACACTGGACCTAGAGTGGTGTCCCAAGTCTAGGATTATTTCTGGTTCTTGTGTTTAGTCACTTTTGGAGGATACTGAATGTGTCCTATCTGCCTTGCTTAGAGATTTGAGGCAAAATGTTTACAGAAATGCCTTAAAGGATAATGTTATGCCTACTTTCTCATAATATGGTGTGTATAGCAGAATATTATCAATGACTTGTACCATTGGTGGTGAGTTCTGAGGGAGAAGACCTAGAGAACTTTGTCTATTTTTAACTGTTGGGGGCTACCAATATCTACCAAAACAATCTTATATTTGGGTATAACCAAATTGTTTTTGTCTTAGCTAAGATTTATTTTTCAAATTTAGTTAAAAGTTAATTATATGTGGAATAAATTAAGAGCACCATATTCCTTTAAAGAAATTCCATTCCGCAACATAAAAATATTGCTATGTGGAAAAAGTAAGGGTGAATCTCAAAAACATTACATTCAAGTATAACTTTCATGTTAAGATATTTTTCTGTATATTTTCTCCACCCCACTTTTTAAAACAACTAAGAAATATGTCAATATTATGAATGATTCATGCCATGCTGGGAACTGTCCTACCTCTTCAGAATTGTGATCCCTGTCCAGAAATTGTCCATTTTTTTTGTTGTTTTTGTTTTTTTGTTTTTTTGAGTTGGAGTCTCACTCTGTCACCCAGGCTGGAGTGCAGTGGCCGCTTCCGGCCACCGCAGCCTCGCCTGCTGGGCTCCAGTGATCCTTCCGCCTCAGCCTTCCGAGTAGCCAGAATTACAGGCATGCACTACCACACCCGGCTGATTTTTTTTTTTTTTAATTTATTGTAGAGATGAGGTCTCGCTGCCCAGGCGGATCTCAAACCCGCGGGCTCAGGCAATCCACTCACCTCAGCCTCCCAAAGGCGCGGGATTACAGGCTGAGCCACCAAGCCCGGCTTAAATTGTCCATTTTTTAATGCAAATTCTAGAATTCAGGATACCATGTCCTCATCATATTGTTTTATTTTGAAACTCCCAGGAACTTGATTTCATCATCGAGTAACATACATATCTGTGCTACAGGAAGGGCCACTCTTTTGTACAATTCCAGGGGTAGACTATTCAGTAGACTGTTAAGTGAATGAAGAACTCCTGCTGGAACTTTGCAATTAGAGTTGGCATGTCCCTGCACGACCATTTTGGATTTGGCTCACAGAGGCGAAGTGACTTAGCTAACCATGTATATAGCTAACCACAGTACCCAGTAAAAAGCTCAATTTTTTTCTATGTACAATATATTTTAATATGAATTTTTTTTTTTACAGTTTTGGATATTGAGTGGTTTAAGTGATTACTTCGGTATCTATTGTGTAAATTATTTAAAATGAGTAATATTTTTACTGCAATATTTTTCAAGTAGACGAGAATTAAAAGTAAAATTTTAAGTGTTTTAGATGGTTTATTTTCTATTTTAAATTCTAAAATAAGCTATTATAGGATGTGTATAAATAAGCAAATAATTTTTAAACTATAAATTTATTTATAATTTATAACCTTAACAGTTCAGTAAACTCTTTCCAGTCTAAGCCTTTTTTAAAAACTCCTTTGCAGTCTAGACTACATTTATGTACCCTTTAGAATTATGTGGTTTTCTCCCTCAGCATCCCTCTGATTAATATTTTAAGACAGGCTCACATAGCCCCAGCATGGGTTAAAGTAAATATTGATGTTAGTATTGCCTTCTTTGGCCTATGTCAATCAGAATACTGCTTTACTAAAATTTAAAAGAGATGAAGAATATCTGGAGAGAATACAAAGCAGAAAAACAGATGAATAGTATGTATGTTTAAAGATAATACAAGTGAAGAAAGTTTCAAAAAAATAAAGTGATCTATCCTGAAGAAGAGAAGTTCATATTAGAATTTTTTGGTTAGGTTTTATTCAAAGAGGATTCCTTCAGATATTATTTGACATCCTCATAGAGGGTACAAGTTACTTTTCTAAATTATCATTTTGAAATAATTTTAGGCTTACAGAGCAGTGGTAAAAATAATGAAAACTCTTCTACACCCTTACCAGATTTTCCCAGTGATAACTTCTCACATAACCATAGCATGATTGTCAAAACTAAGAGATTAACATTGGTACAATACGACTAAATAAGCTATAAATCTTGTTAGTATTTCACCAATCTTTCAATTAATGTCGCTTTTCTGTTTCAGAATGTCATATAAGATCCTACATTGATGACATTTAGTTGTTATGCTTCCCTAGTCTTCTCTCATATATGATAGCTTTTTTTTTCAGTGTTTTCTTGTCTTTTATGATCTTACTAGTTTGAATAATATTAGACAGGTACCTTTTAGATTTGCCCTCAATATGCATTTGTCTGATGTTTACTCATAATTAAATTGAAGCCACGTTATTTTTTTTTCTTTTTCAGAAGAATACCACATTGTTATGTAAGGAGGCATATGACAATAAGATGTCCTAATATGGGGTTGTTAACCTTGATCACCTGTTTTAGGTGGTGGTTTCCAGGTTTTTCCACCATAATATTATAAATTTCCCTTTGTATTTAACACATATTTAGGGAGTGAAAATTTTAGATTAAGCAAATATTCTGTTTCTGCTTAAATTTTTAGCCACTGATTTTAACATTTGTCAGTGGATCTTGACTGTAGCAATTATCACATGGGTTTCCAATGATGAGTTTTATTTATCTTATTTTTATATATTCATTATTTTAAAATATTTTAAGAATGACCAATTATCCCTTATTTCCCATTTGCTTATTTGTTTAACCAATTATTTGTATTTCCATGGTCTCATAGATATTTATTTTACTCTTTGGGTGTGTATTAGTCAGGGTTCTTCAGAGAAACATACCAACAGAAGATATAGGTATAGGTAGACAGAGATGTAGATAGATTTAGAACAACAAACTGGCTCACATGATTATGGAGGCTGATAAGTCCCAAGATCTGCAGTCAGCAAGCTGGAGACCCAGGAGAGCTGATGATGTACTTCCAATATAAGTCTGAAGGTCTGAGAACCAGGAGAGCTTATGGTGTAAGTTCCAGTTCAAATACTGGAAGGCTTGAGATGGGAAAAACTGATGTTTCCATTCAAATTTAAAACTAGAAGAAAAAAAAAGTCTCAACACAACCAAGCAGGAAAAGTTTCCTCTTACTCATTAGAGGGTCACTCTTTTTGTTCTATTCAGGTCTTCAACTGATTGAATGTGGCCCCCTAATATTAGGAAATTCCGTTTGCTTTACTCAGTCTACTGATTCAAATGATGATGTCATTCAGAAACACCCTCATGAACACTCAGAATGATGTTTGCTCACCTATCTGAGCACTTGGTAGCACAGACAAACCGACACATTAAATTAGCCATATCGGGGTTAGAGTTTAACACTCATTATTTATTTTATGAATTTTTTTCCAGTTTTGGCTATTGGGTGCTCTTTCTGTTTGACTCTTCTGTCTTTTTGGCATGCCCATACTTATTTTTTAGCACTTCTCAATGCTGTGATGCCACAAGAAGCTCTATGCTTAACTTGTATTTTCTCTTTCCTGGTCCTAGAACTAGTCATGTCTCTAAGGAGACCTCATTCTTGTTAATGTAAATGGTACTTAGAAACTAAGATCTGGGAACTAGGTATGCTCATTGTTACTGGGGTGTAAATGCTTTTGGACTCTCTTAGTGGACAAAGCCGAGTCATATGTGTTGGTGTACTAGCCCATATATGCAGATGTATCTGTATTCATTTCTGTATCTTTCTATCTCTTTCAATCAATCTATCCATGAGTAAAACTAATACCCTTACCTATAATTTAGCAACAGATGACACATCCTAGCATCATCTACCCTTTCTTTGTCAGATTGACTCTCATTTTCTGCAACATATTTACTTAATTTTCCAAACCATATATATTTTATATATATATATATATAATATACAGTTATTTCAAAATTGCTAACCTTCACCAGAGAAAATATTTCAGAGTACAGTGTTTGCACACTAATACTTTAGTCTCACAATATCCAGTCAAAACAAGGTTTTTTTAAAATTGCAAAGCCAGCTTATTTCTTGATTATCTCATTCACCATGGTCATATCATTTATTTATAGTGTGGGATAGATTTATTTGTCAGAGTCTGCATTTCATTTTAGTTTCTGGTGACAAGCTAATGGATTATTTTAATCTGCATATGAAAATACACCTTTAGTGGAATATAGTTCTATAATTTTGGACAAATGTGTAGAGTTGTGTACTGATCAGTACAGTGCAGTTCAGAATAGTCCCATCACCTCAAAATTTTATTTGTTATGTACCTTTCCAGTCAAACTCTATCTCCAGACCACAAAACTGGAAACTACTTATCTGTTCTCAGTCCCTATGTTTTTAATTTTCAAAATTGTCAAATAAATGGAAAATGTATTGTGTAGCATATTAGGTCTGGCTTTTTTATTCAGTAAAATGTACTTCACATTCACTCATGTTGTTAAATGAGTCAAGATTCAGCAAGAGACCACAAGCCAAAGGAAGTGGAGCCTTTATATGTTGGAAAAGGCAAGACAGTAATTTTTTACCCTAGGACTTCAAGGAGGGAATGCAGAACAGTCAAACATTGTTAGTCCAGTGAAACGTGAAATTCATTTTGGACATCTGACCTTCAGAACTGTAAGATAATAAATTTTCACTTTAGGCTTACAGAAAAAGTGGCAAAAATAATAAAAAAAAACTCTTCTACATCCTTCACCCACATAACCATAGTATGATTGTCAAAGCTAAGAGATAAACCACTTATTTTAGTGATTTAAACCACTAAGTTTGTGGTAATTTGTTACAGCAGTAATAGAAAAATAATACACTTATGACTAGATTTCTGGCTCATAAAAAGTGTGAGATAATAAATGAATGTTTTTTAAACCACTGTTTGTTATACTTTGTTATACAGCATATAAAGCTAATACAAAGGAACAGAAAACTATTTTTTAAATGGCTTATAACTTCCCAAATGTAATAAATAACATTGATCCATGCATTCAAGAAGCTCAAAAAGCTACCGTAGAATAATTTTTTTAAAAAGAAATCCATATCTAGCAACATCATAGTAAAACTTTTGAAAGCCAAAGTCAGAAATAATGTTATAAACAGCAGAAGAAAAATGACTCAACACACATCAAAAAATTAAAATAAGAATAACAGCTTGTGCTTCATAAAAAGAAGTAGAAACCAGAATGTAAATGAATGACATACACAACCAACTTAGAATCCTATACCCAGCAAAACTATCTTTCAAAATGGAAAATGAAATAGAGATTTTAAAGATAAAGAGTGAGATAATTTGTGGTTAGTAGATTTGCTTTACAAGGTCCATAAATTAGATAATAATATTTTCTCAATGTTAATTTTCTGATTTTGATAAATGTACCATGCTTATGTAAAATACTAACATTGGGCATCTGGGTGAAAGATATACAGAAAGTGTTTTGTACTGTTGTGACATTTTTGGGGCCTAAAATTATTTCAAAAGTAAAAGCAGAAAAATGTTTTTAAAAATCTGAAGTTATTCAGAATGAAGGTAAGTGACACCAGGCAAAAATTTATATTCACATGAGAAAAAATGTGTTGGAAGCTAATTATGTAAGTAGTTATAAAAGACAATATAATTATATATATTTTATCTTTGTAACTGGTTTAAAAAGCAATTGTATAAAAACAATAATTATTAAAGAGTATTGCTGAGCTTATAACATATATACATGTAGTATATATGAAAATGACAGCACATCAAAATAGGTATGTAGCTATATTGTAACCAAGAAATGACAAGAAAAAGTATCTTAAATCTGCAGTAAGAAATAAAGAGTTGTACAAATGATAATAATCAAGTCAATGTGACAGACTTCATAAATATATTATTTAACTCTTTTCTTATCTGAGCTTCTAGATCACACCTCTGTGCTTCTGGGTTTATAACATATATAGATATGATATATATGACAATAAATAGCAAAAAGGAGTGAGAAAAGAATGTACCTATATTGAAACAATGCTATTCATATCTTTATTTGTTGAATAACACTACTTTTTATAGCACAAACATACAAGTAGTCAATTTTCAGTATCAACTGTAGTATGTAAAGAGCTTGGAAATTGTCACTTCTATACTTATAACAACAAATAAGTTTTACAAACTAAAAATCAATAATTTTTTTATCTACCACAGAATGAAAGTTGTAGGTCAAAATATCACTTCAAAATCTGGAGTCAGGTATGTCCAGAAAGATACAACAATGGAGATCTGACTATCTGAAGCAGCAGCTACTGGAAGCCAGAGTAGATAAAACTACTCACTTCAGTATTAATTTTTATGAATTGCTGAAGGCTGAGTGTTGGCTAGCCTGAAAGTCAGAAATCCCTGGGAGGCCACACTTATGGCAGGTGGAGGAGGCACTACACATTCTGTGTGAGATACCACAGAGGTGTGCACATGTCCATACATTTGTCTAAACTCACAGAAATTTATATCATAAAGAGTAAACCTTAACATATGCAGATTTTAAAATAAATTGGGAAGTTAAAAGAATCCAGGATGGAATGCAGACTGTGTGAAAAAGGAAGCTAACTATATTATAAATGTATGACTTAATCTCTCTTATAGGGTAGAGGGAAAGAGCTGTTGCCCCAAATATGTTTGAAAGTGATTGAAGAGGGCAAGACTAACAACAAAATCATTTTTATATAGCCAATGTACTCCAGTTGGTAATGTTGTTTTCAATGAGAGTGCAGAATAACAATTCTTAAACCACTATACATGTATACTGGGATTGAACGAGTTAGTAAATGGTTGGCATATGGAAAGAGCCAGACTTCTCACTGGGAATTGGAGGTTACAGCAAAGGAAGAAGGTTATAATAAAATGTGGTACTGGGTTAGAGGTAGATACCTTATTATGAACACGTGACTAGTTTAATATAAACAGAGAATTGATAAATATAAGAAGTGTTATGAAATACACATTGTGTTTTTAAGCCCTTTCTGCTGAGAAGGCCCCAAACAATTATATACCATTAGAAATAAGCACACTTAGATCCTAAGTTTAGTTGCCAATACCATTTTTCTGTGTAAGAATCCAGGGCAACTTGGATAAATGGTTGATTTTAGGGTTGGAGCAGGGAATACACAAAACACTCTGGAGTGTCCTGTAGCATCAGAAAGTAAAAAAGTACTCAGAAAAACAAAACAATGTGGATATGTTAAAGGGACACAGGCTCCAACTGAAAAATTTCACAAGGACCAGTGCTGCTTTTTGAGCAATCAAATAAATTAAATAAACTCATAGTCCCAAATAAAATAATTATCCTTAAGTCTATACTCATACAAAATGACTGAGTAAATAAATAAAAGAGTATATACAAATCTCTCAAACCAAAAAATTTCAAGTAATTTTTGTAAATACTATTCACACAAGAAAATGAAGCATAACTCCCACTCCTTCAATATAGGCTGTATGTGGTGATTTCCTTCCAAAGTGTATAGTATAGAAAAAGTGACACACAAGAAAACGAAGCATAACTACACATCTTAAATATAGGCTGTATGTGGTGATTTCCTTCCAAAGTGTACAATATAGAAAAAGTGAGAGGGTGTAAGAGAAACTTTACAGTAGAAAAATCTGACAAGTTCTATCTTGGTCATGTAATCATGCTTAACATTATCAGTTATAAGTCAGATTGATAACATATGCATTAGATATGATGAGTATAACATATTAACTCTGAGATTTTTGTCCCAAAAAACAATAGCACCAAGTTAATCCTGAAAAAACCATCAGAAATACACAAACCAAAGGAAGTTCTATGAAATGTCTAACTAATATTTCTCAAGACTGTCAAGGTCATTAAAAAAGCAAGTCTTAGAAACTGTAGGAGACTAAGGAGGTATGATGACAAAAGGCAATGTGGTAAACTGAATCCAGGGATACATAATGTACAAACTAAATATGAATAAAATATAAAATTTATTTATAACAATGCATCAATATCAATTACCTTGTCATAAGAAATGTATTATACTAACATAAGATTATAACAAGGGCACGTGAGTGCAGGGTATACGAGAACTCTCCATACTATCTTTGTAACTTTTTTGTAATCTAAAGATTTTCTAAAGCAAAAACTTAATTTTAACATATATAATTAAAAAAACAAATGAGCTAAAATGGAATACTAGAAAATATCCTTTTAATACAAAATAACATGGTTAAAGAAAAAGTTACCAATAAAAACTTAAGACATAGAAAACAAATAGCCAATAAGCTATATAAATCCAAGCATATCAACAATATTATGAAATGTGAAGTGGTCAAACATTCCAATCAATTAGCATAAATTAGCAGATAGATTTTAAAAAATATTCAAGCATATCTACAGGGGTATGTTAAATTCAAAGATTCAAATACATTGAAACTAACAAAATGGAAAAAGATGTACCATGTAAGTAGCAACCATATGAAATCTAGGGTGGCTTACACTAATATCAAACAAAAGACATTAAGACCAAAAAAAATATATTTGAGTTACAGATGAACATATTAGGATAATAAATGTTTCAGTTAGGCAGAACATTTTGAAATTATAACTATTTATGGACCTGACAACAAAGTTTAAAATACATGAAACAAACACTGAGATATTTGAAGTGAGATATAGACAATTTAAAAATTACTGCAGATGTCTATATACCATTCTAAATAGCACATAAGGCAATCAACAAATATATATAAGATCTGAATGACACTTTCATTCAAGTAGACCTAGACATATATAGAACACTCTAACCAGCAACAGAATACATGTTCTCAAATACAAATTGAATATTATCCAGGATAAATCATATGATAGTCCATAAAAGAAGTCTCAATATATTTTAAATGATTTAAATCATACAACAAATAATATGTTCTCCAACCATAAATAAATTAAATTATAAATAACAGCAGGGAATTTTGAAAATTTACAACTATGCGAAAGTTAAAAAGTGAAAACAATGCTAAAAATAACCAACAGGTCAAAGAAGTAATCACAAGAAATATTTCAAAATATACTCAGATGAATTAAAACAAAAACAAATTATCAAAACTAAAGATTTGTAGCTAAAGCAATGTTTAGAGGGGAATCTGAAGTTGTAATAATAAAAGAAAAATTTCAGATTAATAACCTAAACTTACATTTTCAGAAACTAGAAAAAGAAGAGAAACATGATGCAAGGCAAGGAGAATAAAAATAAATAATAAAAGTTAGAGAAGAAATAATAGAATATAAAAATCAGTAGATAAAATCAACTAAACTAAATGTTGTTTTGTAAAGAAAAAATGAATAAAATTGACAAATCTTTAGCAAGACTTACCAAGAAAAAGAGAAAAAAGACACAAATTACTAAAACCAGGAAGCAATGACACACCATCTCAATCAACCTTACAAAAATTAAAAGTAAGACTATAAGAGGATACTGGAAAGGATTATATTCTGGCAATATACATGTGAATTAAATTGACAAATTTCTATAAAGACATAAATTACCAAAGCAGAGTCAAAAGCAAATATAAAAACGGAAGAAAACTAGGGAAATTAAAGATAAAACAATGTAAAAGATACTTGAAAACAGCTGAGAAAGTAGCCTTTGGGTTCTCACCACAAATAACTGAGTTATGTAGGCAACGCATATACTCATTAGCTTAATTTAGCCATTCCACAATGTATACAGATTTCAAAACATCATGTTTTGCATCATATATACATTTTATTTACACATTTTTTAAAAACTAAATAAAAAAGAGAAAAATATGTCTCCTGAAAAAAGCCCACACTCATATAAATTCACTGATGAATACTACCAAATAATTAAAAATAAATTAATACCAATTTTCACAAAATCATCCAAAAACTAGCGAAAGAGAATGTCCCTGTTCATTCCATGACACCACTATTACTGGAATTCCAAAGCTGGAGACATTATGAGAAGAAAAAAAAAAAAAACTATAGACCAATATTCCTCATGATATAGATGAAAAAAACTTCTCAACATAATAGCAAACCAAATCCATCAACAAAATATGAAAGAATTATACACTATGACCAAATAAAATTTATTCTACAGATTCAAGGCTAGTTTGGCATCTCAAAATCAAATTTTATTATAATACACAATGTTAGTAAAATAAAGGGCAAAAAGCACTTGATCATCTTAATAGATGTAGTAAAAGTATTTGAAAAAATCCAAAATCCATTCATAAATTTGAAAAACAACAAAAAACTCTCCAACTAGAAATAGCAGGGAATAGACTCTATCTGAAAAAAAGGATATCTATGTAAAACCTATAGATAATAGCATACGTAATGGTGAAAGACTAGATGTTTTCTCTTCAAGATCAGGAAAAATTAGTTTGTCTGCCTGTACCACTTCTATTGAAAACACGTTTCTAGTCAATGCAATTAAGTAAGAAAAAGAAGTACAAGGCATTCCAGTTGAAAAAAGAAAGTAAGACTCTCTTTATTGGCAGAAAACACAATCATGTATATTTGATATCCTCAAGAACTTACTGAAAACAATAAAAACTTATAAGCATTTTAGTAGTGTCACAGTATACAAGTTCAATATCAAGTATTAATACACAAAGATCAGTATACAAATATAGAAGGTCAGTATACAAATATCAATCCTATATATGTTAGCAAGGAGAAATCAGAAAATAAAAATAGGCAATTATTTACAGTCCCATAAAGAATAAAGTACATAAGAATATATTTAACAAAAAAAAGTGAAGACTAATATTGTGAAAAACACAAAACACTGCAGAAAGAAATTAAAGATCTAAATAAAATTACAAATCTTATGTTCATGGATAAGATGACTTAATATTGTATATATGGCATATTCTCCTAAAATTAGTCCATGTATTTAACACAATTATAGCAAAATGCCACCTGATTTTTGTAGAAATTTATAAACTAATCCTAAAATTCTTATGTAATAGCATATAACCCAAAATAATTTAAAAAAAAAAAAAGACCGAGTACTTATGCTTCTGATTTTCAGTACTTACCATTAAACTACAAAGTCAATAGTGTGACTAACATAAAAATAGACATATAGATTTATGAATAGAAAAAAGAGTTCAGGAATAAGTCAACTGATTTTTTTAGTTTTCCAAGATAATTCGATGGGTGAAAGAATAACATTTTCCTTTTAATATATGATGCTGAAACAAATGTACATCCGCAGGCAAAAGAATGAATTTGATCCCTTATCTCACCCATACACAAAACTTAACTAAAAGAGATTGTAGACCTTAATGTAGAAACTAAAATCCTTAGAAGAAAGCATAAGACTAAATATCTATGATTGTTGTTTGTGCAATAATTGTTTAGTTATAGTACCAAGAGCATAAATGGTAAAAGAAAAAACAATGACCAATTGGAATACATCAAAATTTTTTTTAAATTTGCAAAATAAAATATTAGGTAAAAAAAAAAAAAAGACAAGCCACAGACTGGAAAAATATCCACAAATCATGTATCCAATAGGAATTTTGCTTTGAGAATATGCTAAAAACACAACTCAAAAATTTATTGTTTAAAAATAAGAAAAAAGTATGTGAATACACATTTTGCCAAAGTAAATATAAGCATAACCAAAAGTTCATGAAAAGTTTCTCCACATTATTAGTAATTAGAGAAATGCAAATCATAATCACAATAAAGTATCATTTTACAACCACTTGACTTCCAATAATTTTTTTAAATAGACAATTACAAGTATTAGCAAAGATATGATGAAACTGGAACTAGATTTCTAGGAATAAAATTGCTGGTAAATCTATGCCTAACGTTTGAAGAAAAGGAAAAACTGTTTTCCAAGGTAGCTCTGCAATTTTATATTTCCCACATGACAGTGTACAGGGGATCCAAAATTCTAAAGATAGGATTTATATAAACTTCCAGTTGTGTTAAAGCAGGCTCCATAAATTGGCACCAAGATACAAGATAATTCAAAATTCAGGCTCAAGCAAATTGCAAAGCACATACAAAAACTGATTTTTTTTGTTTCTGTTTATATAAGCTTGAAGACACTTAAACAATATTTCTAGCCAGTTCATATCTCAGATAGCACTACTTGGTCAATGAAAATGATTTTAAACAACTATTATTTAATTACAAAGTATCTTAGGTAAAGATAAATGGAGACCTGTAGTGACTTCCTTGGCAATGAGGTCCTGTGATCAAATTTTACTTACCCAAACCAGTAATGCATGTTCTTGAGTAGAAAATAAACTGCTACAGGGCTTCTGTTAGAATAGGATAACATAGACATAAATACTACATCACTCTATCTAGTGAAAACTTAATTTTACATAAATTACAAACACTAACAGCAACTATAGGGATAAAAGTTAAATATAGGAAAGGATAAGTAAAATAAATTCATCAAACAAAATGGAAATTCATAATTTGTTCTTCAAATCAATGATTGTGTCTTCTAGTATTATTTTATTTTTGTTGCAACTAGTGAAGATTTTAAGTATATTGCATATTGTTTTCCTTTGTGCACTTTTCATATTTAACCTGGTTTATTTTGTATCTCTGTTTATATCTTACTTTGTCCTTCATTAGCATATCTTGTCTGTTTTATAGAAGATATCCTCCAATATATACTGTATTTTAAAACTAAGTCAATATCTTTAATTTTTTTCTTACAGAAAATTATTATCAGAGAGATACTCTTTTCCAAGATTTTCTTAGTAGTTTTTTCTGTTTCCTTAAGCTGCTGTTTCTTTTTTATTGTAGTCATAGTGCTGGTTTTATTTATTTTTTGTTTTGTTTTATTTTCTCAACCTTAAATCAGAAGAACACTATTTATTCTCAGTTTTGCTTCCTAAGACAAAAAACTTCAGCTCACCAATTCAACAATTGAGTGATTTCAATTTTCTGAGGCCTAAACCTGAATGTCAGATTGAGATGCATGCTACCTGCATCGATGAGGAATGTTTAGAAGAGGGAAATTTTGTGAGATAAATCAGACACTTAGTGAGATTATGCTCATGAGAAAGTGGATCTTCTCTTGACATAAATTTGAGCTTCCTGCACATTAGCAAATGACTCAGATGCAATTTGCATGTTTTGAAAACAGAAGTACACTAAATATTATATTCTCCAGCATTCACTACTCCCAGAACTGTCCTTGTTTCAGTCACTGCTCACAATACTGTTTCTTAGGTATCCAAATATATTTGGATACAAACAATCACTTTTATGTACCTTATATTTTCTTCTGAATTGCCTACTGGAAGACATAATCCCTGAATAAGTTGAGAATAGGTCCTTAAGGCATAGAATTAGACTAACTTTAGTACTTTCTTCTTTTAAAATGTAGGTGTTTACTGTTATTAATTTTCCTCTAATCATGGCTTTCACTGTATCTTGTGTGTAATATTTTCATTATTATTTATCTCAATGTACTTTTACTTGTAATTTTTTAATTCATTAGTTACTTAAGAATGTATTCTTTTTTTTTCTGCCCTCAAAGGATGTATTTTTAAGTAGATTTTTTAAGGGAGGCCCAAACTTCACCTGTACGATGATCACTGTATACCTAATACTGAATTGCACCCCACATCTTTAAAAATAAAAATAAAAATAATAAAAGAATGTATTTTAGCCGGGCTCGGTGGCTCAGTCTGTAATCCCGCGCCTTTGGGAGACTGAAGTGAGTGGATTGCCTGAGCCCGCAGGTTTGAGACCCGCCTGGGCAGCGAGACCTCATCTCTACAATAACTCAAAAAAAAAAAAATGTATTGCTTCATTTTCACCCATTTGTGAATTTTCCAGTTTTCCTTCTTCTAATTGTGTCATTTGCTTTTCATAATTTCAATATTTTCAAATTTATTCAGACTTGTTTTGTCTTGTGGTCTAGCATATCTATCTTGGAGAATGTACCATGTTTACCCTTGAGAAAAATGTGAATTCTGCTGTCGTTAGGTAGAATGTTCTATGTAAGTGAGTTAGGTTTACTTGTATAATGTTTGCATCCTCTAGTTCCTTATTGGTCTTCTATGTAGTTGTTTTATACATTATTAAAAGTTAGGTATTGAATTAACCAACTATTCCAATTATTATAGAACTATTTCTCCCTTTAATTCTATCAGTTTTTGCTTTATATATTATGAGATTCTGTTGCTATGTGTGTATAGGTTTGGAATTGTTATATTTTTGTGATTAATTGGATCTTTTATTTATATGTTCTTTATTTGATTCATGTAACAATTTCTATCTTAGATTCTATTTTGTATAATATAAGTATAGCCACCTTAGATCTCTTTGATCACTGTTTGCATGGGATATCTTTTTCCATCTTTTCATTTTCAACCTATTCATAGCATTAGATCTAAAGTGAATCTTTTCTAGAAAACATATAGTTTGTGTTTCTTTTTAATTCTATCAATTCTGTCAATCAATTCCTTTTAACTAGTTTTATTTATTTATATTTAAAGTATATACTGGGAAGGCATAACTTACTTCTGTCATTTTGTTATTATTTATGTTATATATTTTATTCCTTAGTTTTTCCATTATGGCCATTTTTGAGATTCATTGATATTTTTTCCTAGTGTACCATTATCATTTAATCTAAAATAAGAGATGGATGAGAGAAAGCGAAAGAAGGGAGGAATATGATCGATTCAGTATTCTGTTTTCTTGTGGTAAGAAAACAGACATATTATTCTGGTCACTGCATCCTAGAATCCTGGAATTAGGTTAATACCATCTTAAAGTCATCTCTCTTATTCTATTTTTAAAAAGGTGCTTCTCAACTTATTCCTCTTGAAAATGCAGTTAATGAAATTGAAATTTGATCTTATTTCAATGTCTTCTCTGATCCTTGCTAATGACACTGTTGTCAACTTGAATCTCTAGATGTATTTTATGAATATTTTAATGACCAGGGCTTGTGTGTATAAACCATCACCAGAATCAGGCTCTGAAGTTTATCTTCTCCAAGCTGCCTTCAATCATTTTACAGCCAGGACATAATATTGTGATGCAGTGATGCAGTTGGCCTGAGTTCATGAAAGCAGTGAGAGATGACCCCCTCAGCAAAAGTGCAGACTAGACACCAAAGTTAATATAGATAGGGGCTATATGGATGCCCTGGCTAACCCTCATGGAAATGTAGCCATTAGGAGCTCTAGTGAGGTGAATTCAGCTAGCAAGAACCAGCTACAGCAGGGTGGGTAAAGGGCATTGGCTCAGATATCAGAGGAAGGAATAAACATCAACCACAAGGATTTTTATCCTCTCTGCCTCCATGAAAGACACTTAGCCAGAACTCAGTCTTAAGGAGAAGTGCCAGAAGTAGGAAGAACTGAGAGACTGAAACAGTTTCACCAAATGAAAGTGCCTAAAAGTTTCATCTGTATTATATACATACATGTACACACCCATATACATACACACATATTTACACACAGATACACGCACACACATATATAATGCATATTCCCTATTATACCCTATTATATATAAAAAAAGCAGGTAGTGGTTTAAGCAAACTTCAGACTAGTTTAAAACGAAAAAAATGAAGATGCTCCACTTTTCTCACATTAAAATAATTATGTGAAATTTGCAATCCAGCTGTGTTTTCTATCTTCGATTATTCTATAATTGCTTGTAAGTGCCTTTAGTTATATCCCCTCCTCGACTGAAATCTCACTGAAAGTGTTATCTTCTAGAAAAACCAGATGTGCACAATAGGTACGTAATAACTAATTTCTAAATTATTTACTAATTAAGATGAATTCACTTGATTTTTTTAAAGATGGGAGAGTTGAGTTTGAACTGCAATTTTACTGTCACATGGAGTCAAACATGATAGAAATAACTCTATGCTCTCCCATTTATGTGATGAATAATGAAAACCATTGGAGGGAAGAAAATGTCTCTATTCTTCTGTATGACTCCACTATTAAAGGAGCATTGCCTTCAGGTGAAGGATATTTCCTAAGAGCATAGGGGGAAAAATCAACATAAAACTCACAAACTCGGTAATCAGAGAGCCTTGATTTCAGATTCAGATAGCCCTCTGAAGTATTGAGCATGAGCATCCATGTGGGATTTTCATCTTCAGTGAGTTAAGTGCACAATGGCATCCAGCAGTGCCCCAAGCTCTTACACTGGCTGAAGGAATCAAGCTCGAAAGCTTGGCTGTCTTCGCATGAAACACCTTTCAAGAAAATGCTGACAAGAAGTGTAATCATGTTCCTTTCCCCTCACACAATTACCAGAGGGGAAATCTAGTTTTAGCAAAAAAATGACAGCTCTAATGCATATTGTTTATTAAACATGCAATCAATCATCAGGAATTTTCATAGAGAGGATTCAAATAAATGTCCAAAAATTTTATTAATTGAAATTAATCTTGATATATATTTGCAAGATATTTGAAAGTAAGGATTGTGTTTTGTTATGACAGGAAAAAATATATGATTTATATGTAAGAACTTCAAGTTGGCTGAACTCTTGAAGCATGTCCCTTCCTTCCTATAAGAAGTGAAAGATCTCTTGACAGAATTTCCAAAGAGAACAGGCCTTCTACCTCAATTCTGTATGGTAGCTCAAGTTATTCTTGAGTACTCAACCTTTTCACCATTAGTTTCTAATTTACTTCACTATAAATCACTTTAAGGTAAACACATTAAGTAGGAAAAACAAACAATTCTGTCAAACATCTGTCAGGACTCTGCTACCTGGTATGTGTGGCCACCCACTGGTTTAGTATCACTACATAATCAAGGACAGCATCATGAAGTGAATGGAGTGATGAGGTATCTTGGGAAAAATGCTGATCAATCAGTTCCTAAATTTGATGTCCTAAATAGTCTACATCAAAGGGAACTTGTAGGCCTAATACATTTTACCATATTAAATTGAGAAGCTTTTATTAATATTGAAAATAATTTTACCAGAAATGAAAGCAAAAGGATACAAAAAGAATGTGCTGCTGGCAAACTGTCAAGATAGTAGATTTTTATAAAATTCATATATTTTTTATTATAGCTACATGGCAAAATATGGTATATCTAAATTAAAGGGGTACATATCCTCTTAAGAGATTTGCAAAATAAAGTAAATTTATCTATTAAATATTTTCAGAGTACAGTTGCTTCTCTTAGAAACTTTCCATTCTTTTTGGAAAACAAATTTGTAAGAGAGTACAAAAATATTGTCATGTCTTTATAGACTTTAAACCATCAGAAAGTTTGAAAGACTTTCTGGGCATCCATGTAATCATGACATTTAAAAGTTGAAATAAGAATACAATTTAAATGACACAATTGATGTCACGATGAGTTGGGTGGCAAAGTGCAGAGCAACAGCTAAGGACAGCAATAATTCACTGGGCACTTAATTTGTGCTGGGCATTCATATACATGCTTTACATATTTAAATGACAACAACACTGTGAGGCAGATGTCATCATCTCCTTGGTACAGATAACACAGAGAGGTTATGTCATTTGTCTAAGGTCACACAACTAGTGAGTGACAAAGCCAGAATTAAAACCCAGGCAGTTTAATCTTCAATTTTTTTGTTTTAATCTTGACTTTGGGGGATAGGAGACATGACTTTTTAAAACTCAACCTTCTTCTTGTTTACATACAATAAAATTTGTCAATTTTAAATACACAACTGAGTTTTGACAAATGAAATGCGGTTATGTAACCACTGCCAGAATGAAGATATAGAGTATTACCATCATCCTACAAAGTTTCTTTATTGGCCAGGTTTGTTGACTCAAGCCTGCAATCCCAGCACTTCGGGAGGCCAAGGTGAGAGCATTGCCTGAGCCTATGGGTTCGAGAACAGCCTGGGCAAACTGGCAAGACCTCATCTCTACAATAAAACAAAATAAAAAATTAGCCTGGCATCGTAGTGTGTGTCTGTAGTTCCAGTTACTTGGAAGGCTGAGTTGAAAGGATCACCTGAACCCAGCAGGTCAATGCTGGGGTGGCCATGAGTGTGCCACTGCACTCCAGCCTGGGCAACAGAGTGAGACTCCAACTCAAAAAAAAGTTCCTATATGCTCCCTTGTAGTCAATCTCCATGCCTCACTTCTGGTCCTTGGCAACCACTTATTTTCCTTCACTGTATGTAGGTTTGCATCTTCTAAAATGTTATGTGAATGGAATAATATAGATTGTAGTGTTTTATGTCTAAGTTCTTTTACTTAGTCAAACACCTGTGAAATTCATCCAAATTAATGTGTAAATTAGCATTTTGTTCCTTTTTTATTGTTGAACAATATCTCATTGTTTGAATACACCACTGTGTCTTTGTCCAGTAGATGTATGTTTGAATTGTTACAGAGTTTTGGCTGCTGTGAATAAAGCTGTTATGAATAGTCACACACTTTATTTTTAATAGACATGAGATTTCAGTTATCTTGGGTAAATACCTAGGAGTGAGATTGCCAAGTAATGAGTGGTAGTGGTATTTCATTAATTTGCATTTTCAGAATGCCTAATAATGTTTATTGGAATTTCATATAGCTTCTTTGTTTTAATGTCTGTTCAAATCTTGTGCCCTTCTTAATTGGTTTGATTGTTCTTATTGAGATATAAAAGTTCCTTTAAATATTCTAAATACAAGTCTTTCATGAGATATATGTTTTCAGATATTTTCTCTCAGTCTTTGGATTGGCTTTTTGTTTCATTACCAATATTAACAATGAGTTTTGAACAGCAAAACTTTGATTTTCTTGTGTATTTTATGGTTTGTTTGTCTTCTTAAGAAATCCCTGCTTAACCCAGTTAAACATTTTCTCCTGTTTTCTTCTTGAATTTTTATAGTTCTGTCTCTTACATTTAAGTGTAGGATCAGTTTCAATTTGTATTTGTATGAAGAGAGGTAAGAGTTACATACAAATAAGTTTGTTGAGAAACATTACATATTCCAGCATATGTTCTATCTTGGTAATTGTTCCAAGAGCACTTGAAAATAATGTGTTCTGTGTTGTGTTGGGTGTGTTATGAAGGTTGTTCTATAAATGTCAGTTAGATCAAGTTAATAGTGTTGCACAAATATTTCATATCCTTACTGATTTTCTATGAATATATTCTATAAATTAGTAAATTTAAGTCTCCAACTGTAACTGCGGAATTACTACTTCTTTAGTCCTATCTTACCTTGTTTTTTATTTTATTTTATTTTATGGATTGATTTTTTTCTTTTTTGGAGATTGGAGTCTCACTCTGTCGCCCAGGCTGGAGTGCAGTGGCAGCGTCCACATGCTGGGCTCCAGTGATCCTTCTGCCTCAGTCTTCCAAGTAGCCAGAACTATAGGTGCACGCTACCATACCCAGTAACATTTTGATTTATTTTAGAGACGAGGTCTCACCAAGTTGCCCGAACTGGTCTGGAACCTGCAGACTCAGGCAATCCACTCTCCTTGGCCTCCCAAAGTGTTGGGATTACAGGCTGAACCACTGAGCCCGGCCTATTTTACTATTTTTATTTTAGAGTTGTGGGATAAAAGTGAGTATTTATTATATAGGTAGGTTGCATGCAGGTGAAGTTTAGGCTTATGAGCTGGCCCTCTCCCCCTGATAGTGGTTCAGGTACCCAGTGTGTTGCCATGTGCCCCCTTCCTTCCTGTCACTTCGCCTAGTAGTGTTCAGCATGTGCCAATCCCACCCTTATGCTCTTGGGACCAGTAATTAGGGTCCGCTTATGAGTAAAAACATATGGTAGTCAATTCTTTGTTTCTGTGATAGTTCACTTAGTATAATGGTCTCCAGCTACATCCAAATTTCTGTAAAGGTCATGATTTTGTTCTTCTTTATGGCTGCATAATTTTCTATCATGTGTATGTATCACATTTTCTTTATCCAGTCCACTTTCAATGGACAGTAGGGTTGGTTGCATGTTTTTGCTATTGTGAATAGTACAGCAATAACCATGCGTATGCAGGTGTCTTTTTGATAGAGCAATTTATGTTTCTCTGGGTATATTCCCAGAAGAGGGAACGCTGGATCATATGAAAGCTCAATTTTTAGTTCTTTGGGAAATCACCACACTGCTTTCTTCAGAGGCTGAACTAGCTAATATACCCACCAACAGTGTAGCAGTGTCTCCTTTTCTCTACAGCCATGCCAGCACCTGTTGTTTTTTGACTTACTAATGATAGCCATCCTTATGTAGTGAGGTGTTTTATCATTCTAGCTTTGATTTTCATTTCTCTGATGATTAGAGAGACTGAGCATTTTTTTCAATTGTCTGTTGGATGCTTATATATCTTCCTTTGAGAAGTGTCTGTTCTTGTCTTTTGCTCACTTTTTAATGTTTTGTTTCTCTGTTTTTGTTTTTCCATTCAATTATTTTGAGTTCCTTGTAGATCTTGTATGTCAGGCTTTTGTCAGAGGCATAGTATGCAAATATGTTTTTCCTTTCCATGGGTTGTCTCTTTACTCTCTTAATTGTTATTTTTGCTGTGCAAAAACTTTCTAGTTTGGTAAGTTCCCGCCTATCTTAGCTTTGATTGCATTTGTTTTTGAGGACTTGGGCATGAAATAATTGCTTTCTGTGATGTGCAGGAGGGTGTTTCCTAGGTTTTCTTCTATGATTCTTACAGTTTGAGGATTTAGATTTAAGTCCTTGATCCATTTTGAGTTAATTTTTGTAATATGGGGATAGGCAGGGGTCCAGTTTCATGCTTCTGCATGTGGTTAGCTAGTTTTCCCAGCACCATTTGCTAAATAGCGTTTCCTTTTCCCAACGTTTGTTATTGATGACTTTTTTGAAAATGAATTGGTTGAGGTACCCTGGTTTTATTTGTATATTCTCTGTCCTATTCCTTTGGTCTATGTGCCTATTCTTGTACCAGTACCATGCTGTCTTCATTACTGTAACCTTGTAATAAAGTTTAAAGTCTGGAAGTGTAATGCCTCCAGCATGTTACTTTTGCTGAGAATGTCTTTATCTTTTCATGTTCTTTTTGGCTTCCATATGAATTTCTTGTATTGTCTTTTCTAGATCTGGGGAAAATGATGTTGGCAATTTGATACAGATTGCATTGAATCAGTAGACTGACTTTATTTACACAAATAAACTAGGAAATTTAGAGGAAATATAGAGGAAATGAGGGAATTCGTGCCATCACACACCTTCCAAAGTTGAAACTGGAAGAAACTGAAACCCTAAACAGACCAATAACAATACAGAAAATCTATTCAGCCATAAGAAACCTCCTCACCTGAGAAAAAATGATGCTAGCAATTTGATAAGGATTGCATTGAATCAGTAGACTGCCTTGGGTAGGATGGATATCTTGACAATATTTAGTCTTCCATTCCATGAGCATGGAATGTTTTTCCATTTGTTTGCATCATCCTTGATTTCTTTAAGCAGCATTTTTTAGTTTTCATTGTAAAAGTTTTTCACTTCTTTGACTAGGTGGATGCCAAGATATTTCATTTTTTGGTGGATATTGTAAGTGGATTTGTGTTTTTTTTATTTGGTTCTCAGCCTGCATGTTGTTGCTGTATAGAAATGCAACTGTCTTTTGTGCATTGATTTTGTATCTTGAACTTCACCAAAGTCATTTATCAGTGCAAGGAGGTTTTTGACAGACTCTCAAGGGTTTTCTAGGTATAGAATAATATTGTCTGCAAAGAAAGATAACTTCCTATTTTCCTATTTGGATATTCCTGAATTCCTTCTCCTGCTTGATTGCTCTGGCTAGGACTTCCAGTACTATGTTGAATAGGAGGAGTGAGAGTAGACATCCTTGTCTTGTTCCAGTTCTTAGAGGAAATGCTTCCAGCTTCTGCCCATGCAGCATGATGTTGGCTGAAGTTTAGTCATAGATAGCTCTTAGTGTTTTGAGGAATGTTCCTTGAATACATAGGTGTTCAAGGGTTTTTATCAAGAAGGGATGCTGGATTTTATTAAATGTTTTTTCTGTGTCTAATGACATAATCATGTAGTTCTTGTTTTTATACCTGTTAATGTGCTGAATTGCATTTGCAGACTTGTGACACTTGAGCCAGCTGTGCATCCTGAGAATAAGTCTGCCTGGTCATGATGGATGATCCTCGAAATGTGTCCTTGGATATAATTTGCTAGAATATTGCTAAGAATTTTTGCAGGTATGTTCATCAGGGAAATTGGCCTTTAATTCTCTTTCCTTGTTGAGTCTTTGCCAGTTTGGGGTATCATGATGATATTAGCTTCATAAAAAGAGGTAGGGAGAATTCTTTCCATTTCAACTACCAGGAATACTTTCAATAGTATTGCTATCAGTTCTTCCTTATATGTCTTGTAGAATTCAGCTGAGAAACCATCTGGACAAAGGGATTTTTTGGTGAGGAGGATTCTTATGGCGGAATCGATTTTTTGGATTGTTATTGGTCTGTTTAGGGTTTCAGTTTCTTCCTGTTTTAACTTTGGAAGGTTGTGTGATGGCAGGAATGCCTTCATTTCCTCTAAATTTCCTAGTTTATTTGCATACAGATGTCCATAGTAATCTCTGATAATCTTTTGAATTTCTTCAGGATCAGCTGTGACATTGCCTTTTTTGTTTCTAATTGTCTTTATTCAGACTTTCTTTTCTTTTGTCAATTTGGCTGGGGTTCTGTCAATCTTAACCTTTCTTAGAACTAGTCTTTTGTCCTCTTGATCCTTTCTATGATATTTTTGTCTGTTATATTCTACAATTTCGACTTTATCTTAGTCATCTGGATTTTTCTACTGATTGTAGGATTTAATTGTTCTTGCCTTTCCAACTCCGTTAGGTGTTATGATAGGCTGTTTACTGAAATTCCTCTATTTTCTTGATATATGTATGTAGTGTTATGAACTTCCCTCTTGACATCACTTTCATGGTATCCTAGAAATTTTGATATGTTGTGTCTTTGTGTTCATTTGATTCCAAGAATCTTTTTATTTCTGTCTTGATTTCTGTGTTGACCAAAAAGCCATTCAGAAGCATATTGTTTAGGTTCCATGTGGTTGGGGGTTCTTCTTGGTGATGATATTTATTTTTATTCCACTGAGATTTGAGAAGATGTTTAGTATTATTCCAATCTTTTGAAATGTGTTCATGTTTGATTTATGCCCAATATTGTGATCAATCTTGGAACATGTTCCACGTGCTGATGAGTAGAATGTATACTGTGTGGTTTTTGGGTGCTATGTTCTGTAGATACCTATTAGGTCCAGTTGGTTGAGTGTCAAGTTAAAGTTTTGGATCTCTTTGTGGGTTTTCTGCCCCAATTATATGTCTAGGACTGTTAGCAGGATATTAAAGTCTCCAACTATGATTGTATGGGTATCTGTATCCTCTCTTTGTTTATGTAACAATTGTTATATAAATCTGGGTGCTTCTGTGTTCAGTGCATATATCTTTAACATGGTTATTTATTGCTGGTGGATTGAGCCTTTTATTATTATGTAGTGTTCTTCTGTGTTTCTTTTTAACTTGTATTGGTTTGAAATCTGTTTTGTCTGATATAAGAATAACTACCTCTGCTCTTTTTTGTTTTCCATTTTTTTGGAACAGCCCTCTCCAGCTCCTTACTTTGAGCCTGATGGTGTCCTTTGTAGTGAAATGGGTTTCCTGGAGAAAGTAGAATGTTGGATCATGTTTCTTTATCCAGTTTGTTACTCTATGCCTTTTTAGTGATACATTTGATCCATTAATATTCAAGTTAATTATTGATATATGACAGTTTATCCCTGTCATAATGCTCTTAAGTGACTGCATTGCTTCTTCTTTTTTTATATTTTTGTAGATGATCTGTAAGCTCTATTGACTCTATGCTTGCCAGTTCTTTTGTGATGGGTGGAGTCATTCTTTTGTTTCTGTGCTCAGAACTTACTTCAACATCTCCTGAAGGGCTTGTCTAGAGGTGGTATATTCTCTTAGAAATTGAATGTCTGGCCAAGATTTTAATTCTTCATCACTGATGAAGCTTAGCTTGGCAGGGTAGGAAATTCTTGGCTGAAATTGCTTATTTTTAACAATGTTAAAGATGTGACTCCAGTCCTTTCTGACTTGTAGGGTTTCTGATGAGAAGTCTGCTATAATTCTGATGGGCATTCCCCAGTGGGCAATCTGTGTCTTCTCTCTAGCTGCCTTTAGGATGTTTTTTTTCATGTTTACCTTGTGTAAATGGATTACTCTGTGTCTTGGGGTTGGTCTTCTAATATAATATCTTGTAGAGGCCTTCTGAATCTCTTGTTTGGATGAGATAGGGGAAATTTTCTTGGATGCCCTCTTGGAAGGCTTGTTCCAAGGTGTTTTCACTTTCTCCTTCTTTTTGGGAATGCCAATCAATCATATATTTGATTTCTTTACATAATCCCACACCTCTTATAGACTCTGCTCATTCTTTTTTAGCCTTTTTTCCTTGTTTTTGTCATATTGGGTTAGTTCAATATTATGATCTTCAAGCTCTGAGATTCTTTACTATGGCTGGCAGATTCTGCTGCCTAGGCCTGTCATTGTGCTTTGAAATACCAGAAAGGAATTCTTCAATTCCAAGATTTCAGATTGGACCTTTCTTATATTGGCCAGCTCACCTTTTATTTCCTGCATTGCTTTTATTGCCAGGGTGAACATGCTGCCAACTTTTTTGTGTTTTCCTCTAGCTATTTTTATTATTAATTGTCTGAAATCTGTGTCTGTCATCAGGGACAGGTCTTTCTAGATGGCTTCCATTGCTTGCGGACTGGGAGGTGTATTTGTAGGTGATAACTCTTTAAGGCTTTGAGGATTGCCAATGATTTTCTACTGATTTCTCCTCATCTGTGAGGACTAACTCGTCTCAATTAATTACTTTTTAGTTTTGTTGTTTTGTAGTTAGAGATGATCTACCCACCCTAGGACCTTTTCTGCTGCTCAAAGTAATCCTCACAGGGATAAAGGGCCAGCTACTCCAACTCTGTCACTCTTGCTAGGCAACACTCAAAACTCTAAGTGGCATTCTGCTGCAGTTTTACCTGTGCTAGGAGACCAGACTGTTTTCCGATCCCCAGTTGAAAGCTCTTTGAGTGGATTGGAAGAGGGGATGGGTCTCCTTGCCACTGTGGAAGCACTGCCAGAGTGGCAGCACTGGTTGCAACCCAGAAGCACTCCGTCAGAAAACAGGGCTGCCAGGTGTCTTTCAGAAGTGCCCCCCCTCCACCAAATGCCACACTCAGAACTTAAAAGCAGCAGAGACTTTGCAGTGGCAGGACTGAGTGAAGCCAGCAAGTGGTCTTTCCTGGTATGGGGACTGGCTGCCAGATACTCACAGCAGGTACCAGGTGAATGCAGCAGGAAGGCAAAGTTTCACAGACAGAGCTGGCCAACAAACATTGCCTGCAGCAAACTTGCTCTCAGGGATTGACTGGCCATAGGCATTCTGAGCTCTGGTGGGTTTCCAACTCCACATGGGCTTCAACAGTATGCTACTGTGCTGTAAGCAGGACTCTTCCCATGTGGGACTAAAGACCTGCAAGGCTGGGGAAAGGGAAACTGTTTCAGGCATGTCAGGAGTACTTACCCCCTCTTGCATACAAGGCAAGACTGCAAATCCTATGCAATCCTGGTGCCTGGTGGTGATGGGATCTCCCATCTCCAAAGCCAGTTACCCACTCACTATCTGCTTAGTTCCCTGTGTATCCCAAGAGTGCTCTGATGGATGTGGGGTGCATCTTCCACCTAAGCCTGCTCAAGCTGCTTGGACTTACTGGTAGTTGGAATTATCTTCCTTGTTCTGCTCTGTGTGAAAGGTGCTGATCATCTACTCTCAGGTGGCCATCTTGGATTTCTCCTGCTTTTTATTTTTTAAACTCTGCAATTGTGTGCATCCACATTTAAAATTATATCATTTTGATAATTTGACCTTTTTCCTTTACAAAATACAGTTAACAACAGAGAAGTTAAGGGTTCTTGTGTCCCACATAGGCAAAAATCCATGTATAAATTTGACTTCCCCAAAACATAACTATTACTAATAGCATTAACTACTAATAACCTACTATTGACTAGAAGTCTTACTGGTAACATAAAAAATTAAGAAATATTTTGAATTTTGATCTATTGTGTATTGTACACTTACCATAAAGTAAGCTAGATAAAATAAAATGTTATTAATAAAATCATGAAGACTTCTGGCAAAATGGTGACAGGACAGGTTGAACTGTGAGAGACTCCATAAAAGTTTCTCACAAAGACTCTCACTTTCCCCCAGGTGGCTGTTGCTACCACTGCCAGCCTGCTCCTCAGCCCCATGCCAGCTGCACCACCCCACCCCACCCCAAGCCCCCCCACACCATGCTGACATGCATTACCTGGATATCTCACACTCCACCTCCCCTGGTTTGACCCCTGGCCATGGCAAGATCAGAGATCAACTGGAGCCCTGAGACCAGACAGAGACCTGCATTGCCCCACCCAGCTCCACCCAGCTCCACCCAGCCTCAAACATGGGACTTAAGTTTTTCTCATTAAACAGGGAGAGACAACATCCCCCCGCATGCCAGATTGGACACAGACAGGTGCCAGCTAAATCCAGATCTGATCCACCCTCCCTCCACAGCAGACCTGGAACATCTGACCATAGCTGTGAGCAACCCTACCAGCCTGTGATAAAAGCTAAAGTCAGAGGTGAAAGGATGTTGGACTTCCAGGAAGAGCACAGAGTGAACCTCATTTTTTGTTTTTACTTTTATTTTTTTATTTTTATTCTCTGTCTGTTTTACTTATTTTTTCCCTCTTTTCTCTCTCTTCTTACTGTTATTGATAGTGTTTCTATATTTGCTCTGTTTCTGTTATTTTACTAATTTTTTTGTTCTTTAGACTTCCTATTTGTATAGGGGAATAGTACATCATTAGGAAGGTTATTTCACTTGTATGGTTGTAAGATTGTCTACATGTTTTAGTTTTTTTTTTACTCTTTTCTGTCTTTGTGTTTTGTTTCATCTGTTAGTCAATGTGTTTGTCTGTTTTCCCTCTTACTCTTCTCTCTCTCTCCACCTTCCTCTTCCCCCCTCCTGTTCCCTGTTCCATTCTTTTCCTTTTTCTTACTTCATTTTGTCCCCACTGCATGGACAGATTGCAAAGCAGTAGGAAGTGGATTCCAGGGTACCCATACACTTGTCGGTGGATACTGGGATCTGCAGATAGATTTTGAATCACAGCTCCCCCCTCAATTAAAATCTCAAAACTGCAAAAAAGTACAGCTCCCAAACCACAGTCCAGCTTCAGAATTGAACAAAGCTAGAGGATTAACATAAGGGAGAATAAGAGATTGAGCAAACAGAAGCAAAAGCAACCCTGCCATCCATGAACAAGAGAATTAAAGAAGGCGGGGGAAGAAGGGGAAAAAAAGGAAAAAGTGGGGAGGAAAATCTACACAAATAAAGAAAAACCAAAAGAAGAATATAGGTCTCACACATACCCCTTGAAGGTCAGACCTGAGAAAACAGACTTCAGAATGCAAATAATGAAGAGCCCCCAGAATGACTGGGCACATACTACAAACCCAGACATCAAGACATTAATAGAGAGAATAAAAATAATTGAGGAGAGACAAGAGGAAAATAGGAAGGAGTTGATAACTGAAATAACAGCAGTAGAGAATACTATGATTGAAATAAATAACAAACTATTAAGTATGGGAAGCAGAATTGGCCAAGCAGAAGAAAGAATCTCAGAGCTTGAGGACCAAAATATAGAACTAACCCAAATTATCAGAAACATAGAAAAGAAACTTAAAAAGAGAGAACAAATCCTTCAAGAGATGAGCAATTATTTCAAGAGGCTGAACCTAAGAGTAATTGGACTTCCTGAGGCAGAAAGAGAGACAGAGACAACCCTCGAACAAACATTCCATGAAATTATTCAAGAAAACTTCCCTCAACTCATCAGTGATTTGAAAATTCAAGCACAAGAGATTCAGAGGACCCCTGCAGCACAACAAATGAGAAGACCAACTGCCAGACACATAATAACAAAGTAGGCATAAAAGAAAAAATCCGAAAGACAGAAGAGATAAAGATCAGAATACTTACTGGAGTTAAGACCAATTAGAATGGCAGCAGATTTATCTACATAAACCCTTCAGTCTAGGAGAACTTGGAGCCCAATCTTCAAAGTTCTCAAAGATAAGCAATTTCAACCAAGAATAACCCACCCAGCTAAGCTAAGCTTTATCAGTGAGGGAGAATTAAAATCTTTCCCAGACATCCAATCCCTAAGAACTTATGCTTTCTCTAGACCACCTCTACAAGAAACACTTAAGAAAGTATAAAACACAGAAGAAAAGGAAAAAAGAACGACAATGCTCTTCACAGGAGTACAGGAAAAAGATTGAAAACACATGAATCAACCCAAAAATCAAAAGAAAGACAACAAACAAACAGCAGCAACAACAACCCTATAAGAACCTCATGACAGGGATAAGCTCTCACATTTCAATTATTAGCATGAATGTGAATAGACTAAATGCACCACTGAAATGACATAGAATAGAAAAATGGATAAAATATCATGAGGCAACAATATATTGTCTCCAAGAGATGCATCTCAACAGAAAGGACATTCACAGACTCAAAGTAAGAAGATGCAAAGCAAAATTTCAGATGAACGGAACACAAAAGAAAGTAGGAGTCACAATCTTAATTTCAGACAAAAGGTCACTACATAATGATAAAAGGTTCAATCCATCCACAAGAAATATCCATCCTAAACATATATGCACCCAACATAGGAGCACCAACTTTCATAAAGCAGCTTCTAGGCAAACCTAAAAAGATACTGACTCGAACATTATTATAGCTGGGGATTTAATGGCCCACTCACAACCATAGACAGGTAATCAGTAAAAAATCAGCAAAGAGATTCGGAATCTTAATGTGACTCTTGACCAAATGGACTTAATCAATACCTACAAACACTCCACTCAACGACCATAGGATTTACATTATACTCATCACCATATGGAACATATTCTAAGATCGACCACATTCATGGCCATAAATCAAGCAGAAACAAATTCCATAAGATTGAAATTTTGCCAAGCACCTTCTCAGATCACAGTGGAATAAAAATAAATATGAACACCAACAAAGTTCCCCCCAAACCCACAAAGATATGGACACTAAACAGCATGATGCTAAGCAACTCCTGGGTCAACATGGAAATCAAAACAGAGATTAAAATATACTTGTAAACAAATAAAAATGAAGGAACATCTTACCAAAATCTCAGAGATACCATGGAAACAATAGTAAGAGAGGAATTCTTATCTCTACAAATGCACATGAAGAAAATGGAAAGATCATAAGATAACAGCCTAACAAGTTACCTAAGTAAGCTGGAAAAGCAAGACCATCAAAACCCTAACTTCAGCAGAAGAATCTAGACCACCAAAATAAAAACCCAAATCCAGGATATGGAAGACAAAAAGATAATACAAAAAATTAATGAAACAAAAAGTTGGTTCTTTCAAAGGATAACCAAAATTTACGGTCACCTACCTAGACTGATCAAGAAAAAGTCCAAATAAACTCATTCAGAAACACAAAAGATGAAGTCACATTTGACCCTGAAGAAATACAAAAGATTATCAGAGACTACTATGTACACTTGTATGGAAACAAACTTGAAAACCTAAAGGAATTGGAGGACTTTCTGACATCACACAACCTCCCTAGGTTGAAACAAGAAGAAATCGAGACCCTAAACACACCAATAACAATCCAGAAAATTAACTATGCCATAAGAAAACTACCTACAAAAAAAAAAAAGCCCTGGACCAGATGGCTTTCCAGCAGAATTCTACAAAACATACAAGGAGGAACTGATACCAATCCTATTGAAAGCATTCCAGGTGATTGAGAAAGACGGAACTGTCCCCAAATCATTTTATGAAGGTAACATCACATACATACCCAAGACAGGTAAAGACTCAAAAAAGAAAGAGAACTACAGGCCAATATCCTTGATAAACTTAGATACTAAAATTTTCAACAGGATTCTAGCAAACCAGATTCTAGCAAACCGGATTCAATCTCAAAAATCATCCACCACAATCAAGTAGGCTTCATCCCAGGATGCAAGGCTGATTCAACATTTGTAAGATGATAAATGTAATTAAAAACATCAACAGACATAAAAACAAAAACCACAGGATTATATCATTAGATGCAGACAAAGCTTTTGATAAAATCCAGCACCGGTTCCTGATAAAAACCCTCGAACACCTAGACATAGATGGCACATACCTCAAAATAGTAAGAACCATCTACGAGAAACTCACAGCCAGCATACTGCTAAACAGACAGAAATTGGAACCATTTCCCCGGAAAACTGGAACAAGAATGCCCACTCTCACCCCTCCTGTTCAATGTAGTTCTGGAAGCCCTAGCAGGAGCAATCAGAGAAGAGAAGGCAATCAGGCATGTCCAAATAGGAAAAGAGGAATTCAAGTTATCTGTCTTTGTAGATGAAATTATTGTATACCTTGAAAACCCAAGAGAATCTGTCAAAAAGACCTTCTTGCACTGATAAAGGACTTTGGCAAAGTCTCACGGTATAAAATAAATGTGCAAAAGACAATCACATTTCTATACATCAATAATAAACAAACAGAAATCCAAATAAAAAGTGCAATTTCATTCACAATAGCCACACACAAAAAAAGAAATACCTTGGCATTTTCCTAACCAGAGACGTGAAAGACCTTTACAATTAAAACTACAAAACACTACTCAAAAAAATCAAAGATGATACAAACAAGTGGGAAAATATTCCATGCTTATGGATTGGAAGAATCAACATTGTTAAGATGTCCATTCTATCTAAGGCAATCTACAGATTTAGCACAATACCCATCAAATTACCAGCAACATTCTTCTCAGACCTAGAAACAACAATACAGGAATTCATATGGAAACATAAACAACCATGAATAGCCTAAACAATGCTCAGCAAAAACAACAACAACAACAAAACAGGAGGGATCACACTCCCAGACTTTAAATTTTATTATAAAGCTACAATAATCAAAACAACCTGGTATTGGTACAAGAACAGGCATAGAGACAAATGGAATAGAATTGAGATTCCAGAAGCAAAACCTCCATTTCTCAACCAACTCATCTTTGAGAAAGCCTCCAACACCAACCACTGGGGAGAGAAGAACCTATTCAGTAAATGGTACTGAGAAAACTGGCTGACCACACGCAGAAGATTGAAACAGGACCCCTACCTATCACCATACACAGAAGTTAACTCTAAATGGATCAGAGACCTAAATGTAAAACCTCAAACTATAAGAACCTTAGAAAATGCAGGACACACCCTTATGGAAGTTAGAACTGGCAACCAATTCCTGAACAAAACCCAAAGTGCCCAGGCCATAAGAGATAAGATAGACAAGTGGGACCTTATCACAATGACAAGCTTCTTTAAAGCCAAATAAGCCATCAAGAGAGCAGGGAGACAGCCCACAGACTGGGAAAAAGTATTTGCCAACTCTATGTCTGACAAAGGCCTAACATCTAGGATCTACAAGGAACTCAAATATGCTGGAACCAAAACAAAACAAAAGCAGCCCCATTACAATGTGGGCAAAAGATATGAATAGACAGTTCTCAAAAGAAGACATATGAGAAGTCAACAGATACATGAAAAATGTTCAGCCTCACTAGTCATCAAGGAGATGCAATTTAAAACTACACTGAGATACCACCTAACTCCAATCAGAATGGCCATCATCAATAACTCAAAAAATAACAGATGCTGGAGAGGATGTGGTGAAAAGGGAACACTTCTACACTGTTGGTAGGATTGTAAACTAGTAAAACTAGTACAGCCTTTGTGGAAATCAGTGTGGTGATTCCTAAAAGTTCTAAAAATTGACCTTCCATATGACCCCACAATTCCCCTACTGGAAATACATGCAGAAGAACGCAAAACACGTTATAAAAAGGATATCTGTACACATATGTTTATTGCAGCATTGTTCACAATAGCAAGAACATGGAACCAACCATGCTGCCCATCCAAAGAGGACTGGATTTTTAAAATGCGGTGCATATACACAATGCAATATCATGCAGCCATAAAGAAGAGCAAAATCATGAACTTCGCAGCAACCTAGACTCTATAATACTGAGTGATCTTTCACAGAAACTAAGAACTGAGTATCACATGTTCTCACTCATAAATGGGCCTGACACAACTACTGTAATACTATAGGAAAAGGATTGACAGTAGCAGGAAATGGGGGGGGGGGCAGGTGGCGGAGAGGTAGAATTGACAGTAGTTAAAATCTGCCTTGGGAAGGGAAGGCAAACCTCATCAACAAGGGTAGCTGCACGATGAATATTTGTATACCTATCCCTGAATTGTACCCCACAATTTTAAAATAAAAAAATTAAAACTTAAAAAAAAAGAATTTACGTATTTCAGTAAAATTGAAATAGAAGTTAATTTCTTCATAGTGACTGATACAAAAAACAGTCAACTTTACAGTATGATAAGATATGTATATCAGTAGTACTTTTTAAAGATGTAGCAATTTGCTTATTTTTAATTTTCAGTTAATACAATTTGCAAATATAAAATATCTTTTAAGTATGTAAAATAAATGTAAAGGCATCCAGTGCTTTTATTGCTAATTAAAAAAAGAAAGAAAATCATAAGGAAGGGAAAATATATTTAATATTCACGAAGTGGAAATACATCATCATAAAGGTCTTTATTCTCATAATCTTCATGCTGAGTAGGCTAAGGAGAAGGAAGAAAAGGAGTTATTCTTTCTGTTGGCAGAGGCAGAATACAATTTGCATGCAAGTGGATATATGCCATTCAAACCCATGATCAAAGATCAACTGTATTCCTCTTATCTATGATAGTATTCCTTGTTCTAAAAACTAATAGGACTCCTTGTTCTTTTGGTTTGAATAGTTTTCATATCTTTTTACTTATAACCTGTTTTTGTCTTTATATTTAATATGGGTTTTTCATAGACTATAGTCAGTCTTTTTATTTTAGGGAAATTGTATTTTTGTCTCTACTATTGAGATAAATAAATGATAAAAGATACATCACATATTTCAATATATTTATCTCTAGACATTTTATTTTTGTATTTTTTAAAATATCTTCTATTTCTCTGTCTTCATCAGGTTTGTTATTTATTCTACATTCTTCAACATGTGGATCATTTATAATTGTTGTTTTAAAGCCTTTGCCTTCGAATTCTATCCTCTCACTCACTTTGGGGCCTGTTTATTTATTGATTGATGCATCATTTTTGCTTATTTGTATCCTTGCCAAGTTTTGAGTAGACAAATGGAATTGTGAATTTTACTTTGTTACTTAATAGGTTATGTTACAATTCTTTAAAGAGCTTTTGACTTTCTTCTGGGACAGTTAAGTTAGTTATCATGAGTATAATCCTTTTAGGATTTGGTATTAAGGTTTGTTAAGAAAAGTTCAGTATAACCTTTTTCCTAAGATTATTTAAATCTCACTGAAATGATGATAACCTTCTATGGTCTCCATTGAAAGTCTTTTGATTTTGAGGTCTTTTCCCTTCATCTGGTGTAAACACAAACAAGTCTTATCCTTGTATGAATTCCAGGAACATTTTCATTACTGTTCCCAGTAGTTCTTTTCCCAGATTTTGGTAGCCTTGTCTTTGTATAGTTCTCTTCAATGTTTCTCCCCCAAATTCCAGTTGCCCAGTCTCCATGTACATTGATCTCTATCATATCAACTCAGTAAGATCACTAGACTCCATTGGGTTTCACACTATGGCTTAGAAACTGACTCTTGGGAATAAACTAAAGTAATCAAATAATCCAATTTGTTTGTTTTATCTCATGGACCATGATTCTCCATTGACTGTTGATCAAGGTCTGAAAATAGTTGTTTAATATATTTTATCCAGATTTTTGGTCGTTTATGTTGGAAGTCTCACTCTTATTACTCTTAATTCTTTTTCCAGGTCTTTTTTAATTGTAATATTCTACATGGTATGTCAAAATCTAAGATTATTTCTACTACTTTTTTACTATAATTATCTGGAACTAGCTATGTGAATAGTAGGAAAATGTGTCCTAAACATGCTTAAAATTTTGGTTAAGAATCAAAGTCCTAGGGAACCCCTTTGGGTCACCTCCCCCTGTGGGAGCTTTTCTGTCCTCTCAATAAATCCTACTTTCAGCCGGACTTGGTGGTTCAGCCTGTAATCCCGTGCCTTTGGGAGGCTGAGGTGAGTGGATTGCCTGAGCCCGCGGGTTCGAGACCCACCTGGGCAGCGAGACCTCATCTCTACAATAAATAAAAAAATCAGCCAGGCATGGTAGCGCAGGCCTGTAATTCCGGCTACTGGGAAGGCTGAGGCGTAAGGATCGCCGGAGCCCAGCAGGTTGAGGCTGCGGTGGCCAGAAGTGGCCACTGCACTCCAGTCTGGGCGACGGAGTGAGACTCCGACTCAAAAAAATAAATAAATAAATAAATCCTACTTTAAAAAAAAAAAAAGAAGCCGGGCTCGGTGGCTCAGCCTGTAATCCCGCGCCTTGGGAAGCTGAGGTGAGTGGAATGCCTGAGCCTGCGGGTTTGAGACCCTCCTGGGCAACTTGGTGAGACCTCATCTCTACAATAAACCAAAACATTAGCCGGGTATGGTAGCACACACCTGTAGTTCCAGCTACTTGGAAGGCTGAGGCGGAAGGATTGCCGGAGCCCAGCAGGTCAAGGCTGTGGTGGCCGGGAGTGGCCACTGCACTCCAGTCTGGGTGACAGAGTAAGACTCCAACTCAAAAAAGAAAGAAAAAGTCCTCATGAGTGTTTGAATATCAATTATTGCTCCTCAGCAAGTTAATACATAGCTCTTATCCTTAGTTCTATCATTTTTAAACTTGTTAAAAAACAGTACATATTTTATAGAATTCTTGTGAAAAGTAAATAGATAGTGTATATTGAGAATTTATTGCCATACATACTTGGCATATTTTAGTGCTCATTACATAGAGGCTATTGTTATTTTGAAAATGAATCTCCATTAATACAATTTAGTGGGAAAAATATGCAATAAAATGGCATAATATGCTTTCAGATTGCTACAAGGACAGTAGATTAATTTACTGACTCACACTTTTAGCACAAGCTATTTCTCATAAGGCTAAGCAAGTTTATTATGTTATTTTCATAAAAATGTTCTTTCAAAAACTTATTGAACAATTATTATATAAAAGACAATATTGGACACATAGAAAAGCAAATATCAATAACACATTATCTACATCATCAAATATCTTATAATCACAAAGTCAACTTTTCTGTGAAAGATCTCTTCCATTCAAAAAACATATAGTGCCCTCAAGTTATTCTGAAATAAGACCTCTAATATGTTTCAAATTTTTCCTTTTTTTTGGTATTTTTATTTTTATGTGAAGAACCCCTGTTCTTCTTTTATTATCTGTGGATTCATTTTTTCCAGGACTCTTGTGGCCTCCAAAAAAGGAGGGCTCTGTCCTTTATTCCTACGTGTTTTGGGTTTTACCCAATCTGCCCCCGTCATCATGACACTGCATTTTTCCTTCCCCCAGGGAGAAATATACACATACACAAACACACAAACACACATATATCTATGTATGTATATATATATATATAGTGTGTGTGTGTGTGTGTGTGTGTGTGTGTGTGTGTGTGTGTGTGTGTGTGTGTGTAATTTGGGGTTGTTTTTTTTTTTGAGTTGGAGTGTTAGGGTCTTACTCTGTTGCCCAGGCTGGAGTGCAGTGGCATACTCACAGCCACTGCAGCCTCGATCTGCTGGGCTTAGGGAATCCTTTTACCTCAGACTTCCAAGTAGCTGGAACTACAGGTACATGCTACCATGCCTGGCCAATTTTTTTAATTCTATTTTTATTGTAGTGATGAGGTCTTACCAAGTTGCCCGGGCTAGTCTTGAACCCCCAGACTCAGGCAATCCTCTCACTTCACCTCCCAAAATGCTGGGATTACAGGCTGAGCCACTGTGCCTTTCAACTCATAAACCAAGCTTATTATCATTTTTTTCCTGAAATATATTAAGAAAAATATACAAATGACTCTGTAATAGTCAAAATAGCGTATGATATAGTGACCAAGCTTTTGGCAATAACTCACCTTTCTTGGTTGTTACCTGAAACCTACAATAGAGGGATTGTAGCTAAACCGTCATCATGTTTCAATAGAGTAGAAGTAAGAGCCACTCAACATTCAAGTTGAAAACAAAGTAAACACAATAAGCACATTGTGCTTCTCACTAACAAAAAGCCAATTCTCCAGAGAAACTTCTTACAAAAGTTGGAGGTACTTTGTCCTTGTGCTGCTCTGTCATGTTTTTATGTCTCATCCACTCCCACTCTCAAGTCCCTGAAGTTTGCAAGTTGTTACAGAGGAATCCATATGACTCCAGTGTCAGGGAAAAACTTAACACATAACAGCATGTGTGTTTTTGTGTGAAATATTTAATACATTTTTTCTATATGTGGCAGGATAGGTTAACGTCAGCATCACACATTTAATGAACTAATGCGCTGCTTCTGATGTTTAGCTACATTTTATTGCAATTCATATTTGCTGCTGTTGTTTCACTGACTTGGTGTTCCTTTGTCATGATCTCCTAGACATGGATCCTGCTCATGAGTCATGGTCTGCCTCTTTTACTCCTTGTGTCCCAGTGTTTTCGTAATATTGAAAACTCCACCTTCTATTTTTCCTCACAACATACTCTGCCTTCTACACATGAACCCCTGAATACTGCTCCTGGCCAGCATTTTCTACACCTTTGGTTTTAGGAATTTGACATTGCACTGATGCTGTCTTGATTGAAATATATCTCTCTCTAAGTTATTTTACCCAGATCTATCCGGTATAGTTGTGGCTTGCAAGATCCTGCATGTCCCTTTCCTTTTACTGGGACTATTCTGTAATTACACATTGCCACAAGAAGATATGTATGGCATTGAAGATTACTTGTCACTTATTTAATAAAATTCAGACATCAAGGGTAATGCACAGCATGATTTATTTCTAGCTTCAGGTTTTTATCTTTTACTATCACTATAGTACTATCACTATAACACTTCTAGCACAGTGTGCTTCCAACTGGATGATTATTTTGAACATTTCCACAGCCTACCTCCTCTCTGCTTTCTCTCTACTTCAAACCTCCCCATTTAATAAAACCAGCATTTATTTTAGTGTGGCCCTGTTCCAAAGCATACTATAACTTTTTTTAAATCATAAAAACATATAGTCTTCAGGAAATTAACAGACAAGGGCTTTAAAAGAAAGGATTTCATAATGTCTTTTATTCCCTTTTTAGCATCAACACTTAAAACCACCGAGTTATATTCCTTTGCCAGCTCTTACCTACAAGGGAAGTTATTTTGTTTTCCAGACCATTTGGGGGCCTTTAACGTGTCATTACCCAGTCATTTATCAGTGATAGGGCATAGGAATAATCTCCCTTATGGCATGCACTGCTCCTACAGAGACATGGTGAGGGAGTGAGATAATCACTGTATCTCACTTTGCCTGGGGCAGTAATTAAGGGTCATTGGTGAATTCAAATGTAATGATCTGTTGTGTTATATGTGAAATATCAGGATGGATAAGGGTCCATGACTTTGCTACTTTGCTAAGAATAAAGAACATGTTACAAAAAGAAAGAAAAAAGACAATGGCCAGACCATCTATGACAATAGAACTCTGACCCTCAACTTTTGTAGCAACCTGTGTGGAAAGCCAAAGCGCAGCAATCAGTCCAGAATTGTTAGACTTAGCTAGTCACTGCTGGCTTCCCTATATTTTTTTTACCTACTTCCAACTCAGGGCCATCCAGAGAGAGCGAAATAATATGTCCCCTTCTAATTAAACCACCTCTAACTTTTCTCTGCCAACAACCTTCAATCAGAACATACCTGAACTGAAGCTTTTCTTTCTGTAAACTACAAAACTTTCCAACTATTCAATTTGCCTTTGAGTCTCTGCCAAATCCAAGTGAGTGTGACTAACTTCTTAACTATAGCAATCTCAGGATAAAGAACCTCTGTTTTTTTCTTACCAGGGTTATCTTTACCTACTTCTACAATATAATATTGCCAACAGGTTTTATGATTAATTTGGGATTTTTCTGAAGGATTCCTTACTATACCATTCATTCAGATCAGGCCTAACTACTGTGTTTTCTCTGAAGCCTTCTTGTTATTTCAAAGGTAAGTGATTGGATCTCATTTCAACTTGTATGGAGTGTACTCTTGTAGCATTTGACATTTCAGAGTGTAAATTCCTTGAGGGTAGGATATAAGACTTATTTCTATAGAATTCCAGTGTCATTATTGAAAGGACATAACATGGATTTAATATACCCAGTGAGGACCCATTTTAACATTGCCTAAAGCTCATGTTTTTCTAGGAGTTACCCTCTAGTTGCTAGCCAAGGACAGAACCAGTTTCTCAGAGAAAGACCCCATGACTATGGCAACAATCATGTGACTAATCCACCCATCTGCCTGCTGTCCATCATTTGACGTCAGTACTGGTGCTTAGCTGCCCCTTCATGATGACATGGGGCAGACCACCACCCAATCACCTTAATGACCTTTCCCCATCAAAGGGAAGGATTAAAAGGACTCAACCATGAGCAACCAGCCACAATTGCCTTGCTAAACTATGATATGGCCAAGTGCTCTTTGAGCTATGACCAGGACATGTTTCCTGACTTTGGGCCCTTCTTTTCCCTTGCAGGGAAAAGTGAATCTCCTCTTCCTCTCTCTCTCAATTTGACCTTCTAAATAAATTATATTTTCTAATCTAACTTCTGGGCAATTCTTTGCATCTTTCATGTGCACCGGATGGCACACTAGACATCCAAACCCCCAGCATGTATAAGCTAACATTCTGGAGTGTGAATTACAATCATCACTGTTGTTTTAAACATGTTAGGTGCTCAAAGCTGGGATTGGAGTGTAGGAGCATAAAATTTGAACTATGAAACTGACTTTACTCAGTGATTATAATAGCAGATAGAGGCTGAGCTCAATTCCTTTCAAACAAAATATGGGAGGGTTTTTAAAACTGAGGTAAACTAGTAGAAGAAAACTGGAGAATTTTAGGGGGAAGGTTAATCAATGTGGAGCACACTGTGGAGCACATTGAGTTATTCTTGAGTTTGCAAGTGTTTTTTGCTATGATTAGGTCATTTATGTTTGCTAATTAGCACACATCTAAGTTAGGCTTCTACCTTCCCAGGGAGGCTGGCAAATAGACTTACTATCACTGTTTATGCTTACATTTCAAAGATCCCTGCTTTTTGAGAGAGGGTTCCTGGGTTATGAGACTAGTTAGAGGCTGAAAAAAGACTTACATTTCAAAGGGGCAAAGAAATAATTTTAAATTGTTGTTTTTCTAAAGTAAGTGTTCTAAGAAAGGGAGTTCAGGGGCCTGTAGTCTGGAAGAAAACTGTCTAAAGTTGAGCCAAGCTGAAAGGAATGTTAAGACGGTCCTGGTCAG
The DNA here is from genome assembly GCA_027257055.1 of Cephalopachus bancanus. Lineage (NCBI taxonomy): Eukaryota > Metazoa > Chordata > Mammalia > Primates > Tarsiidae > Cephalopachus > Cephalopachus bancanus. The sequence continues at coordinate 148,689 of JAPVLO010001068.1, forward strand.
TAAGTAGTACCATGCCTTTCCTTCAAAACCATTGGCCTTATTTTCTATTCCATTCTTGGAAAAGAATGGCTCAGATACCATTCATTCCCTTTCCTTTTGTCTTGCTAAATAAGGAACAGGCCTTCAGCTACTGCCAACATTTACATAAGGGTATTATGATATTTTATACTTAGTAGAAGTCTCCAAAGAGTTTAGTAAGCATAAAATAATGAAGACAAAATATTTAAGAATCTGCTCTCCTTGTACAAAAAACACTTAAGATATAACAACACTTCCAATGGATGACAAGCCTAGGAAGTACTCAAAACTTTGGAACTTGAGTCTTTAGAGGAACTTTTAAAACACTCCAATAAAAACAATGAGCAGTTAGGTCTTCCATCAGCGATATGGTGATGGATGATGGATGATTACACAGTTCTGGTGCCTGTATAGGCAAGGGAAGGGAGATCGCAAGAAGATGGTCAAAAAGTGAAGCTCAACTTCTGTATACCAGCCAGATGTTTAGCATCTTGAAAAAGGGTTTGGGGGCCTTTTCTGGAAGGCTTTTTTTTTTTTTTTTTTTTTTTTGCTCTGGTGTCAAGGAATTTTCTGTTTCAGATCATGAACAGTAGTTAAATATTACATTTTTGAAATTGCTTGTTTAACAAGTCTGCTTGTGGATTGTAGCGTACAACTGATTTTGCTCTATTTAGATATTGTCCCTTGCAGTATATCTTCTTTGTCAAGAACAGATAGATAGGCAGCTCATAGAAGAATAGATTAAATGTTGGTTTAAAAAAGAAAAGAGCCGGGCTCGGTGGCTCAGCCTATAATCCTGCGCCTTTGGGAGGCTGAGGTGAGTGGATTGCCTGAGTCCGCAGGTTCGAGACCCGCCTGGACAGGTGAGACCTCATCTCTACAATAAATCAAAAAATTAGCCGGGTGTGGTAGCGCACGCCTGTAATTCCAGCTACTCGGAAGTCTGAGGCGGAAGGATCGATGGAGCCCAGCAGGTCAAGGCTGCGGTGGCCAGGAGCGGCCACTGCACTCCAGTCTGGGCGACCGAGTGACACTCCAACTCAAAAAAAATAAATAAAATAAATAAAAAATAAAAGATTTGCTTAACTTGAATCAACCAAACAAGCTGATGTTCAAGAAGTTCTTCACTGTAAGCCAGCATCCTGAAGGCACCCAGAGCAAACCAAAGCAGCAGAAGCACAAGAGTTTATAGGCAAATTTGCCCTTTGGCAGATGAATGTGTTTAGGCTGTCTTTAAATAGCCAGATGGATCCAGTTTGGGTTCAAAACAGAAGAGTAGCTGAAATTAGAGATACCAATATTTGCATACAAATAGCCTCAAGGAAGAAAATTCAAAATAATGTACCTATTAGAACCTAATTATAAATGTCCATAGTCAAAGAAGTTTGACAAGAAAACTATGAGCAGCACAGAATTTAGTCAATGTCACTAGCGAATATTTGTTAATTTCCTATTTATAACAGGTCTTAGTGCCTTGATTTTTGCAATATAAGATCTTTTCAAAATGTGCCTTTAATATGATGATGATGATGATGATGATGATGACAAATATTTTAGTGTTATAAATGTTAGGGTACGGATGGACCAGGTGAGGGTGGAGAGGCACAGGGCAGGGAGGTGTGTAGCACTGCAGGGGATGGCAAGCCAGAGATGCGCACCGGGAACCCAGAGATCTGAGTAAACTGCAAAGAATTGCGACACACACAGGCAAGAGAAGAAAATATTTATTTAAGAAAAGTTCACCCCCCCACAGACAGGGAGTGGGCCTACACTCTAGGTGGGTGTGGCGTGGTAGCCCCCCAGAGTCCTGGCTTAAATCCTTCTCTTGGAGATGTTGCACGTGACTGCCATGACTGCTGGGACTTCCTTGTTGACCACCTGTGGATGTTTGGAGATCCTATGACAGAAAGAGCCATTAATGTCTGCCCACATTATCATAGCCCCTAGAGAAGGGCATGATAAGGATTCTAATTCTGCACCTTCCCAAACGACATTCCTTAGAGCTAGTGGAGGGTATACCTCCTCATATCTCCTAGGCATTCCCAGTAGATAGCTTTGGGGGATCCTTGGCTTCCCTGTAGATAGTGTCCAATTTACTGGAAGATCGAATCCCCACCTGCTCTCCCTCTGAGGGGTTGTAACTTTTGTAATCACAAGTTTCATGACTTTTACAGTCCTTGCCCAATGCATGATGTCTTAGACCTTGTAAATTCCCTTTACTCTAGGCAAGCTGATTGCCACTATGAGATACCTCTGATACCTGGAAGTCTTTTTCTGAAAAGACAAAGTCGTTAAAGTTAATTATACCTAAAGTGTGCATTTCTCCAAAAGTATAGCTTCTACTTTCTCATCATTGTGTCAGGGTTTAAGAACAAGATGAAAAAATGGCTTCCCACTCTCAGTCTGTCCTTTCATTCCCCACTCCTGCTCTTGGAAATATTCTTATGATCCTGGGAAAATGGGGCAAAGTTCATTCTTCTGTATCTACTTCCTGCTGAGATGGGGCCATAGTAATATCTCTACCTATTTATTTCCAAAGGCATGAATAGGAAACAGCAGAACCTTAACTGAGTATTATTTGGATCTAATGAAACATCAAGCGAGAGCATAGGCTAAAATTATTAAGCAAACGATGATGAAAAAGGCTATTGTCCCAAAAAACAATGTTGGAAAAGTGATAGTCTGGTAAATTATATGTATTCATTAACATAAGTTGAAATATTCCTTTGTAAATTATCTATAGTTGTACTTTAACAAAGAAATACACCTACTTCGACAAAGTCTAAAGAAAGAAAAATTGAAAACATTAGAGACATGTAGTTAGGTTATAGCTTAAATTGAGAATTCAAAACAGGTAAACATTGGCAAGAGAAAACAGTTTCCTTTGTTTTTATAATAGATCTGATATACTTTCACAATGATTGATATGCTAGAGGGTGAAGCCCAGGTTATTTTGCCATTCATTCTATGTTGGATCGTAATCCTTGTACCTGGTCTGTAGGGAATTCAGGAGGAGGGTGTGGGGTAGGTGTGGTTCTTGGAGCTTTCTTCTTATCTCACCCTAGAGAGACTGATTGAGAACTTTAAGAGTTTAAGTATTAAAATTTTTAAAAGCATAATGTTATAACACAAGATTACAGTAGTTATTGTAAAAGTAACTTATTTAGCCAAAGTGATAGTCTGAAAATTTTGAAAAGAAAAAACACCTCGCTCTTTTGTAATGAAGACAGTGGGAAAGGGCTAGTTGAATTTTGTCTCTTTCTTCCCACCTCTGTTGTTTAAAGGAGAAAATTCTTTTGGAGATTGTAAATTAAGAAGCTCATGTTCTGGTCTTTGAGTAGCATTTTGGCCTAGCATTAGTGTACTTGATATTCATGGTAAATTTATAGAACCTTTTTGTAGCCTCGAGTGTTTATATAATTCCTTTCATTTCTTACCAGAAACATGCCTCATACCAACAACCTTCTTTACGCTTTTCCTAACCTCAGAGCTCTAACCAAAGCAGTAAGTTTATATGCAGTGGAAGGGCTTGGATAGGATCTAACGTAGAACTATCAGGGGAATCCAAAGCTAAACAAAAGGCACCCAAAAAGCACAGTGGTGATGGCTCAGGTTAAAGAATAATATAAGTTCTAATTTTGGTTATAGTGTCCCTTCCCAATAATGGAGCTGGACACATTGGCATAACAAGGAAGGAGTGTTGAAGGATTTTATCTCCCAGGTGGAAGTAATGGTGTAGTGAGGGACCTGGATATAATGCCCTGCACCCCCACAATCGAAAGGGGTGAAGGAAGGAGTGGACCGGGAAATTCAAGTAGAGTTGAGTATGTAGACCCCGTAACAATAACAAATGATATAATCCTGCCAGCTACTGATATTTCCACCCTAGGCTTGGTTGGTTTAATAGTTTGTTCTGAAAACATTGGGGCTACCAAACCAGGGGCAAGTCATTCCGACTGGAGCAAGCCCAAGAGATCCCCTTCTGAGGTCGTGCAAGGTGCCTGGTGTCTCTCATTCGCAGCAAGCCTCTGGGCCATGTGCTTTCCACCGGCTAGGCGAACAAGGCAATCGAAAGCCCAATGTCCATGCTGTTTGCATTTGGCACAGGGTTTTGCTGGTGGAGGGTTTGACAGTCTTTGGCCATATGCCCATTTTGACAGCATCGGAAACAAACCTAGGAAGGGGGCTGTGTACCCCTTTTGCGATTGACCGTCTGGGGTGGAAGATTATCAGTTGTGGCTCTCTCTGCTAAAGCGGTAGATAAAAGGTGAAACGCTTCCCGCTTATGTTTGCAGTCCTGCACTCTTTCCTCCTCCCGGTTGTTGAAGACTTTAAAGGTCATGTCCAATAGTTCTAATTGAGGGGTTTGGGGGCCCTTTTCTAATTTTTGGAGTTTGTGCCTAATATCCAGTGCTGACTGGGAGATGAAATACATAGCCAAAGGAACATGTCCCTCCAGAGAGTTTAAATCAATATTAGTAAACTGCTATAATGTCTCAGGTGACTTAGAAACTGCTGGATTTTCATCTGGTCTTTGAAAAACCTCTTTTATTTTGTCATAGTTAACCTGCTTAATAACACCTTTTTTGTAGTTAGTTAACAGGATTAATTTATATGATCCCTTTACTTTTGTCTGGGAAGAAGGTTGATATAGTCCCAGTTTAGATACAACTTGAGAGAAATTTGTTATAAGAAAACAACAAAGAAGAATTTTAATATTCTTTTGTCCCAGCCACCTCCTTGAGAAGAGACCTATTAAGCCATGTGGAAACTTGAATGGGCTTTCCAAGTACACGTGGTGGTGGTGATTTGTTGCAGCTAGTAAGGCTGCCACTAGGAGGTTATTAAGCAGTGGGGGAGGGGGGAGGTGAGAAGTCTGGAGGCTGGGATTAGGTGCCGTGGCCTTTGGCACCAGCCCCTCCTCCAAAGACAAAAAGAGAAAGACTGGAGGCTGGGGTCAGCTGCCGTGGCCTTTGGCACCTGCCCCTTCTCTGAAGGCAAAAGAGAAAGACTGAAGGCCAGGGTTAGGTGCCACAGCCATAGACGCCAGCCCTTCCTTCACAGATAAAGGTGGAGGGCGAGAAGGAAGAGAAACTGACAGAGCAGATTACAAGAAACAGGAGTAGTTAAACCAGCTGGGTCAGTATTTGAGTTGATAGTTGGAAAGCAGGAATTGGAGTTGTAATACTGGTGAGCCTATGGGCAATGGGGTCTGAGGAGCCGACACAGAAATACAACAGGAAGAAGAACAGACAAATGGGTGGTGAGCTAACTCATAAAAGGCTTGAATATATGGGATTTCAAGGTATTTGTCATTTTTCTTTAAGTACAATCAAGCTGCGAAAGGGTGTTAGGGGCTAGGGAGCCACCTTTTGGCCAGGTTTCAACATCCCCCAGCATACATTGTGGCTAAGCAGTGTTGCAGTAAAATATTGAGTTTCCCATGGTTCCTGTGAATGGGCTCTTGGTATCGTGGATGTTTCTGAGCCTTATAAAAGACCCATAAAGTCATCCAAACAGATGGCCAAGAGCGCGCAAAAGGAAATGGGGTACTATTGGAATGGGCTCTTGGTATCATGGATGTTTTCTGGGCCTTATCCTATCCATATCCCCTGCTGGGCGTCCCCAACAGGTTCAAAGGAATAAGTGCAGAGGATATGAGTCAGCAGGGAGAGAGCGTCCTCCCGTCCCTGTGCTCACTGGAGCTTGCCGGATGCATGCTCCACCATGTCTTGGAAGGCCTGGTACCAGGACTTTGAGCAACTAGATCTCTGACCCTTGCTTAGGAGTCTCCCAAGATGGAACTGGAAACCTGAGAGACCCAGAAAGTCATCCGAACAAAGGGCGGTCCAAGAGCCCACATTCAAATATGTGTGTGGATGAAAAAAAAATGGGGGATGACTCACCAAAGGCACGGAAAGGTGTACCGTAGCTATCAGAGTTTCAACGTCCTTCATGGAGTTACTTCACCAGCCAGAGAGGAAAAGAGCAAAGAAAACCAAGCACTTTGTCTCCCACTCTTACGGGTGCTGGCGGTCTGAACTTTCCTTCAGGAACCTTCTTGCCTCCCTAGGGAGTAGCCCTAGGCAGAGACCATAAGTTGTCCTCCGAGATCCAGCCCAGTCCATGGGGAAACTCAGAAATCTTGGCTAGAAGGAAGTAAAGAGTTAACCTTAGTCTCTCAGTCAGGCCACAGTGGGTCACCAGTTAGGAAAGAGAGAGAGAAATCTCAGTAGAACCTCCAAAAATGTTAGGGTACGGACACACCAGGTGAGGGTGGAGAGGCGCAGGGTAGGGAGGCACACAGCACTGCGGGGCTGGCAAGCCAGAGGTGCACGCCGGGAACCCAGAGATCCAAGTAAATTGCAAAGAATTGCAACACACAAAGGCTAGAGAAGAAAAGATTTATTTAAGAAAAGTTCACCCTCCACAGACAGGGAGTGGGCCTACACTCTAGGTGGGTGTGGCGTGGTAGCCCCCCAGAGTCCTGGCTTAAATCCTTCTCTTGGAGATGTTGCACATGACTGCCATAACTACTGGGACTTCCTTGTCGACCACCTGTGGATGTCTTGGAGATCCTATGACACAAGACCACCTGTGGATGTCTTGGAGATCCTATGACAGAGAGAGCCATTAATGTCTGCCCACATTATCATAGCCCCTAGAGAAGGGCATGATAAGGATTCTAATTCTCCTGCACCTTCCCAAACGACATTCCTTAGAGCTAGTGGAGGGTATACCTCTCTTATCTCCTAGGCATTCCCAGTAGGTAGCTTTGGGGGATCCTTGGCTTCCCTGTAGATAGTGTCCAACTTACTGGAAGATCGAATCCCCACCTGCTCTCCCTCTTAGGGCTTGTAACTTTTGTAATTACAAGTTTCATGACTTTTACAGTCCTTGCCCAATGCATGATGTCTTAGGCCTTGTAAATTCCCTTTACTCTAGGCAAGCTTGATTGCCACTATGAGATACCTCTGATACCTGGAAGTCTGTTTCTGAAAAGACAAAGTCGTTAAAGCTAATTATACCTAAAGTGTGCATTTCTCCAAAAGTATAGCTTCTACTTTCTCATCATTGTGTCAGGGTTTAAGAACAAGATGAAAAATGGCTGTCCTCTCAGTCTGTCCTTTCAATAAATATATAAGCATCCTAGTAGATATTAATACACATTATTTTCTTGATTCCTATAAATGACAGTGTTGGGATGACTATAATTTAAAAACCAAAGATATCAAGAACTAATGAGGAAGTAGAACAGCCATGATCCAACTGTGAGTGTAAATGTAACTTGATACAACTTCTTTTGGCAATTGTTTGGCAGTGTCTACTAAGACAGAACAAAAGCATACCCTAACACCCATCTATTCCATTTCTTGGCATATACCCAGTATAAATACATATGTGTGTTCAGCAGAAGACATGTACAAGAATATTCATAGCTGTATTATTCTTGAAAGCACAAATCTAGAAGCAATTCGAATGTTCCGCAACAGTAGAAATGCATAATAGGGAGTCTGACTGCTGTTTTTGATGTTTGACTACTAACGACTTTTAACCCCTACCTCTCCCTTTTGTGCCCTACATCTGGGCAAGCTAATACGAAAATCAAAACCTAAGTGCTTTATCCTTTGACAGGAGGGGATTCAAACTTCACAAATTCCTGCCCTCATGGGAACTTTCATCTTAGCCCCAACCTCTAGGCAGAATAAAAATCCAGGTCATTCTTCTTTTCTTGCTTTCAGGACATTTCAGACCGCTTGAGAGGCTTTTCCTGCTCTCCCCATGTTATAGACAAAGGTTCTGGAAATGGGTGCTCTTACATTTCACATATTTGATTTGAAGTTTTTTTGTCTAACTGTACTAAGGGAGCTTGTTTGAAGTAACAGATGTTCTTCTTTTGTTTGTTGTAACTTGACTCAGTGGTGGGTGAAGAGCAATGGAATGTAGATATAAATACTAAGTAAGTTTTCACTGCCTTTGAGCAGGAGTGGTAATGTACTAACCCTCTCCCTGTGTCCTGGATGCAGAAATAAACTCTCTTCTCCCCCAGACTCTTCTGCTCATTTCTATTGACTACGAGAGAAAACTATCAGGAAAAAATTTGGTGACTCAGTGGGACAATGCTGCTTGCAGCTGGTAGGCCTCAGTGGGGATGCCTGATGGAAAAACCTTACAGCTGCTGGAACCCCTTTCCTCTGTTTCCCTGGGACTCTCCTGCCAACTGTGGCTGCCCATCTCTTTAAGACTGGAGAAAGAACAGAGGTTGGGAGCAGATGCGCTTGCTGGGTAAGTGAAACCAGATTGTATGCTTGGAGTTTAACCTTTCTCCTTTGGGCTTTTAATGGCCTTTTGCAAGTGCTGGAGAAGGCAATTGTAATTTATTTGCACTTTGGGGATAACCTTTGGTTACGTTGTTTCTATTTGTTTATTTTGACTTTGTCTTTGGTTTCAATATGGGAAAAAAGTTTATCCCATTTGATTGTCCCTTGGGATGGATACTGTATGATTGGAAGGTATGTGGGTACCCACCTATGACAGAGAAAAATGGGAAATAAATAAATCCTCTTTTAAAAAAGGGGGAATGTAGAAAAATAAAGGCCCTCTTTGGGCTCCCCAGTATATTTTATGTTTGAGAAAAGCTCAAAGGCATGCCAGGTTTCCTGAAACTACAGCTAGTTCGATATTAAGGCCTATTGTGTACATTTTAAAACTGACGAGTAAATTACAGCAAGGAAAATTCAGAACTCAAATGGTTAACCTACCAACATAGGGTTAAATAAAGTCTTCTAAGCTCTCTCTATAGTTCTCTCTCTTTTAAAAATTTTCTTCCTACTTTGAGTCTGCTGGTTACTAAGCTACAGCATTAAGATAAAACTCACTGCTTCAAAAAAAAAAAAACTCACTGCTTCAAGGTTAAAAGAAGATAACTAGATTGTAAACATTGAAAACCCACTTAAAACTGAAAAGGAGAAAGAGAAATAAAAGAAGTTTTAAAAAATTAAACTGGCTCAAGTTTTGTCTACAGCCTTATTAAGTCTGTTTATAAGTGTATATGTATGTTGAATATGTTTGTATATACATACATATTGCATGTTTTGTGTAACATGCTACCAAGTTGGCTTATAAGTAAATGAGTACTCATAAATTGAATAAATAGGTAAAAGTTCATGTGACTTTAATAATCTTTGGTAAATAAAAATGGCCTTAAAATTATTGATAAAATGATAGTGTCTTTGGAATTTTCAGCATACATTTGTCTGGGTTTACTACTTAAATAAGTTTTATATTTGCCTCTGTTAGATATTTTAAGGTGTCAGGGTTTAGCATGAAGTTTGAAAGACTGTAAACTCAGTCAAAACAAAATGATCTTTGTGTGTATGATTTTTTTTGACAAACAAGACTGATTTAAGATTGTTAATTCAATGGAAATAGCTGAATATTCTGAGTTATTGGCAAAATATGCATGTATTTAACTTTAAGGTTCTCACTTAAGTAAACACTTGATATTCATAGACTATGAAAATAACTAAATAGAAAATTGACTTAAAATGATTGCTATCCCTGTCTAAAATCTCAGTTTTCATAAATAATTAAGCAAACTACTAAAAATAAATAAATTGAGTAGACAAATGAAATAATGCTTATAAGTGAGCTTTCTATGTGATTTGAAATCTTAAAATTATTTTGGAAGCTAATTAAATATCTAGGTTACTTTGAATTAATAAAGGGTTGTGATATGGGGGAATATTTTTCTAAAATTATGTTACAATTCTCATCTGTACAAAAGCTGCTATCTGGCAGACAATTCAAGATTTCTTGCTTCCCTGAGTTTTCACTAAAATGTGATGTTGTAAAGAAAAAAATAATTTTGTATGAGAAAGGATTTTATATGGTAAATTTTTGTCCTAAAATAAAATAACTGGTCATTTAAAAAAATGGGAAATACAGGGAAAAACAAAAGTCCAGGTGTCTCATGGATGGCCTATGTAAGTCATGATAAGGTATGTGATTTAGTTGGCTACAATTAAAAAGGAATTATTTATAGTAATAGTCTTCTTAAACTTTGTTCCTCTATGCTAAAACAGATTTTCTTAAGGTGTTAATTTGCTCTTAATAAAATTACAAGAGGTTTTGACTTTCAATTCTATAACCTGTTTCTTTTTGAGAACTTTACAGACTTGTATCTCAAAAGTTCAATTTTTATTGTGTCATACTGCTTTAGCTTTTCTCACCTTGAGAAGGCCTGAGATAATCATTCTCTCCTTCAACTTTTTGTAAGAAGATTTTTCTTTTCCTTTCTGCCCAGAAAGCAGGGATTTTATGTTTCATCAAAGTAATTCCTATGTTGCCTTTGTTAGATTTTGTATTACTTGGGAAAACTGAGCTTTGAGAAGATTGGAGTTTTTGCATTCATGTAACTTTTGGTATTGCTTTTAAAGTTTGTTGCTTTGGGTTAAATAAAAAATGATTGTTTTTACAGTAATCTGTGATTCGATTTTAATGGGATGTTCTGAGTTTGTCACATCCTTCGTAAATGTTCTATCAACTAATCTTTTTCCTAAGTTTACTGGGCTTTGGTTCCTGGGAATGGAAAAAAACAGAAACTCTTGATAAATCCTAAAAGTCAGGGATTCATCTTCAGGCCCAGGAAGAGGTGCAATCAAAATAAACTGCCTTTATGAGACATAGAGCCAAAATTTAAAGCACACTAATGCAAGACCAATGTCTGAGTCCCTGTGTCAAAATAGCAGGGTTTCCTTGGAGCATTGGTCTGTTCTCTAATGGAAAGTTATAATAAGTTTATAAAGATCTTACCTTATGGTTAAACTGATTAAGATTATATAAATTTGTTTATAAGATTTTGTTAAAATTTGCTTTGATGTTAATAATATACACATGAAAAGATAAAATTTGGTTTCCTTTTTCAACAAGGTTTTCTTGTAATTTAGGGAGTTAACAAAGATCTTTGCCTTTTAAGTAAGCAGAAAAAAGTATATATGGAGATGAAAGAGAAAGACATATTCAGTTGTTCTTCAGCTTTCTTAGTTCTCACTGTTTTAGAAATAGGTCTCCTCTGTCAAAGAGTAAAAGTTTTTGCTTTAAAAATCTTTGAATTATCATTTTGGCTAAATGAATGATTATTTTACAGTGACCTGTGATCCTGGGTTATGATGTCATGCAATTTGACAAACTTTCCAACATTAAAATTTAGGGTTCTAGATTCAGTCTTTCTGACCTTCTTAAGTTTTCTTTACACATTAGGTTTCCTGAAGTTCAGGAGAGACATATTTGGCTTATTAAATAGGTTATAATCATGCAGGAAGCATTGTCAAATATAAAAGGGTGCTTAACTTTAAATTAGATATCTTCCAAATTGTGTTACATTCCTATAATCCTGATACGTTTTAGTATACATTATTGATGATAATAATAATTGTGTTGTTATATGTCACAGAATAACCAATTTTTATCAGTTGTCTTTGACAATGGCTGTCTTAGAACTTTGTCATTTACAAGTATTGTTTTACTTTGGTCTCTTTCAAGAAGCAGTTTACAATCAACTATATGACCTTGTCAGGAGGTTTTGACTAACTCTTATGCTGCAAATGAGCACCTGACCATATTTTTTTTATCATACCTAGACTTCGAACTATCCCAATGACACCTGCCTGTGATTTAAGAGAGCACCTGGGGTCTATCTAGTCTCCAGATTAACAACTAAGGCAAGCATCCTCTGGGACCATTTGACCAGGCCAGTCTTCATGAACTCTAAAATAACTCTTATCTTTACACTTGTCACTTTGTTTTCATTATATGTCTTTTTTGAATGCTATGCCACATACAGGAAAAGGGGAAAAAATAAAAATCAAGGTTTCAGGTCATAATGGCTTGTAATATAAATCTGATCCAGATTGCTTCTTTTAGATTGAACTGTAGGCCTTACTCTCTCTTGCCCTTAAACAACTGGATATAAAATTAGATCAAACAATACCCTTCCCTCATAATTCAACATCACTGATGTGGCAAGTTTTGTCACAAAGTGGAGAATTCTAGGAATATGCCTCCTAGAATTGCCCACTTTGTGGGATCTTGCCCGGTATATGGAATAGATAGCCCTAGAAATGAGCCTTCCTAACTCCATGGGACCTCTTCTTGTTTCATGCATTCTAAAGAATGATGTTTGGCCAATAGGGGGATCTGAGGACTAAATTTGACTCCTCCCCGCCCGCAATTTCTTAACTAGGAAGCTTGGAGAGTCACCCTTGGTAAGGACTCACCAGATAGGGTTTTATTACCCTATTACCCAATATGCTTAAGCTTGTTTTCCAGCCTGACTCTGGAGTAACATCATATAATAGGGGGGAAAAGTCAAATTGAAAAAATTGGAGGATCTTAAGTGAATGGCTGCTACTCTATCTGGATACTGAAGGCTGCACTTCAGATCAGCAGCTCCGGGATCATGATGTAGTATGCCCCTGAAGGATATGTATTCATGTGTGAACAGTCCTTGGCCTTTCATTGTTTGTGGAAAGATACTGATTTGGGTCAATGTCTTTTGGAAATGCTGGTTGTCCTTGTGTCTGTTCATTATGTGTTTGAAACAACTTATTGGACTAGTTCTTTAAAATTGTTTGCTGGTATTCCATGAGATCTTCTGACAGGAATCCCAGGTGGAGACAGGTATTAATTATATTGCTTATACCTTATTACCGTTCATTGTGGGGAGTTGTGGCCCACCAGCAAGTGCTAAGAAATTTATCTAAAACATGTGTAATTATTGCTAATGAAACCACAAAGCCTTTAAGTAATTTGCAAGCTTCTTTAAATTCTTTGGCTAAGGTGGTTTAGACAATAGAATGTCTTTAGATTGCAATCTAGCTGAGCAAGGCAGAGTTTGTATGACTATTAATTCTTTTTGTTCCTATATTAACATGTCTGCACAAGTGAAAACCAGCATCAAGAAAATTAGACAGCAAGTCATTTGGTTACAGCAGACCCTGGACCATCAGAATCCCTTTACAGATGGGGTCTTCAAAGTAACTTTGGACTGGATCTCTAATTTGTTTTCCTGGATTCCCCCTGGCTTAAGAAGTATATTTTCTGGTATAGGTAAATTGGTAATAACTTTTAATATGTGGAGAATTGTTTTATATATTGTTGAAATGCTGTGTATCTTTTATGATGAAAGCCCCTGAGTTTATGGCCAAAGTTGTCCATGATGCATGAAAACAGAGAGAATAAGTTGTTCAAATGTTCAAACAGAAAGATCAGCAACTCCATGATAGAACTTATGGGTACAACTGACAGTGGGGAATGTTATATGCCAAGATTCTGGAAATGGGGGATTCTTACATTTCATGTTTGATTCAAAATTTTTTGTCTTACTGTACCAAGGTAGCTTGATTGAAGTAGCAGATGTTCTTCTTTTGATTGTTGTAACTTTGACTCAATGGTGGGCGAAGGGCAATGAAATGTAGGCATAAATATTAAGTAAGTCTGCATAGCCTTTGAGTGGGTTTGTAATGAACTAAACTCTCTCCCTGTGATCTGGATGCAGAAATAAACTCTCTTCTCCCCAAGTCTCTGCCTCTCCTTTCTACTGACTATGAGAGAAAGAAGCTGAACTTGTTTGCCAGGAACACTCAGAGACCTCAAATATGTAAGTAACAAGCCTTTGCATGGCCTTTTGTTTTGTGTGTGGCATCATCATTCTCAGACATTAGAACCAAACTTTTGGTGTGGGTTCATCTGCTTCTGAAGGTTACTTTAACAATGGAAAAAGCAGTAGATCACCTCATTTCTGTTTCTTAAGTATCAATCTTGAATCACAGTCATGCCTTGCTTAAGAGCATGGTTTATTCTTATAAATTCATCATTATTATGAAATTTCACTTACCACCATAGAGTGAACTTATACAAACATAGATGGTATAACCTACTATGAACCTAGATTGTATGGTATTCCTGTCGCTCCTAAACTATAAAACTGCACAGAATGTCACTGTACTGAATAGTGTAGGCAATTGTAACATAATGGTAGTTATTTGTGCATCTAAAATATCTAAAAATAAAAAGATTCACTAAAAATATGGTTAAAAGATTTTTTTTTTTTGAATGGTACACCTATGTAGGAAATTTACCATGAATGGAACTTACAGGACTGGAAGGTGGTTTGGGTAAGTCAATGAGTGAATGGTGAGTGAATGTGAAACCAAGGACTTTACTGTATACCACTGTAGACTTTATAAGCACTGTACACTTGTTCTATACTAAATTCACTAAAAAATAGTTTTCTTTCTTCAATAACAAATTAGCCTTAGCTTGCTGTGACTTTTTTACTTTATAATGTTTTTAATTTCATTAATTTTTTGACTCTATGTAATAACAGTGGATTGAAGCACAAACTTACTGTGTAGCTGTACAAAAACATTTTAGTATGCTTATTCTATAAGATTTTTTCTATTTTCATATTCTAATTGCTTATTTTTACTTTTAAATTTTTTGTTAAAAACTAAGGTGCAGACACACACATTAGCCTAGGCTTACACAGGGTAAGAATAATCAATATCACTGTCTTCCAATTTGTGTGTTTTACACTGAAATCCTGTAAGGGGGCAGTAACACGCATAGACCTGTCATCTCCTATGATAACAAAGCCTTCTAGGATGCCTCCTGAAGAACTTCCCTAAACTTGTTTTACAGTTATCTTTTTAAATATATGAGTAGAAATAATACACTCTAAAACAATGACAAAAATATAGTATGACAGATACTAGGCGGTAGGTATTTTCTATCTCCATCATAATTCTTTGTAATGACTCTCATATATGCTGTTCATTGTTAACAAAAGGTTCGGCATGGATTTGGAAACACTGAAACCCTTGTACATTGCTGATAGCAAGGTAAAATAGTACAGCTCCTACGGAAAACAGTATGGTAATGTCTCAAAAAAACAGGCATAGAGCTATCTTATGATCCAACAATTCCAATTCTGGGTATATACACAAAAGAAATGAAAGCAGGGACTCAAACCAATTATCTGTACACCTATGCTCATAGCAGCACTATCAACAATAGCCAAAAGTGGAAGTAAGTTAAGTGCCTCTTAGTGGATAAATTGATACACAGAATGTAATATTTACATACAATAAAATAGTATTCAGTCTTAAAAAGAGGGAAATTATGACACATGTTATGATATGAATAAACCTTAAAGACATTATGCTAAGTGCAGTAAGCCACTCACAAACGGATGTATAGTGTGATTCCACTTACATGAGGCACCAGAAATAGTGAAATATACAACAACAGAAAGTAGGATGGTTGTTGCCACAGACTGGAAACTTGAGAGGAATGTGGAATGTTTTTTGGTGGGTATGGACTTTCAGTTTGGGAGGAAGTAAACTTTCTAGAGATGAATGATAAGAATGAGTTACACAATAATGTGAATATACTGAACACCTTTGATTCGTACACCTAAAATATTAAAACAGAAAATTTTATGCATATTTTACTACAACAAAAAATAATAAATGTCGTTTGAAACAAAAAATAACCAGAGCCATTGCAACCACTTGATTGGCATGTCAATTCCATTTGTAAATGTTTGCTGAAAGGCTAAAATAGCTGAAAAAAAACTTGACACTAAAAATATACTTCTGCTTTACTATATTTGGTTTTGGTGTTTGTAGACATTTTTTGATGGACTCATTCATTTGTTTTAGAGTTACAGGTATATTGTACTTCACTTTATTGTGCTTTACAGATATTGTGCTTTTTAGAAACAGATTGTTTGTGGCAACCCTGTGTCGAACAATTCTTTATATACTGTTTTTCGAACAGCATGTGCTCACTTTTTGTCTTTGAGTCACATTTTGGTAATACAACATTTCAAATGTTTTCATTATTATTATATCTGTTATGATGACCTGTGATCTTTGAAGGTACTATTGTAATTGTTTTGGGGTGCCACAAACTGTACCCACATAAGAGGTCAAACTTAATAAATGTTGTGTATGTTCTGATTGTTCCACCTATTGTCTGTTCCACTAACTCTCTGCCTCTCATCATGCCTCCCTATTACATGAGACACAGCAACATTGAAATTAGGGCAATCAATAACCTTAAGTGCACAAGTGAAAAGAACAGTTGCACATCTCTCACTTTAAATCAAAAGCTAGATATGATTGAGTTTAGTGAGGAAGATATGTCAAAAGCCAAGATAGGCTCAAAGGTAGGCCTCTTGCATTAAAAAGTGAGCTAAGTTTTGTATACAAATGAAAATTTCTTGAAAAGACTAACAGTGTTACTTCAGTAAATACATAAATGATAAGAAAGAAAAAAATCCTTATTGCTGATATGGAGAATGTTTTAGTCATCTGGAAAAAAGATCAAAATAGCCACAGCACTTCCTTAATCCACAGCTGGGCTCCAAGTCTATCCAATTCTATGAAGACTAAGAGAGGCAAGGAAGCTACAGAAGGAAAATCTGGAGTTATTAGAAGTTGGTTCATGAGATTAAGGAGTTTCTCACTACTTCCAATCCTGCCTCCCTTCCCCTGGCAGTTTCCCACTATTGTCAATTCCCTTCTTATAGTATTATGATAATTGTTCAAGGTCCGCTTATGAGTGAGAACATGTGGTACTCAGTTCTTTGTTTCTGTGATAGATCACTCAGTGTTATGGACTCTAAGTCCATTCAAGTTGCTGGAAAGTTCATAATTTTGTCCTTCTTTATGGTTGTACAATATTCTGTTGTGTACGTGTATCACATTTTTTTTATCCAGTCCTCTTTCAATGGGCAGCACAGTTGGTTCCATGTTTTTGCTACTGTGAATAATGCTGCAATAAACATGCATGTGCAGGTATCTTTTTCATAGAGTGACTTGAGTTCCTCTGGGTATATTCCCAGTAAGAGGATTGCAGGGTCATATGAAAGGTCAATTTTGAGATCTTTTAGGAATTGCCAAACTGTTTTCCACAGAGGTTGTACTAGTTTACACTCCTACCAACAGTGCAGAAGTGTTCCCTTTTGCCTGCAACCTCTCTAGCATCAGTTGTTTTTTGAGTTATCAGTGATGGCCATCCTGAGTTAAGTGGTATCTCAGTGTGATTTTAATTTGTATTTCTTTGGTGACTGGTGAGGCTTAGCATTTTGTCATGTAACTGTTGGTTGCTCCTGTGTCTTCTTTCTAGAAGTGACTACTCATATCTTTAAAGTAATGGTGCTGTAATTTTGTTCTTTTCGGAACACTTGAGTTTTTTGTAGATCTTAGATGTTAAGTCTTTGTCAGATATACAGTTGCCAAATATTTTTTCTCAGCCTCTGGGCTGTCTCCCCACTCTCTTGAAGGTTTCTTTACCTTTGCAGAAGCTTGTCATTTTAATGAGGTCCCATTTGTCTATCTTATCTCTTATGGCATGGGCACTTGGGGTTTTAATCAGGAATTGGTTGCCAGTTCTAGTATCCATAAGTGTGTCTCCTGTGTTTTCCAAGGTTCTTATAGTTTAAGGTTTACAATGAAAACTACAAAACACAGTTCAAAGAAATCAAAGATGATACAAACAAATAGAAAAATATCCGATGATCATCGACTCGAAGAATCAACATTGTTAAGATGTCCATCCTACCCAAGGCAATGTACAAATTTAATGCAATACCCATTAAATTATCATCAGCATTCTTCTCAGACCTGGAAATGATAATACAGGAATTCACATGGAAACATAAATGACCATGAGTTGCAAAAAAAATCCTCAGCAAACAAACAAACAAAGCAGAAGGTATCACGCTTCCAGACTTTAAACTTTATTAGAAGGCTACAACAATCAAAACAGCCTGGTATTGGTACAAGAACAGGCATATAGCCAGTGGAACAGGATAGAGCTTCTGGAAGCAAAACTTCAATTTTTCAACCAACTAATCTTCTACAAAGCCTCCACCAGCAATCACTGGAGAGAAGAGAACCTAGTCTGTAAATGGTGCTGGGAAAACTGACTGACTGCGAGCAGAAGATTGAAACAAGACCCCTACTTATCACCATACACAAAAATCAACTCTAAATGGATCAAAGACCTAAGAGAAATACATGTTCTAAAGATGTAGCTGCCATAGATAATGATCCCTCTGGTGAATCCAAGCAAAGTAAACTGAAAACCTTCTGAAAAGGATTCACCATTCCATATGCCATCAAGAACATGTATGGTTCATTTAAAAAGTCAAAATATCAGTATTAACAGAAGTTTGGAAGAAGCTGATTTGAACCCTTACAGATGACTTTTTTTTTGAGTTGGAGTCTCACTCTGTCACCCAGACTCTGGAGTTCAGTGGCTGCTCCCAGCCACCGCAGACTCGACCTACTGGGCTCCGGCGATCCTTCCACCTCAGCCTTCCAAGTAGCTGGAACTACAGGCACGTGCTACCATGCCCGGCTAATTTTTTGATTTATTGTAGAGATGAGGTCTCTCCAAGTTGCCCAGGTAGGTCTCGAATCCATGGGCTCAGGCAATCCACTCACCTCAACCTCCCAAAGCGCAGGATTACAGGCTGAGCCACTGAGTCCGGCTTCAGATGACTTTAAGGGTTTTAAGAGTTCAGTGGAGGATGTCCTGTAGATGTCATAGAAATAGCAGAAAATTTGAAGTGGAGCTGGAATATGGTACTAAATTTCTGCAACCACATAATAAAACTTGAATAAATATCAAGTTGCTTCTTATGGATGAGCAAAAAAGAAAAAAAGGTTTTTTGAGGTAGAATTTACTCCTGATGAGGATGCTGTGAACATTGCTGAAATTAGAGCAAAGAATTTAAAATGTTCTATAAACTTATTTGATGAAACAGTGGCAGGGTTTGAGAGTATAGACTCCAATTTTGAAAGAAGTTCTGTGAGTAAAAAAAAAAAAAGCTATCACACAGTTACTCATGCTATGAGTATCGTCAATGAAAGAAAGAGCTAATCAATGTAGCAAGCTTCCTTGTTTTATTTTAAGAAATTGCCACAGACACTACAAACTGTGAGGAAACACCATTCTGATCAGTCAGCAGCCATCAACATTGAGAAAGACCTACTCCAGCAACAATGTTACAATTCACTAAAGGCTCAAATGGTTGTTAACATTTTTTAGTGATAAAATATTTTAAATTTAGGTGTGTATATTGATTTTTAAAACATAATGCTGTTGAACACTTAATGGACTACAGAATAGTATGAGCATAACTTTTACATGGACTGAGAAACCAAAAAAACTGTGTGACTCACTTTAATGTGATATTCAGTTATTAGGGTGGTTTGGAACCAAACCGACAATATTTCTGAGTTGCACTTGTACTTAGAACCTGTTTTGGCATTGCAAGGCATTATAGATCTTCATTTAGATAAGTTAATATGCTATTTGCTACTGTGTAATCTTAGGCAAGTCACTTAACCTAGTTAAAAATAAAGATTAAAATGTTATAATTACTCTGATAGTATAACTAGATATAATGGCTAAAATATTCTTAGCACATAGAGTAATTATAATTATTATAAATATTAGGTTCTATTTGTTTTATTGAAGCTTAAAATTGACTCTATGTTCATTTTAGACCATTAGAGCATTTCCCATAATGCTCTTTATAAGACATACCTCATATATTTATGCAACAAAATCGCTGGTGAAGACAATTCTATGAAAATAGAGGTCGACTGGAATTCTTCCCACTTCTGTGTCCACAGACCAAATCAAGTTTAGATACTTCAGGTAGGTGGCTATCTATATTTTAGCCCCCAGAATGCTGCAGCAAAGATGATTTCAGATCCATTTATGCTAACACTTTCAAATTAAAATACTTACACTATTAAATAAGAATTTGACATTCAAATATTCTGCCAGGAGTACTCTAATATAATAAACCATCTTAGGCCCACTGTCCACACTGAAAATGCATCCCATAGTTACTGGCAGCAGAAAATTAGCATGTGATTATAACACAACAGTAGTTATTATGTCTGCTTCCCAAATCTCTGGGCATATAATAAAATACTTCTGATATTTATACAAAAAACCCAAAACTAATCATTAAGGTATTATTTCAATACAGTATAGTCAGTAGTTTCATGATGATGAATACTGTGATTACACAGTAGTATTTTTGGTATCAACTCTTAATGATGACATACATTTCTTATAAGCTCTTGTAAAGTAAAGTAGAAAAAAGGAGCTTTAGTTTTATAGAAAAGATGGGGCAAATAATACATAACTGGGGCCTTAGACTGTATAAATTACAGCCTGAGATGATTTTATTAGTTCTAGTAAATTGAGAGATATGTTGACTTTCTGGAAAAAATTACAGAGCCAAGGTTTTTCATTTATACTTTCAGTAAAAACTCATGGTCTGACTGATCTTATGTCTCAAATAAAGAAAATAGAAATAAAACTACATACACAGCATTAATTTGTACTCTCACTAATATTTTTAAAATGTCTTTTCCATGTAAAGTGTACTTATTTCAAGAGAGATTATTGCATTGTCTGTTATCTTGACTCTTATAACATTGCCAGTGTTTGTGGTCCCTAGGAGTTCTTGCTTCTTGTGTGTGTTTGTGTTTGGGTGGGGAGATGGGGTTCTTAGGGGGAGAACTTCTCTGTGTATACAATAAAGAACAAGATTCTGCTGTTTGCTGATGCATTAATAATCTCCAAGGGCCAGGTGGTAATTGCACTCTGAATCACAGCCTTGATCTGCTGCTGCACGTGGTAAAGCCTTGGTTTCTTTTACAGGAAAAATAAGAATTTTGACATTTTTCTCCAAAAAGGCTCCCAAAATATCCAATTTTTATACCCCAGAGGCCATTAAATTTGTTTTAGAAAATTTAATGTCACATATATTCTAAGGGAGCGCGCGCGCGCGCGCCACACACACACACACACACACACACACACACACACACACACAAGAAAATTCCAAAAGAAGTCCTATGAGGAAGCGTGAGTAAGTTAATGACTACATATGTGGATATACTTTGTGACTCCTCTGACCCAATCCAGTTCTACTGAGTTATTTAAAAGAGGATACCACTGGACTTAATGACTGCTCACATTCATGTCATAGAATACTCATCCTCCTTTAGTAATAGTTTCACAGAGGGGCTGTTAATAATGATAAGAGGAGAGGTAAAATGTTCATAAAAATTAGAAATAGAAAGTGCAGAACTAAAATTAGAGAACAGTGAAGAACACAGGATCACATTTAGAGAATTGTGAGAGTATTACTAGGGTGAATAGGGGCTCATGTCTTCAATTGTGATATGTTAGACTAGGGTACCACATCCAAAAGCTGAAAAGAACCCATTAAACCTTGGAAATCTCTTCTCTTCCTTTTTTTAAGTTCTTGCTTATGTTCCTTGACTAGAGAGAACAATGGAGAAAACAGAGAGAGAACACAGAATACATAGAGAACACTATTACCACAAATGAGAGGACATCTGAAGGATAGAGCATATCACCACAAGAGATAGTATTTTTTTTCAAAACTGGAGAAGTATGTGCAAATTATAGAGGTATGTGCAAGCAAGATGCCCAGAGAAGGCATTTTCTGGAACTTGGGGACACAATATTACATAGTGAAGTTATTAAGCATAGGATGAGTTTGAATAATAGCAACTCAAATGGTCACAGAAACAGAGTAGTAAATAAAATGTAGTTGTTGAATTTTGGGCAATAGGGCAAAATATATGGGTTATTATATAAGAATTTGAAATTCCATAACTAGCATGTTTCCAATAGCTGTAAGAGAACAATCTTCCATGTGGGTGTATTGGCTGTAGAATGTGACTCCTGTCACAGACAAGAGTACAAATTAGGGCAATAAAAGAAGAAAACCCAGAGCAAGTCATACTAAAGACTCTAACTTAGTCTTCTCCAAATGCCAGTAGTTAGCAGTTTCCACCCCAGTCACAATATGGTTAGACTTCTATTCAATTACTGCATATGTATTAATGTCTGAATTAATTATGAGTTAACAATATATAGATTCTTCCTTAGATTAGTTTTTGGTTTTTGTGGTCATCACTCAATAGTATTTGTTGACAACCACAATTTTGCTTATTGCTTAAGCAACAATAATGTGCAAAAAACATACAAATTTCAATTTCTGGTAATAATATTCAGTGTTTAAAATAAAACTAGAAAAAATGTAAAAAGCAATTAGGCGGAAACAGCTATTTAAAAACATATAAAAGTTAATTCTCCATCTCTTCAAATTTTGAATACAGTAATTCAGTACAGTACATGGGTATGTCAGACTCTAAATGAGCCAATTACTTTTTTAGTTAATTTGAAATTTAGTTATTCCTAGAAAGTAATGTACTACTTTGTTTTGTTTTCTGCAGAACAGTGAGAGGGTGTTTATAAACTGTGTTTCATAATCATTTTTGTGTAAAACCATTAATGGGTATTTTAGGTGCTTACCAAAAAGGAAAGGGATTTTTATATTAGGGCATGGAGAGGCTACTTATCTTACTTTTAAAAATTGAAGTTAGATAACCGTGTTAGGAATGAGTTTTTTATTATAAAAATAAATTATTATATTAATTTTCTAGGGTTACCATAGCAAAGTATAACAGATTGTATAACTTAATCACAAAAAAATCTTTTCTCACAGTTCTTGAGACTAGAAGTCCAAGACTAAGGTATCAGTTTGGTTTCTTCTAAGTAGTAGGAACCGGCCGCAGAGAGAGACAGGACACCGAGGCTACTTTGCCAGGAAATCAACATTTATTTGTGCCGGCACTGGCTCAGCAGATTTGCATCCAAAGGCTGAGTCCCGAAGGCATTGCCTTATAAATTGTTTCTTTACATTGTAACTTCTTTGTCTCCCTTATAAGGTTATAGTTTGGCATTCATTTGATTGGATATTTTGTAGCTGGAAGTGGCAGTTAGCATTACTTGTTACACACTAATTGGTTTTACATAATTATTTCATTTGTATGTCTTATTTGCTGATTGGCTTACAAGATCACCATTCTGATTGGATTTTGCCAAAAGTTTGAACATGTAGCCTCCCAAAATGAAAAGCCCGTGAAAAGAGTAGCATAAAGAAGCAGGAAGTAACTTATTTTTTCTTTTTTTATTCTTGCATTTTCTGAAGGGCCCCTGCCTCACTAAGACTTCTTTCTTTGGCTAGAAGATAGTTTTCTCTTAGTTGTCACATGATTTTTCCTCTGTGTCAGCATGCCCCTTTGTCTCTTTGTGTGTTCAGTTTTCTTCTTATAAAGACACCAGACACTTTGAGTTAGAGTCCACCTCAACAGCTTTATTTTACCTTATTCTATTCTTTATTGAGCCTTTTTCCTAATGCAGTCAAATTCTGATGTACTTGGAGTTAAGATCACAACATATGATTTTTGGATGGGGACACAATTCAGTCCTTTACTGTCATGCATATTGAAAATAATTCAAAGTATATAGAAAGGAAGTTATGGGGTGAAGATTGAGAATTTCCCTCTACTGTTTCCTGACTTACCAGACATAAAGTCAGTTGATAATATTCTTAAATATTTGTGTAAGAGATTACCTAGCAGTCTAGTAAACATATTATTTCTTCTTCAGAGACACAAAGCTAGACTGTATTCCCCAGTCTCCTTGATAGTTAGAGGTGGCCATGGGACTGCATTTTGACCAACGAAATGTGATCCTAAGTTCTTCACTACACTTTTAAGCCAGGCTCATAAAAACCTCTCATATGTATACCTCTATGTTCTTCCCCTTTATGTTAAATACAGACCAGTATGTTGAAGATGACAGAGCCCCATTTTGAAAGACACTGAATCACTACTTAGAAGATTGATATACACTCAGATTAGAAACAAATACACATTTAAAATTCTACATGAGCAACAAATTAAGTTCAATTGACTTAAGTCACTGAGATATGGGGGCTTATGTGTTACAACAGCTTGCATTATCTTAACTATATTTTCTTTTTTGTAGTAAAATACACAAAAGATTTATCATTTTAAACATTGAAAGTATACGATTCTGTAACATTTAACACATTCACAAAGGAGTATGCTCATCACCACTATCTAGCTCAATAATATTTTTATTGCTCCCCCCAACAGTCTGCACCCACTGTCTTTGTGTTGTGTTGCTATAAAGGCATACCTGAGGCTGAGTAATTTGTAATGAAAAGAGGTTTATTTGGCCCATGGTTCTGCAGACTATAGAAGAAACATAGCAACAGCATGTGCCCAACTTCTAGTGAAGGCTTTTGTGCTACATCAAAAAATGGCAAAGAAAGTCAAAGGGGAAGCAAGGGCATAATGAGAGGAACCAAATGCAGGGGACCTAATAACAATCCATTCCCAGGGAAACTAAGCTATTCCCCTGAGAACCAATCCAGTTTCCTGAGAATGAGAACTCACTACTGCTAGAACAACACTGAACCATTCATGAGGGGTCCACCCCTATGACCCAAACACCTCCCACTAGGCCTCACCTCCCAACACCATCACACTGGGGATCAAATTTCAACATGAAATTTGGCGGGGACAAACAAACCATAGCACTCACTAAACATTCATTCCCCATTCTCAGCCACCTACCCCAGCCACTGGCAGCCTCTAGTCATCTTTCTGTCTTAACAGATTTTCTTATTAACCTCTAAAGTGTTTTACACAGTGGTTAAATTGTTTTATATTCCTGTAAGCAATGTATCAGTGTTCTAATTTCTCCAGATTTTTGCTAAGACTTGTTATTATTACTCTTATTATTTTAGTATTCTAGTGGATATGAAATACCATTTCACTCTAGTTTGCTTTACATTTCCCTAAATGACTAATCATGTTGGGCCTCTTTTTGCTTGGTGGCAATTTGTTTATCTTCTATAGAGAAATATATTTTCTTTAAACCTTTGCTCATTTTATAATTGGGTTATTTGTCTATTTGCTTTTGAGTTGTAGGGGCCTCTTCATATATTCTATACTAGGTCCTTATCATATATATAATTTATAAACTTTTTCTCCCATTATCTGGGTTGTCTTTTCACTTTATTGATTGTGTTCTTTGATATACAATTTTTTTAAACGTGCAATCTAGTTTATTTTTTCTTTTGTTTCCTGTGTTTTTGGTGTCATAAATAAGAATGTGCTGCTAAATCAAAGGTAATGAAGATTTATCCTTTTTTTTTAAATCTAAAGCTGTATGGTTAGTTCTTATATTTAGGTGTTTGGTCCATTCTGAATTAGTATTTATGTGATGTGAGACAAAGGTCCAATTTCATTTTTATTATATAGGTTATCCACTTTTCCCAACAAAACTTGCTGAAGATACAAGAGTCATTTTATTCTTTACTAAACAATATTGGCACCCCGGTGAAAATTAATTAATCATAAATGTATAGGTTTCTTTCCAGAATCTCAATCATATCACCAACTACATATATATATATATGGCTATCTTTATGTCAATGCTATATTTCTTTGTTTATTGTTTATTGTAGCTTTGTATAAAGTTTTGAATACACGAAGTGTAAGTTCTCCAACTTTGTTCTTCTCTTTCAGTATATTTTCTTCTTGTGGCTATTTGTGATCCTTGCAATTGCATTTGAATTTTTTTTTTAAATAATCAATCTTTTTTTATTATGATGTTGTGGGGTACAGTTAAGGGTTAGGTATACAAATACATTTCATTCAGGCACCCTATTGATTAGAGGTGCTTCCCCATCTCCAGATAGATATTTGCTTGTTAAACCCATCTCCCCCCCACATAGTTTCCCACTACTGACAATCATTTTCTTATAGTATTAGATTGGATGTTCAAGGTCCATTATATGAGGGAAAACATGTGATACTCGGACCTTTGTTTTTGTGAGAGGTCACTCAGAATTATAGACTCTAGTTCCATCCAGGTTGCTGCAAAATTCATGATTTTGTTCTTTTTTATGGCTGCATAGTATTCCATCGTGTATATGTACCACATTTTTTTAATCCAGTCTCTTTTGATGGGCAGCATGGTTGCTTCCAGGTTTTTAAGATCAGCTTTTCCGTTTATAAAAAAAAAAAGACAGCTGGGTTTTCAACAGATATTGCATTGAATTTGCAGATCTCGTGGGCAGTATTGCTATCTTAACACTATTGTCTTCTAATCTATGGACGTGAGATAGCTTTCCATTTATGCATTCTTTAATTTCTTCCATTCATTTTCTATAATTTTCAGTGTGCTTAACTTAGTTTTTTAAAACTTATTGTACATCTATCTTTGTTTCTATAAAATCTAAATACATTACTCCAAATTGAGCTGGAAACAGAATCATATGAGAGGGAATCCTTCCAAAAAAACTGAATTATTTTGAAGGGTAGACCCCTTATAGTACAAACTTTCCCCACTAGGAAGTGTTCTCGGAACCCATTGGCATCAGTGTAACCAGTTAGTGTTGTAGTCAACCAAACTTATGATTACAATATTAATTTTTCAATTGTATATACCAGGCACCTGTAAGTTATGAAATTAGTGTCCTAAAGCAGAACAATTCCTTTTGGGGTGATTACTCCTTTTTGAATGGTCCTTGAATTGAGACAAACCTGGCATGAATATGGCTATGGTTCACATCCTTCTTTTCATATATCATGTTTGGTAAAACTGAAATACCTTTTTCCAAGAACTTTACCCAGTGCTTTTTATCTGGACTCAAAGTTTTCCCAGATATTTCCAGGGGGCACAGATGCAAAAGTCCCTTCTTATTTTATTGATGCAATAGAAGTGAATGAATTATTTCCCCTTCCCATAAAGATCTACTCTTACCTCTGAAAAACAGCAATAATAAACACTAAATCCAGTTGGTGAATTTCATTTATTGATGAATATAAGCAATGATACTGACTTGTTCAATTTGTTATTCAGTTTTCTGTTTCATCATAATTAGCAATTTCCACCTGCATTTAATTAGACATCCATCTGTATCTATATTCAACTGGCTAATACATCATACATAGCCTGTGTAAATCTTTCTAATAATGGAGAAATATTATTTTATGGAAGTGGAGATTTCAGCTGAAATAGTAATTTTATTCTTAAAGATATATGAAGTCTCTTTTCTGTCCAAACAAGTCTGTGGTGGAATGAATAGAAAGAGTTGGAAAAACGTGCCAGAGGCTCAGCAGAATCTTAAAGATATTCAAACTGGAAACAATACTGAGAAGAAAGAAGGTTCAAGCATGGGGAGCTGGAAACAGAATCATATGAGAGGGATTTCTTCCAAAAAAACTGAATTATTTTGAAGGGTAGACCCCTTGTAGTACAAACTTTCCCTGCTAGGTAAGTGTTCTAGGAACCCATTGACATCAATGTAACCAGTTAGTGTTGTTGTAAGAGGCTACATTTGGCTTCACTGAATTTTTTTTTTTTTTTTTTTTTGAGATTCATTCAGTGTATTTGCCCATTTCATGATGGGTGATTTTCAGGAACAACCTTCCCGCATTACACCACACTAAGTGATAAGTAGTTTTTGACCAAAATGGTATGACCCCTGTACCCCACCCTCCCTATTCACCTGATCTCACTCCAAGTGACTTTTTGTTTGTTTGTTTCCCTGGATTAAAAAAATTCTCAAAGGGAAACGTTTTACCAGTATGGAAGAAGTGAAATAAAAAATGGCAGAAGCACTAAAAGGCATCAAAATTGACACGTTCAAAAACTGTTTTGAGCATTGGAAAAAGTATCTTCATAGGTATACTGCATTAACTGGAGAATACTTTGAAGGTGACTGGAATTTAAACTTGTAAGAATAGATAGACGGTTTTTTAATAAATAAATTCCGTGTTTTTTGGGTCTCCCCTTATAGAAGTGTAAATTCATTAGAAGACCATAAAAGGTTGCCAAAAGAGTTTGTATTTAGCATCTTAGCTGGTAATAGAAGAAATGAAATGTTTTTGAGAAGAAAAATATTATAATTTGAGTTAAGCACTCAAAATAATTCTTCAAGTGCAGTTTGAAAGAAGATTTACTAAAAGCAATGAAAAAGTTGGAAGCTGTCAAAAGAGTTAATAAAATAGTTTCTATCATGAATCAATTATTCATATGTGGTCAAGAGTCAGAGAATCTATACAAGTAGGAAAGGACAATGTTTGTCATGGTTCTTGCTTCAATACTGGAAGAGAGAGTTTCATTTTAAAGGTAGTTAGCAGATATCCAAGAATTATAGTTTCATCCGGGCAACAGAAGTTCTGAAAGGCTTGGAGTAAAAAGAAATGTCTACATTATAGTAGACCCAGTCAGGAATCCAGGTTTATGGCCTTACTTCATTGTATGCTGAGACTTGGGATAATACCTCATTCGTAGATGCAAGCAAATACATGTTTATCATGAGAAAGACTAAATTAAACTGGCACAGATGCTATTTTGACTTGAGGGTGCCAGATTTCATGATGAGATAATAAAGAAATAAAACAAATAATACAATTTCACATGGTAGGAAAAAAAGGGGTTATCTGAGAATAAATGACTGTTATATTTCATTATTTCTAAAGTGTGGCAACAAGGATCTCAAAGAGATTATTTCAATATGCTCCAATAATCCTGATTGAACAGGTTTGGCCTGCTGGTTGAGAAAAGTAAGTCTTCATAGAAATAGATAAAACCTAAGGTGATTCAAGAGAAAGTTGACTTACTATCACTCTTTGTGATATGATTAAAGATATTTCAAACAGTCAAAGGGAAAGGAGGTAGGATATGACAGAAATGTAAGGAAGTTTGAGAGATTAAAGAAGAAGATGTTTAACTTGTGTTTGAAAAATGTGAACTTACGTTCATGGAAAGAAAACATGCATGTTCTTGGGGTTTTGCTAGTAATTTTACAAAAGCTCTATCCAGTGTTCAACATGGTTCTTACTGTTAAGTTATCCTCTTCCAATATCTCAAACTTTTTACTAAAAGTCTGCTAAAAACGGCATATTTTTATTATTACTCTGGGAGAATACAGGGAAATAAATGAGGTTCAACATGGAATAAAGTAGTACAAGAAGAAAACAGCAGTTGGAGAAAATGGTTAAACATGCTGTCGAAACAAGAAATAGGTGCCAGAGAGATAAAAGAAATTGCAACTTTCCCACCCTGTTTTACTATGAAAATTCTTGAAGATAGGGATGCACAGGCTGGCTGCATAAAAGCAGAAGCATTTGATCTGTCCTTGATAACCAAAGATGGATAAGGAAGATGAAGGCATGAGCATAAGAAAAGACACACAAGCAGGGACTGACACATGATTGGTCAAACACATGATAACATGGAAGCTAAGTGGTGAATAAAAGCTTATGTACAGTATAAGGCCTTTAAATACAAAGATAAAGAACTGAAAATTTATTTTGGAAATGAATGGGCAACTATTTAGAGTTTTTGATCAAGGTGGTGAAACAGTCAGAACTGTAATTTCAGCATATTAACTCAACAGTATTGAAGAGAAATAGAAGGCTAAACCCAGCATTACCACTTAAGGAGTAAGTGGGATAGTACAAGTGAGAAGTCATGAGGTCCTGAACCAGGGTTCTAGTGAGGAGAGTGAAAAGGAGGATCATGTGAGATTTGAAGGTAGAATGTCTAATAATTGATTGCTGATTATATGGTGGTAATAAGTCTGTGTAACAAATTACTTCCAAAACTTAGTGGCTTAAAATAACAATAAAAATATAACATCTTTTAGAGTTTCTGAGGATCAGAAATTTGGGAATGATTTGGCTGGAGGGTAGGGTTCTGGCTTGAGGTATCACATGAACTTGTGAGAAGACTGTCATTATCTGAAGGTAAAACTGGGGCTGAACTTTTGACAGAAGGCTTCAGTCATATAGGTTTCGCTATAAGCTTGCTTGCATGTTGTCACATCATAGTGGGTGCCCTCCTCCAGGGCAAGTAATTGAAGAGTTTAAGGCAGAAGCTATAATGTCTATTATAGCCTAGTTTCAGAAGACTCACACTGTCACTTTCATAATATCCCACTGGTCAAAAAGGTCAATCCTAATTCAAAATGGGAGGGAACTATACAAGTACATGGATACCAAGAGGGTATCTTGGTAGCTGGCTACCAAAGCATAGTTGTTGTTTTAAGAGAGGAAACACATTACTTTATGTGTTCCCTTCCTAGGCCAGTGCATGACCAATCTGAAATCTGAAAAATGACTTTGAGCTTTTGAGCTTGTATAATTGAGAAAATTGTGGCTCTGTGCTTTGTAAAAATAGAAATGGAGAAGCTTGTTTAAAAATAAAGATTATCAGTTTGATTTCTTTTTATGAATTTTCTTTGAGGAGTGAAATACTTATAAGAATGCATTTATTTGATTTTTAAATCCTCAAATCTCAAAGGCTAATTGAAAGAGACAAAGTTCAGCACGCATGCTTCTATACTCAGTCTCTTCCGAGTACATGGATTGCATTGTGAATAAGAAGTGTCATGAACCATTGCTTCCTTTTAGATAGAACTTTATGCTTTTTGGCAGATGCTGTAATATTGAAAGAACTTGAAAATTTTTCAGAAGTACTTCTTAACAAGTACAGTGCTCATGGAAATGTGATGGGGGACTGCAGATTTTTGAAGAGGCCAGATAGAGATGCCCTCACTTTCTGTGCCATATAAAAGCAGGCAAATTCCCAAAGAAATCATAATAAACTTGCAGTTTTACATATGTGTTTTTCTTTGCCCTAAATTCAAATTGCTAATCTCTGATGTCAGTTTATAATGACAACAGGTAGTATGTATCTACTTTAATCACAGAGTCAGATCCAAGTAATAACACACAACCTCAGAGTTATCCCTTGCCTTGCTTAATCCTGATGGTTGCTATTCTTATACTCTGGATTTGAAGCTTTGTTATTCCTTTACTTGTTAGAACTGCAAATGCCACCCAGAGTCTTTTAGATGCAAGTCTGAGAGTGTACATGTGTGCAAGAATTTAATAACTTACATCTATACCTTATTTCATGGAAAAGTGTCATGTTTTTATGTCGTTACAGCAGGCATACGCCTTATTTATTAATATATAATTTTTGACAGTTGCAAGATAGTTTGCCCTAAACATCTGACAGTCAACTGTAAAGTAAAATTGACTTAGGGTCTAATTTTCTACCACTCTCCTAGATTCAGTGAGAAAAATGATTAATTATAACTTAATGTCTGTCTGTGGGGGGTGGTTATTTTATTCATATTAAAACTAACTTTACTTTTTATAGGCTAGCCAAAGAGTTGTCTAGTTTCCTTTTTAAATGTAATTTGAATAGAAAAAAAATTTCTTGGAGAATTCATTTTAGCACAGGGCTGATTTTATGTATTTCTCCGAATGATTAGAGCAACACTACATGCTACCTGTCTAATCTGTCACAGCCTTCCTTGGGGGAAATTTCAGGTGACACTAATGAATCTGCTAAGTGCATGGGAGCTGAATGGGCATATAGCCAATTGGAAAAGCATCTGGGAAATTGTTAATAGAGGGGCTGTTCTGTCTGAGAGGAAAGATACAAAAGCTGCTACCAGTATTAAACACAAACCTTTTGTTTTCCTTTTAATTTTTTTTCTTTTTTATTGGATTTTCATTGCAGTGTTTCCATTTCACTGCACTTAAATATCTAATTTAAGAATTGTCAATTTTAAGGAGAAGAATAAAGCATTCTTTTAAAAGGACTAATTTGGGGACCATACAATTAAAAAAAGAATGACTGCTGTAAGCATATGGTGGTTATTATTGATGAGAAATAATACAAAATGTTTAAGTATTCCCCAAGAGATATATGGAGATTTTTCAATGGTAATTGGAAAACAGAGAAGGATGTGGTTTTGGATAACATTCAATTCTGATGTATTTCTCAGTCAAATGGATCTGGGGGTTCATACTGAAGTTATTGTTCACCTTTTGTAGCTCCCCCAAAACGATAATCAAATGAATTTAGAAACTTTGCCTTATGAACAAAATTTATATGTGACTTAGAGTGGAAAAATAACACAGAAAATACTTTCTCTTAGCACTCCTAATGACATTTAGCATAACTTGATTTGTGGGACTGTAGAGGACTTGGAATCCTATTATTCTCTTTGTGAGAAGAAGGGGGAAAAACCCAATATTGCTTTTGTTGAGCCAAAAGCTTTACAACACATCTCTTAGTTTTTTTTTTTGCTGTGTAAATTACTGTAACCCTAACCTCCTGAGTCTGAATTTGTCCTGTCAATTTTAATGTCTGAGTCTTGGTATAAATGCAAAAGAAATTTCAAAATACAATTGAAAATTTGTACTTCCAGAGGGATTTTTGGACAACAGTATTGAGCTACTCACCTTGGATTGACTTAATCTACACTTGGAGCTGACAAAAGGGAAGTCTGATTTGGAATGATAATACCAACCTTTTCCTACTGAAAAATGAATGATGCTTTAAAGATTATTTCTTCTGCTGCTCTGTTTCATCTTCTTATCTAGTCCAGTTCTTCTCATGACCAGTATGCTGATTGTGGAATAGCTGGCTGGAGTGAATGGTTCACTCTGTGGCAACGGGGACAGAACAAGTTAACTGGCCCCTTTAGAGATAGGATTGATGGCCTTTTCCTCATTAGTGGACTGAAAAGCCAGCTACAAATGATGCTACAAAAATGAGGTCATAAAATATTTTTTCTTAATGTCTTAATATGGGATCAAATCAGATAAAAGAGGATAAAAAAGACAATTCCAGAAATAAGGAATTAACTATACATGTTTTATTTATAGATGGAGGTATTATTTGACACCATTTCATCTTCTAGAATACATACTGAATATTGCATTTAATTAAGACTTCCAAAGGTACTACTACTTGTTTGTCACATTAACTAAGAACTTACCTTTTGGAAAAAATATTTATCACTTTTTAATTATATAAGAATTACTTTTGTTCAAGTTTAAATAATACACAAAATAAACATTGCACTCAAACCTAAAGCATTTAAGGAAATAATGCTAGTTAAGGCTATTGATTATTAGTTTATACTTTCTTTTCTTTATATTTTACTTTCTACTGTATGGAAAGTCAATTTCTGTTACGTCTATGAGGTAGGCTTAAATAGGCAATATAGACAAGAAACATACACAACAATCTCCTTGAATTTTGTTTTCTGAAGCCTATGTTCTTTAAAAGGATATTATTAGACTAGAGCGAAGAAGATGATAATTTTGAAAGTAGCAAAAGGGGATGCAGGAAGGAAATTGAGGTTGTTAAGTTATCTGAGTATTGGGAATTGCTAATTGTTCTCTTGCTTCTCTTGAGGAGAAATGACTACATGATATAAGTGGGAAGGCTGATTGAGTTTCATGCATCCTAAATGCTAGAAGCAGTGAAACTATACAACATGAAAAGATCATGTTTACTCGGACTATGGTCATCTCAGCACGCAACCCACTAAACAGAGTGTTATTCTTAAATGTCCTTCTGGAAACATCATACAAAGTTGTGGTGGGAGCAGCTGGAGAAGAGTAGAGTTTTAGAGGATTTGAAATATTGACTGAGATTGAATTCCTAGGCAACATTGTAGAATGGGGACTAGAAATTGGGTTTTATCTGAATTCTTAAAAAAGACATTTTTCTAAAAAGTTTGTAGAATAATAATCATATATATTTTATACATTTACCTTAATCTCTCTGTGTTTAAAGTGCATACATACACATAATTGTCTGGGTGATTGTTTTTAAGCTTTATTCCAAATGTAAAATATTTAATTTCTGCAGAAAAATAATTTTTTGTAATAAATGACATTGTCTTATTTATATAAAGCATCAATGTATTGGTAAAATAACCCATAAAATAATTATAATTTATGTTACTTTCCTTCTACTCACAAATATTAATAAGTCTAACCATTTAGTCTAATATCAAGAAGGGGTTGAATAGTAAAAATTCCACCCTTTTTAATAATTTGATATTGATTTCTAGAAAAGCTATCCAAAACTTTTGGAAAGCTAAGTAATATTTTCTACATTTCCTTAAATTTATCATCAACATTTTATAAATTCCTTGTTAATTTAATAGGATGACTATCACTTCTCTTTATTATACGTGCCTTTAATTTATAGGGATATTAAATATTTTTCTTATTTATTAGCTATTACATTTTCTAGATTACTTTTGTTTTTTTGCATTTTTATATGAACTCTAAATGTATTTATACATTTTATGTAATAAAAATAGCAAATATTTTCTATATTTGCTACAAAAATATCTTTGTTAGTCCATTACATATTAGTATGTTTTATGCATTTATAACATTTATTCTATGATTTTCCTGTATTGCAAATTAATAATACAAGGTCTGTGTAACTCAATGCGACTTGGATGATGTATAGAAAATCTTCAGGTGAAAAAGAGAGAGAAAAAAAATTTCAGGAAAAAAGGCAAACATGAACTTGACCAATTTAAGAAGATGACAAAAGCGAGTGTTGCAAAAACAAAATGAACTGAAGAGGCAGGTAGTGTCTTTAGATCAATTAGCCAAATATCAATTTGCTGTAAGACATTTGACCAAATATCCAGCTTCCTGAATTTATTATTGCAAAACAAATTTTTCATTAAAATTTTACTCTTTTTTAACAAATATATTTTTATCCTTTTTTGAAGACTTCTGAAATTTTTAATTTAAAAATTTATTTTCTAGCCGGGCTCAGTGGCTCAGCCTGTAATCCCGCGCCTTTGGGAGGCTGAGGTGAGTGGTTTGCCTGAGACCGCGGGTTTGAGACCCGCCTGGGCAACTTGGCGAGACCTCATCTCTACAATAAATCAAAAAATCAGCCGGGCGTGGTAGCGCGTGCCTGTAATTCTGGCTACTCAGAAGGCTGAGGCAGAAGGATCGCCGGAGCCCAGCAGGTGGAGGCTGCGGTGGCCGGGAGCGGCCACTGCACTCCAGTCTGGGCGACAGAGTGAGACTCCAACTCAAAAAAAAAAAAAAAAATTATTTTCTGTTTATACAGTGTTTTAAGGGGTGTTCATACTGTTAAATGCTAACTATCATAGTCATTTTAATGTACTTAAGAATGTAATTAATAGTTATACATAAATATATTTTGTAGTAAATATAAACTCAGAATTTCATCTAAGAATATTTTAGTTTGCACTAGTTTCTTTTTATTCATTACAATTTTTTTTCTGTTTAGTCAATATGTTAACACTTTTAGAATTATTTTACCAATTGCTCAAGTGAAATATGCTCATTTTCTTCTAACAATCAGTTGCTGTAATTTAATATGTAATATATAATATAATTGTTCTCTTTTTGTTCTTGTTTATATCTTTACTCAATTTTACCATTTTTATAATTTTTGCTAATTTATTTATGAACTCCTCTTACAATTCTGCATTTATGTTTAACATCCAGCAAATCTGAAGTACTATTCACAATGTTTGTTAATATAGTATCTTTTCTTTCTTTCTTTGGAATCCGAATAGTTTTATCATTTTGTGTTGCATTTCTAGCAAATAAATGTTTAAATGTTAATATTTCATATATGATGAAGTTATTTTAGTAAGTTAAATAATCAATACCTTTTGGCAAATTAAGCTTTCTTTAAAAAGTGCTTCTATAAGACAAAATGAAAACTTCTACATTGCAATGTTCTGTTTTACTTTATTTTTAATTTTTCTTATAAACATGTGGTGTACAATTCAGGGTTAGATATATAAATATTGATCAGGCATGTACCATTGTTGATGAGGTATGCCCCTCCCTCCCCTAGCAGTTTCCCTCAACTGCCAATCCCACCCCCCCGAAAGTTTCCTACTACTGCCAATCGCTTTCTTATAGCATTATAATTAATTGTTCAAGGTCCTCTTATGAGTGAAAACATATGGAACTCTGTCTTTGTTTCTGTGATAAATCACTGAGTATGATCGACTTCAAATCCATCCAGGTTGCTGCAAAGTCCATATATTTGTCCTTCTTTATGGACGCATAATATTCCATTGTGTATATGTACCACATTTTCCCTAAAGGCCAATACCTTATGAAATAAGATAGACAAGTGGGATCTCATCAAATTAACGAGCTTCTGCAAAGCAAAAGAAACAATCAAGAGAGCAGGGAGGCAATGCTCTATTTTTTTAAGTTAGTGAAAACAGGCATTCTAAAATGAATTTCTGAAAACAAATTATATTAATTAAAGTGAAATACTTCAAGTTGGATGAAACTTATCATGCGTAAATATTTTAATATATCATTTATTTCTTTAGCATATATTACTAGGAGACAAAGCTCAAAAATGCTGACATTCTAACATAGTTAAAATTCTTTCCAAAACAGGCTTTTCAAAAGTTATTCCAATTTATCCTTCTATTAGTATAATATGAAATGCATTTTATTTATTTTTATTTATTTTTATTATTTTTTTTTTGAGTTGGAGTCTCACTCTGTCACCCAGACTGGAGTGCAGTGGCCACTCCCGGCCACCGCAGCCTCGAGCTGCTGGAATCTGGTGATCCTTCTGCCTCAGTCTTCCAAGTAGCGGGAAATACAGGCATGCGCTACCACGCCCGGATGATTTTTTGAGTTATTGTAGAGATGAGGTCTTCCTGCCCAGGCGGGTCTCGAACCTGCGGGCTCAGGCAATCCACTCACCTCAGCCTCCCAAAGGCGCGGGATTACAGGCTGAGCCACCGAGCCCAGATGAAATGCATTTTAAATAATAAAAAATAGGTGAATAAGTAGATAGGAGAAAGATAGAAAGAATGGAAAAGTTGGAGAGCTTTACCAATTTGACTTTATTTAAATTAATTGATTGCCATTAGCAAAATATAATATTTAACATGTTCATTGGCCACTTATAGGTCATTGTCATATCCTGAAGATATTTTTTTCTAGAGTGCAAATTTTTATTCTTATATATTTGTGGCAGTTTTAAAATAAGAAGGATGTTAATATTTGGTAATTTATGATATTTTTTCATTTTAATCACATGGCTATTAAATATTATTTTAATCATTTAGATTTGAATTTTGTGGAAATTGTTATTTATTATTTTACATAATCAAATTTATTCATTTTTGCATTTTAAATATTTTAGAGTTATGATTGGAATGAGTGTGAAGACGTCAACATCAGATAATCACTAATACTTCTGTTTCATAATCTATTTTATATAATTTTTATCTATTTCAAATTTTTAATATCTACAAGATAAGATGATAAATCCTGGGAGATAAGGATCTAACCTAAAATGAAATAAATAAAGATAAGTTTCTTCCAAAGAATGTGAAATCATCCTACTTTCCTTGATTGTTCCTAGAACCTTGACTATTCCTGGGCTTTCCATTCTGTGTTAGTTTACTTTTCCATCTGTATTTTATAATTATGATGTAAGTATTATATATTTTATGAATGATTAGATAAGCTCTTTTTCACTGCACATTTTCCCCAAAAGATTTAATGATTCTTACTAACTTGGATTTTTTTTCCAGTTAAAAATAATATAGAGTCTGGATTAAGATGGCTGACATGAAGCTAGAGAGAGTTTCTCCTAGAGAGTAAACCAGATAGAGTTTCCTCAATATCCAGAGAGGAATGAATCCAGCAGCATACCCCCACGAGTCTCAAAAGCAGTGGTAATAATTTAAAGCAAATAACAAAACCCCCACAGACCTGGGCTGAAACTGTCCAGACTATTTCCTGCACTACCACAGCACACCACAGCCTCCAGACATAGTGGGAAAACCATGCTCTGCCATGGAGTGGTACAGAAAAAAAGTCTTGAGCAGTGTCAACCACCATTTCCCAGAAACTGAACATTTCCAGGGTGGAGTAGCTACTTTCCAGCCAGCTTAGGAGGGAAAGGGACCCAAGGGTAAACTCCCCAGTTGCAGACAGCTTCTGGCTGGGAGAGTTGCCCAAGAACACCTAAGGCCCTGAGGCCAGCTGCACCTTAACACTTTGAACACAGATTTCCTGAGACTAAGGCAAAAGCCAGGTGGGATGCAATGCCATAGAAACCCCTCACCCCTCTTGGGAACTGTATGGGTCTTCTCTGCATAACAGTGTTACCCCAGTGGTCTGGGACTTCCTCCTAATCCCCACTGGTGCAACTAAGAGTGCACATTTGTGGGATGCTTCAGGTTCTTTCCCCGTACTACCCTAGATCGAGGAAAGCAGACAGAAAATTTAGAAAATTCCCAGAGCCCCACACTCAGCCTAGGCTGATCGGAAACTTCCTTGAAACAATACTGACCAAGGTGAAACCCTACAGCCATCATCATAGCTGGCTTTCTCCCACAAGTTCCACCTCCTAACTGGAGGTCACCAGTACAGCCAACCACATTGGATGCAATTCCTCAGTTATGGGGAATGCCTGAACCCAAACCCCAGCTAACAACACTTTTCAAGTCATTCCAGTCTCTCAGTACACCATGAGCCAGTGGAGGTACACAGCACAGAACTGCCACAGCTGGCAATTGAAAAACTCACCACACCAAGGCTATATATAATCAAGGGAACTCTTCAATGACTATGTCAGCCCCCTGTCTACCTCAAAAAGAAGTAGTGTTCTAATTAAGTGAGAAGGAACCAGAAAAATTATTCTGACTATATGAAAAAACAGAGTTCTCCAACACCCCCAAAAGACTACACTATCTCTTCAGCAGTGATTCCTAACCAAAATTAAATTTTTGAAATTGCAGACATATAATTCAAACAGTTGATGATAAAATTGCTCAAGGAACTTCAGGAGAAAATTGAAAGCCAACATAAAGAAATAAAAGAAAATTATTCAGTATATAGATCAAAAATTCCTGCAAAGCATAAAAACCTTAAAACAAACCAACAAACAAGCTAAAATTCTGGAAATGAAAGAAGACTTTAGGGAAGTGCAAAATGCACTGGAAGGTTTTAACAGTAGACTAGAACAAGAAGAAGAAAGGATCTCAGAACTTAAGACATGGCCTTTCAATTAACCCAATCAGAGAACAATAAGGAAAAAGGAATAAAGAGAATGGAACATAGTCTACAAGAAATGTCGAATTATGTAAGACATCCAACCCTAAGATCCATAGGTATTCTTAAGGAAGAAAAGAAAGCAACACTTTTGGAAAACCTATTTGAGGGACTAATGTAGGAAAACTTCCCTGGTCTTGCCAGAGATCTAAACATCCAGATATAGGAAGCCAAAGAACCCCAAGAAGAATCACTGCAAAAATGTCATCCCCAAGGCATATAATCATCTGACTATGCCAAGTTAATGTGAAAGAAATAATTTTAAGAAAAGTGAGACAAAAGCACCAGTAACTTAAAAAGGTAAACCTATCAGGACTAACAGCAGACTTCTCAGAAGAAACTCAACAATCCAGAAAGAAGTGGCCCCATCTTCAATATCCTAAAACAGAATAACCATCAACCAAGGTTTTTGTATCTCCAAAAAACGAAGGTTCATAAATGAAAAATAAATGAAGTCCCCCATAGACAACAAAATGCTGATGGAATGTGTCACCACTAGGCCAGCTCTATAAGAAATATTCAAAGGAGTCCTAAATACTGAAACTAAAGTTCAAAATACATCAGTAGAAAAACATTGGAAATCATAATGTTCACAGGCTTTTTGGAGCACCAACACAATAGAGAAAATAAATAAAGCAAACAGATTACAGCCGTTATGATGAATAGAATAGTACTTTACCTATCGTTATTAACTCTAAATGTAAACAGTCTCAATGCTCCATTAAAAACCTATAGACTGGCAGAACAGATAAAATAACACAACCCTAATATCTGCTCCCTTCAAAAGAACCACTTAACTCACAAAGACTCCTATATAGCAGGAGAAGCTGGGCTCAGTGGCTCAGCCTGTAATCCCGTGCCTTCGGGAGGCTGAGGTGAGTGGATTGCCTGAGCCCACGGGTTCGAGACCCGCCTGGGCAACTTGGCGAGACCTCATCTCTACAATAAATCAAAAAATCAGCTGGGCGTGGTAGCACGCGCCTGTAATTCCAGCTACTCGTAAGACTGAGGCGGAAGGATCGCCAGAGCCCAGCAGGTCGAGGTTGAGGTGGCCGGGAGTGGCCACTGCACTCCAGTCTAGGCGACAGAATGAGATTCCATCTCAAAAAAACCCCAAAAAACAAAAAACAAAAACAAAACAATAAAGAGCAGAGGAAAATATTCCACACAAATGTAAACCAAAACTGAGGAGGAATAGCCATTCTCATATCAGATAAAACAAACTTCAAATTAATAAAGAGAAAAAAGATGGCTATTATATAATAATGATAAAGAGATCAATCCAGCAAGAAGACATAACAATTTTAAATATATATGTGCCTGACACCAAAGCCCCCAGCTTTATAAAAACAAATTATATTATACCTAAAAAAGGAGATAGACAGCAATACAATAATAGTGGGAGACTTCACCACTCCACTGCTGGCAATAGACAGATCAGCAAGGCAGAAATTCAACAGAGAAATATCAGAATTAAATAGGACTTCAGAGGAAATATAACTAACAAGCACGTATAGAACATTCCATCCCCAAACTATAGAATATACATTTTTCTCATCAACACATGGAACATTCTCCAGGTTAGACCATATGATAGGCCACAAATCAAGTCTCAATAAATTTTTAAAATATCAAAATAATATCAAGCACCTTTTCAAACCACAGAGAAATAAAACTAGAAATTAACTCCAAGAAGAACTTGCAAAATCAAACACAGACATGAAAGTCAAACAATTTGTTCCTGAATAATCTATGGGTCAATAATAAAATCAAGATGGAAATTAAACAATTCCTTGAAATGAATGACAACAATGAAACAAGTTTTCAGAACTTCTGGGATACAGCCAAAGCTGTGCTCAGAGGAACATTTATAGCACTAAATGCCTACATTAATAAGACTGGAAGATCACATGTCAACAACCTAGCATCACACCTCAAGGAACTAGAAAAACATGAATAATACAAACCCAAAACTAGCAGAACAAAAGAAATAACAAAGTTCAGAGCAGAACTCAATGAAATTGAAGTTAAAAAAAATAAACACAAGAATCAATGAAACAAAAAATTGGTTCTATGCAAAGATAAATAAACTTGATAGACCCCTAGCAGATTAAGTAAGAAACAAAACAGACTTAAATTAGCTCAATTAGAAATAAGACATTACAACTGATATGACCGAAATTCAAAGACTATTATAAGCATCTATATACAAACAAAGTAGAAAATATAGAGGAAATAAATAAATTCTTGGAAACGTACACCCTTACAATCTTGAGTCAGGAGAAAATAGACACTAGAAACCCTAAATAGACCAATAATGAGTAGCCAGATTGAAACAGTAATTAGAAGTCTCCCAATAAAAAAAAAAATTCAGGACCTGATGGACTCACAACTGAATTCTACCAGACTTCAAAGAAGGACTGGAACCAATTTTACTGAGGCTATTACACAAGATTGAAGAGGAAGCAATCCTCCTTAACTCATTCTATGAGACCGGTATCACTATACCAAAGCAAGAAAAAGACCCAATTAAAAAAAGAAAACTATAGACCAATATCCTCTTTGAACATAGATGGAAAGATCTTCAACAGAATATTAGCAGACCAAATTCATCAGCACATTAAATAAAAGGCATCACGACCAAGTGGATTTTATACCAGGGATGCTACTGTGGCTCAACATAAGCAAGTCAATAAAAGTGATCCACTACATAAACAGAATTAAAAAGAAAAATCATATCATCATTTCAATAGATACAGAGAAAGCATTTGATAAATCCAGCATGCTTTCATGATAAAAAACCTCAGCAAAATTGGCATAGAGTGAACATTCCTCAAGATAATAAAAGGTATATATGACAAACCCCCAGTGAATTTCATCCTAAATGGAGAAAAGTTGAACACATTCCTTCTCAGAACTGGAACAATTCAAGGATGCCCACTTTCTTTCTTTTTTCTTGCCTTTCAATTATATTTTATTGAATTTTAGAAAGGAAAGAAAATACATTTTATGAGTATTTTCAAATTGGGGGGATTTACGAAGATCTAGAAACATCATTCATCCATGTTAACATTCTACTCATAAAATGCTCCATTCAGAACCCGTAGCTTAGCTTTTAATTTTATTTGGTAGGTCCACTTATATCTGTGGTCCTTCCAGCTGGATCTTTTGGTAGTTGGATGCCAACTTTCAACACTACTATTCAGCATAGTTCTGGAAGTCTTAGCCAGAGCAATCAGGCAAGAAAGAGAAATAAAGGATATCCAAATTGGAAAAGATGAAATAAAACTATCTCTGCATGCCGATGATATGATCTTATACCTAGGGAACCCAAGGACTCTTCCAAAAGACTCCTGGACTTGATAAATGAATTCAGCAAAATTTCAGGATATAAAATCAACACTTACAGATCAGTAGCACTGCTATACACCAATAGCAACCAAGTTGATAATCAAATCAATAACTCAATTCTATTTACAATAGCAGCCAAAAACCCTAAAATACCTAGGAATATATTTAGCCAAGAAGGTCCAAGATCTCTACAAGGAAAACTACAAATCTCTGATGAAAGAAATTGCAGAGAACACAAACAAAAGAAGAAACATCTCATGCTCATAATTGGAATACTCAACGTTATTAAAATGACCATAATCCCCGAAGTAATCTATGAATTCAATGCAATCCCTATCAAATCACCAATGTCATTTCCACAGATTTAGAAAAAGCAAATCCAAAAACTCATATGGAATCAGAAAAGTGCCAGAATAGCCAAAGCAATCCTAAGCAAAAAGAACACAGCAGGATTCATCACATTACCTGGAGGCATCATATTACATGATAATTTGACTTCAAATTGTACTACAAGGCTTAATAACCAAAGCAGCATAGTACTAGTACAAGAACAGACACATAGACCAATGAAACAGAATAGAGAATCCAGAAATAAACTCAAATACCCACAACCAACTGTTCTATGACAAAGCAGACAAAAAACATACACTGGGAAAAGGACATCCTTTTCAAAAAATGGTACTGGGACAATTGAATAGTTACATGCAGAAAAAAGAAACTTGACCTCTATCTCTTCCCACATACAAAAATTACTCAAGATGTATTAAATACTTAAAAGTCAGACCTGAAACCATAAAAATCATAGAAGAAAAGCTCTTGTGGACATTGTTCTAGGCAAATAATTTATGACAAAGTCCCCCAAAGCAATTGCAACAGAAACCAAAATAAATAATTGGAACTTAATCAAACTAAAAATCTTCTGCAAAGAAAAATACCAACAGAGCAAATAGGCAACCTATGGAATGGGAGAAGATATTCCCAAACTATACATCTGAAAAAGGATTAATATCCAGAATCTACAAAGAACTCAAACAAATCAGTAAGAAAAAAGCAAATAACCCCATTAAACGTGGGCAAACGACATCAACAGACATCTATCAAAAGAAGATACACAAATGCCAGCAAGCATATAAAAAATGCTCACCATCTCTTATTGTCAGGGAAATGCAAATTAAAATCACAA
The DNA here is from genome assembly GCA_027257055.1 of Cephalopachus bancanus. Taxonomy (NCBI): domain Eukaryota; kingdom Metazoa; phylum Chordata; class Mammalia; order Primates; family Tarsiidae; genus Cephalopachus; species Cephalopachus bancanus. The sequence continues at coordinate 192,189 of JAPVLO010001068.1, forward strand.
TGAGATACCACATTACACCAGTCAGAATGGCCATTATTAAAAAATCAAAAAATAATAGATGCTGGCACAGATGCAGAGGAAAGGGAACACTTAAACACTGTTGGTGGGAGTGTAAATTAGTTCAGCCTCTATGGAAAGCAGTATGGAGATGACTCAGAGAATTAAAAGTCGATCTAACATTTGATCCAGCAATCCCACTACTAGGTTTCTACTCCAAGGAACAGAGGTAATTGTATAAAAAAGACACCTGTACCCTCATATGCATCGCAGCACAGTTCACAGTTGCAAAGATGTGGAATCAACCTAAATGCCCATCAGTCAATCAGTGGATAATGAAATGCGTTATATATTCACCAATGAATACTATGTGATCATAAAAAAGAATAAAATCTTGTCCTTTGCAGCAACATAGATGGAGCTGGAGATGACCATCCTAAGTAAACTGACTCAGAAACAGAAAAACAAATACTGTATGTCCTCATTCATGTGGGAGCTAAACTGTCTTAAAGATGGAAGTAATAGACACTGGGGAAACCAATAAGTGGGGGATGGAAAGGATACTTGGATTCAGAAATTACCTACAGTGCACAATGTTCACCATCAGAGGAACAGGCAACCTGAGACCCAGGTCACACAAATACACAATAGGTCCATGTGATAAATATGCATGTGTACCTTCTGAATCTAAAATGATTTAATAAATTTTAAAATTTTTGGTTTTTATTCTGACATGTAAAGGGCTTGGAAATCATCACTGCTGTCTAACAACAAGAAAAATTCTGAATAAACTGAATATCAACCGCTCTTCTTAAACCCATCCCAGAATTGAAGTCATGAGGTAAGCAAACACTGTGAAAACTGAAGTATTTTGAATTCAAAGAATCACATCTTGTTTAAAACAGAAGCCCAGAAGCAGAAGCCTGTGCTGGAGCAAGTAGTGGTAGGAATACTTAAGCTATAATTGATGAATTGCTAGAGGCTCAGTGTGAACTAGAGACTCAGTGTGAATTAGCTTAACAGTTAAAAACTATTGAGGGCTAAATCTTAGGAGGCCACACACACTTTTATGACTTTTAGTTCCAGAGCCCCACCAGGGTCTCTCTGTGAAGACTAGAGAAAAATTCCTTTGTGCTTCCAGAGAGGGAGGATAAAAGTAATTATTTTAAAATAGGCAGAGAGCATTCTGTTCTCTTTAAGGAAAATTATTACACCAAATCCTATCCAATGTGAATTTTTTTTTTTTTTTGAGTTGGAGTCTCACTCTGTTGCCTAGACTGGCGTGCATTGGCACGCTCCTGGCCACCGCAGCCTCGACTTGCTGGGCTCCAGCGATCCTCCCACCTCAGCCTTTCAAGTAGCTGGAACTACAGGCGCGCGCTACCATGCCCAGCTAGTTTTTTTTATTTATTTATTGTAGAGATGAGGCCTCGCCAAGTTGCCCAGGCAGGTCTCGAACCCGCGGGCTCAGGCAATTCACTCACCTCGGCCTCCCAAAGAGCGGGATTACAGGCTGAGCCACCGAGCCCGGCGGTATATCTTAAATATACAAAATAAAAGAGAACAAAAGAAGACAGAACAAAATATTCAAGAACTGTAGTAAAATTACAAAAGAAGTTATATAAGCATATTAAAACACCAGAAAGATAATAAACAGCAAAAGGAACAAAATAAATATTTGAAGCAATAATGACAGAGAGTTCCTCAAAATTAATGGCAGACAGTAAACCACATACCCAGAAAGCTCAGAAAACACCAAGCAAGATAAATACCATTATTTTCTATTTCATGTATGTCCATCGTATTGAATAAATTAATACTCTACACTCTAGGATGAAAACTATAGAATGAACTGTTCCAGTTTATTTTTGTAGTCTCACTTTCCTCCCCAGTGAAGAAGCATATTAGTCAGGATTTTACAGAGAAACCATGCTAATAGGATATATGTGCTAATAGGATATATATGGATATATATAAAAAGAGGTTTATTGTGAGTGATTGGCTTACACAATTTTGAAAGTTGAGGTTTCATAATCTGCCATCTGCAAGCTGGAAAACCAGAAAAGCTGGAAATATAGTTCCAGTCCAAACCCTAAAGCCTGAGAACCAGGAGCACCAATGGTGTAAGTTTCAGTCTTAGTCTGAAGGCCTAAAACCTTGGAAGGCCAAATGTCCAAGGGCAATAGAGGATGGATTCTCAAGCAGAGAGAGAAAATTTGCCCTTTCTCTGATTCTTTAATTTATTCAGTCCCTGAGTGGATTGGATGATGCCTACTGGCTTTGGTGAGGGTGGTCTTCTTTACTCAATCTACCAATTCAAATGTTAATCTCTTCCTGAAACAGCCTCACAGACACACCCAGAAATAATGTTTTACTAGCTATCTGGGCATCCTTTAGCCAAGTCAGACTGACACACAAAATTAATCATCCACTCTGATGTGGGTTTGAGAAATTGTGTTTATGATTGGATCAACCAAATCTGAGCTTATTATCCTTTAAAATTAAGTTCCTCTAATTCACAATCTTAGGAATCTCTTTATAACTTCATATCTAAGTTACATCGATCAAGTCAGCTTTAACAGTATTAAAACTATACTTTAATCTCCCTTTGAATGTTTGCTTGTCTCTCAACCAGTTTTTAACTTGGATGCAGGGGATAGGGTTGTTATTCATCTATCACTTAATACCCCAATATTGTGCGTCATTAGATGGAAACCTTGAGCTGATATTTGGAGAAGAAAAGATCATGTTTCTGGTACAGCCTGGGTAAGAGACATCAGATTTCAATACTTTCATAGGTCATATGGGTCTTTGACATTGGTGGCTTGCAGCAGTTTATATTTGGGTAGATTTTTAACTGGTTCAGACAGGAGAGGTCTCACTAAGCACAAACAATAGGGGCCTCTGGCTGACCTTATCCTGACCCACACCAGTTTAGCTTTTAACCATGTAGGCTCTGCAGGCACAAGGATTAAATGATCAAAGAGGAAAGCCATTTAGTCCTAGTTAAGTCCTCTATTTATATTAAACAAAAGGCTGCATTTCTAAGAGTTTGAGCTTTCCAAGCATTTGGAAATGGGAAAACAACAACAACAACAATGAAAACTTCTGCTGTTTTCTCAGCCAAACATATATGCTGAATTTTTAAACTTCCAATAGCAGTCAGAATCATGAGGGATAGAGGACAATTGTATGTGTGTTTCATGCCAGGCATAAGTAGATAATGCTGGTTCAGAAGCCCCAAGTTCAGTTTCTGCTAATGTAATTTTGAACTTTGTTTAGGACTAAGGGGAAAAAAACACAATCAGGTAGTCTAATCTTTAGAATAATGCAGCTTTTCTACGTGCTCAAGTCTAAGATCTTACCACATGATCTCAAATTCAACCTGAATTTATTAATTACACAAATAACAAAAGCTTCAACGTTTATAGACCCAGATGGTATTATGGCTTACAGAAGAAGGGTAGATTTTATTCATAAACAATTAGAAAGAAAAAGACAATCAAAACAAACTCAATTTGCAGTTTTTGTTGTTAAAGTAAAGAAACATCTGAAAAATTGGTATACCAAAAGTTTAGAGGACAAAAATATCTGTATCCAAAATACTCTGTCTTAGAGGATAAAATTGTTTCAGTATCAAAGAGGATCCAGAGTAGTTTGAAATATATACTTCAGACTTGCTGTCTGCATATGACACTGGGAAAATGAATAAAAAATAATGAAAGAACTATAGATAAAGAAGGAAAGGAAAGTACACTTTAGAACTTAGAACCAGGCTGGGCAGATCTCAAAAAAAAAAATTCTTCTATTCCTAGTTGTTCTTTAGGGAGGGAGCCTAGGCACGGACCCTAATGACAAAATACATGGCAATGAGTACAAATTTTTGCTAAAAGCCAAATGAGAAAAAGCTGGAAACAAGATTTTGTCAATGCTGTAAAATGAACTTTTGGAATAAAAGAATCAATCTGAAATGTTGTTTTATAACTAATTACTACTATAAGATTATAATTAAAATTTATCATCATTTTATAATTATAGTGAACTTCAGGATTGTTACAGCAATCACTCTACTGCTCATTTGTAATGCTTTGCATGTTGACTTTCAACTAGGATTTCTGGAGGAGGATTTCACCCTTTCTTCTTTTTCACCTTCTGTTTTTTCTTTATTATGTGTGGTACATAATTTTGACGTTTTTTCCTCAGGAAATATTGAGATGGCAAGGTTAACTTCTGCTTTTATTTTATCCTCATAAGATGTGAAGAATTTTGAAATTGAACTTGAAAGACCCATAGCTTAAATGGAATTAAATAAATAAAACAAAGATAAAGCTTTCATAAAGCTTTTTAATGCAAATATCATATCAAATATCATAGTCTCTCTTATTCTGCCTGGAATTGACACTTAAATTTATATACACATTTGTTGGCTCAAGCAGGGTGTCATGTACTTCACACATTTTCTAGCTAATAGTCACTTAATATTCATATTGGCAATCTCTTTCCTTTTCAACTATTTGAAACTTTTAAACAACTTTGTGATTACTTCGTGATCACCATAAAATTTACTCTTGCAAAAGTAAATATAAACTTACACATCAATAGAATGACAGAATGTCAATACATAAAACACATAATGGGGTTGTTTGTTTTCTTCTTTTCAGTACGTTTCAGTTCCTTGTAGATCCAGGATGTTAAGCCTTTGTCAGACCTAGAGTTGGCAAATACTTTTTCCCAGTCTGTAGGCTGTCTCCCTGCTCTCTTGATGGTTTCTTTGGCTTTGCAGAAGCTTGTCAGTTTAATAAGGTCCCATTTGTCTATCTTCTCTCTTAAGTCCTGTGGGTTTCGGGTTTTGTACAGGAATTGGATGGCAAAAGATATGAACAGACACTTCACAAAAGAAGACATTCAAGCAGCCAACAAACACATGAAGAAATGCTCAACCTCACTAATCATCAGGGAGATGCAAATCAAAACCACACTGAGATACCACCTAACTCCAGTCAGAATGGCAATTATCAACAACTCAAAAAATAACAGCTGCTGGAGAGGGTGTGGTGAAAAGGGAACACTTCTACACTGTTGGTGGGAGTGTAAACTAGTGCAACCTCTGTGGAAAGCAGTGTGGCGATTCCTAAAAGCTCTAAAAATTGACCTTCCATATGACCCTGTAATCCCCCTACTGGGAATATACCCTGAAGAACACAAATCACTCTATAAAAAAGATACCTGCACACGTATGTTTATCGCAGCGTTGTTCACAATAGCAAGAACCTGGAAACAACCATGCTGCCCATCAAAAGAGGACTGGATAAAAAAATGTGGTACATATACATGATGGAATACTACGCAGCCATAAAAAAGAACAAAATCATGAATTTTTCTGCAACCTGGATGGAACTAGAGTCTATAATACTGAGTGACCTCTCACAGAAACAAAGATCCGAATATCACATGTTCTCACTCATATAATGGACCTTGAACATCCAATGCAATACTATAAGATAATGACTGACGGTACTAGGAAACTATGGGGGGGAAGGGGATGGGATTAACAGTAGCAAATATCTGTCGGGGGATGGGAAAACACCTCTTATCAACAGGGTGCCTGAATGAAACGTAATTGTACACGTAACCCTTAACTGTACCCCACAAAACCATAATAAAAAATACTGATTAATGAAAAAAAAAACACATAAGATTTATTGTTCAAGTTACACTTATTATGGAAATCTATCTTTTTTTAATTAATGAAATTATATATCTGTTTTTCTGTATAATAGACACATCAATCCATGAAATAACTATTCCTAATTTTTGACATTTTTCTAATAAAGAATGTCTATTATTATCGATTATTAAGATTTTCAAAAATATATATTCTAGATATTAATTTTTGTTAAGTTTATAATTTTTAACTTTCCAAATCCAGTTTGTGAGTTATATTTTTATTTTCTTTGCTGGTGAACAGAACTTTTTAAGATAATGTAGTTGTATTTATTAATCTTTTCCATTATACTTTTTATGCTTCATATACAAAGATGTCATAAATAATATTTTTCAAATTCATCTTTTAAATACTTTAAACTTTGCTTTTCATATTGAAGTCTTTACTACATCTGAAATTTACTTTTTGTGTGTATGGTATAAGATAGGGATTAAATTCATTTTTGTCCTATTTGAATTTCCTATTATCCTAATAACATTTGTTGAATAGTCATTTCTGTTTCCATTTATGGACAGTGCAATCTCTTTACATAAGTCAACTGACTTAGGTGGGTCAGGGTTTTTTTTAATCTCTATTCCTTAGGTCTATATATCTGTAACAACACTACATATTTGTATTTAATACATCTTTTGACCAAGTCTTGATTAGAGATGGAAAAGTATCTCAATTTCATCATAAGAATATTTCCCTTTAATCCAGTAACATTTCTAAAAATTTACCTAAGTTTACATTTTCACAACTATAAAGTAATTTGAAAAAACATGTAATTTTGTTACATGTGAATAATTTAACGCCATTAAACTCATACCTTTTTAAACTGCCAGCAACAATATATGAATGACCATTGACCCACTGGCTTGCCTTTTCTTTGAAAATAACTGAGAGTTTTTGTCACAGAATAAAACAAAACAAAAAAATTATGATATCAGTTTTAAAGTATGCTATGACTGGGCAATTGTATTGTTAAAGAAGAAAAAATATAGATACAGCAACAAGAATTCATATGAAAGGATGTTCATAACAGCTTTAATCAGTTTAGCCAAGATTTGAAAACCATCCAAATGTCCATTAATATTGTACTATGTTTATTGAAGTCACTACTAAAAACAAATAAAATGGTTTGAACTTCTGATATTCATAATATAAAAAAGCCTCAAAAACACAATGTTGATCAAAAAGAGACAAATACAAAAAGAGTACATGTTGTATGCTTTCTTCCCCATGAAATTTTAGAACAGGAAAAAATGATTGAGATAATAGACAAAGTTCACCTCTGTCTAACTTGGGAGATTTCTTAGAAAAGAGAGCAGGTATATGTACCACATTTTTAAAATTCAGTCCTCTTTTGATGGGCAGCACAATTGGTTCCATGTCCTTGCTATTATGAACAATGCTGCGATAAACTATACGTGTGCAGGTATTTTTTTCATAGAGTGTTTTGAGTTCTTCCGGGTATATTCCCAGTAGGGGGATTGCAGGGTCATATGGAAGGTCAATTTTTAGAGCTTTTAGGAATTGCCACACATTTCCACAGAGGCTGCTCTAGTTTACACTCCCACCAACACTGTAGAAGTGTTCCCTTTTTGCCAAAATCATGAACTTCGCAGCAACTTGGATGGAATTCGAGTTTATAATACTGAGTGATCTTTCACAGAAACAAAGATCTGAGTATCACATGTTCTCACTCATTAGTGGACCCTGAACATCTACTGTAATATTATAGGAAAAGGATTGACAGTAGCTGGAAACTGCAGGGGGGGAGTGTGCGGAGAGGTGGGCTTTACAGTAGTCAATATCTGCTTGGGCAAAGGGGAACACACTTCATCGGCAAGGTTACCTGCACATTCAATATCTGTATACGTAATCCTGAATTGTACCCCACAATTTTAAAATAAAATCATTGAAATTAAAAAAGAAAAGAAAAGAGAGCAGGAAAATTTCTCAAATGACAGAAATGTTCATTATCTTAACTGGGATGGCGGTTTGAGAAGGTATATGTATTTGACAAAGCTCACTAAACTGCATAATTTTAAAATGCTGAATACTTTACTTGTAAATTACACCATACTTTTTTAAAAGTTATAATTAAAAAATAAATACAATAAAAATTATATATATAATTGTTTGTTTGTAGTAGAAGAACATAACTTTGGGAAACTATTATGGGGTGAGATCGTGATTTTGGCTTGTGCTGGGAAACAATTCTCCACACGTCACTCTCATTCTGCATGTCTTGTGACTTAGGTACTAACAGCCCTTTTTTAGAATATCTTTTCAATAAGACTTCCAATATTTTTTACCTCATAGCCCAACTAGATTTCTGTTCAAACTGACTCATGACTTTAAACAGAAAATTGCTTTTAGAAATGGAAAAAAGTCACTTGGATAATTTTTATAAATATAAATATTTAATGGGGATATCAGCTTAAATTACAGTTGGTAGCATGCAACTTTTGTGGAGATAGTTGATGGTCTGTGGTAGTTTAGTTCAAGTTGTGGAATGTAAGAGGTGAAGGATACATTTTTAAATTCACAACTACTTGTAATTATTACCACAGTTTTAATAAATGGATTATCCTTTTGGAAAAATACTTTGAACATAGAAAATTACAGTGAAACATTTAAATACTGTGCTTATTGTCCTGCCTTAAATATGGATTTTTGTACACTTTTAATCTCTAATGCCTATTTAATGCCAATTCTATCCATTCTATGTGTGTGTTATATATTTATCATTATATATGTATATACTTTAATAATAATGAAAGTGTTGACTTTGTTTTAATATTTTTTTGTATATTTACAAATATTATAACAAATCCTTACAACAACCTAGTCATTCTTTTCTCCAATTCATCTTTGCTGTAATAGAACCTCAGAGATGTTAGTGTCTCACAGTTAGTAAGGGTTAGACTCAAGATTTTTACTGAGGCTGATTTAATTTCAAACCCTGCAGTTTTTCTATCGCTTTATGCTGCTTCTCTGGCAGTAGGAATAGGAATATCAACTAATTACAAATAAATAGATTGATATATCTGTTAACTCACCATTGGTAACTGCTTCCAAAATTCCTTTTGTATTTATGTATTAACTTTCACCATAAGAAATACAAAACTGCTTTCCTGTTTGTCAGTTTTCTTTATCCATGCTTGTCTATCTTTAGCTCCTTCTCTTTCAAAGTGAAAGTTGCATTGCAAGACAATTGACTGCCTATCTCAGAATCCTATCTAGATTCAATTTGTTCCGGACAGATATATATATATATATATATATATATAGCCAAGAATTTAATCTCTAAGAGTTTCTGCCAAGTCCACAGCTGTGTCTTTATACAACTGGCTGCCTCATTTAGTGAAAATAGGGCACTGAATAATGATAGTAGAAGCCCTGTTGTATTTTTTCCTCTAGTAAATATATAATAAGAAATAAAAGGAAATGAAGAGTAGATATGGGCAGATCTATCATGAAGCTAACTAAGCTGAAACTCCATGGTCCTTTATTCCACAGGTCCATTCCAAAGTTCTTTCTGGTTATGATAAATTTATGTTAATTTTCTTAAAGAGTTTTCTTAAGATTATATAAGCTTCATAGTCTACAGAATCCAGATTCTGTCTGGAGAATTTGGCAGTCATACAAATATTGCTAGTTCAAATACAAGATCAACATAAAGAAAAACAAAGATAATGGGAAGGGGGCTAATATAGAAGATAGGGGAATAAAGGGCAAAGCGACAGAGTTGATTTTAAAAGACAGAACGTCTAAGAGTAATCAAGAAATTTCTTCAAAGAGAAGACTTAGGGAAAACAAAAAAAATGAACATACGATTAGAGACTCAAGAAATGTTTGTCTCCTCTTTCACGTGGGAACATTCCTTGCCAATACAATTTCTACATATACCTCCGAAAAGATTGACTTGAAATACATTTACATTTCTAGTTTGTTGTAGTAACAGTTCTGCAAAACTTTAATTTGGAATTGGCTATCTTTTTGACACACACAGATAAGATAAAACTCACTGTACATATCAAAGACACATCATAGGTAAATAGCAAAATAAAACACATAAGGTAATGCTCGAAAAATAGTCTTTATCAGAAAAATCTAGTCTTCCGATCTTCACTGCTTTGTGAACCAAGTCTTGACTCATCTCAATTCGGAAATGCATTGTTCTCCTGCTGCATTCAAATTTTGTTATTTTCTTTTATCCTGAAATTGAAATAACTGATAATAAAAGAACAGCAGAATGACTTTCTTTTGCCTAAGCATATTATTTTGCTTTATTCTGATTTATGGTAAGGACTTGACTCTATTATTTCTCTATGATATTTGTTTATTTCTTGCACATATTATCTCTGCTGTTGCTCACTTATTCTCTAATTTTGCCAAATCCTGAAGTTCTTTGAAAAAACAGATAGAAATTCACAAAATTGTAATTAATAATATTTAGCTCAATTATAAATGCCCTTAGTAGCAAAAAAAAAAAAAAATTGACTTTCCACTTTTTTCAACTGAAAATTTTCATGGGATACAAAACTCTTCAGTACTAAAATAAAAGATCACATTTCAGAGCAAAAGTCACAAATATTGTACTGGAGAGGAATCTCTAAATTAATAAGGGACTTATCAGAAGAGGAAAGAAAAAGTCACAAAGTACTTCTGTCTCTTGATGAGGTACAAAGGATTTGCAGGAGTAGGAAGAATATATGAGCGCAGCAGAAGGAAGATTATTTTCACTCAGAAAATTGCAGAAAATAATTTGAACAAATGAATATGGATAAGAAATTCCTTGTATATAATTTAAAATCACTTTATGGAATAGTCTATCAAAAACCTATACTTTTCAAGGACACATAATTGAGATGGTCTTTTTTATTTTAGTCCTTCTCCATGGTGTGTATGGTTTCCTCTGTGTGTATGTGGTAAGGTGGGAAGTGTGAGGAGATGGGTCTAGGATTGTATAGAAGAGGACAGCAAAAATAATGATTAGGGTAGAAAACAAAATTGTGTAAAAATGTATTTATAAAGAAGCTCTTTTGGTGGTGTAGTTGCCAGATTTTTGTATCAGGATGATACTGGCTTCATAGAATTAGTTAGGGAGGAATCCCTCCTCAATTATTTGGAATAATTTCAGTAAGATTGGAACCAGCTCTTCATAGTATGTCTGGTAGAATTCAGCTATGATTTCATCCATTCTAGGGCTGTTTTTGGCTGGAAGGGTTTTTTTTTTTTTTAAATACTGATTCAATTGTGTAACTCATTATCATTCTATCCAAGGTTTCATTTTCTTCTTGGTTCATTGTTGGGAGGTGGTGTGTTTCCAGAAATTTGTCTATTTACTCTAGTTTTTCTAGTTTGTGTGCATAGAGGTGTTTATAATTGTCTCCAAGAATCTTTTGTGTTTCTATGCTATCAGTTGTAATGTCACCTTTGTCATTTCCAGTTGTGCTTATTTGAATATTCTCTTTTTTTCTTTGTTAATCTAGCTAGCTCTGTATCAGTCTTGTTCATCCTTTCAAAGAACCAATTTCTTTACATGAATTCTTTGTATGATTTATTTTGTCAAAATTTAATTTTGTTTTGCTCTTATTCTAGTTATTTATTTTTTCTACTAGCTTTGGGTTTAGTTTATTCTTGTTTTTCTAGTTCCTTTAGGAATAATGATAGGTTGCTAATTTGAAATATACTTCCCTGATATAGGTAGGCATTTAGCTCTATAAACCTTCCTCTTAACACCGATTTTGCTGTATTCCAGAGGTTTTGATATATTGTGTCTCTATTTTCACTTGTTTCAAATATTTTTTTAAAATTTCTGTCTTAATTTTGTTGTTTACCCTAAAGTTATTCAGAAGCAAGGTGTTTAGTTTCCATGTATTTGTGTGTCTTTGTGAGTTCCTCTTGGTTATTGATTTCTAATTTTATTCCACTGTGGTCTGAGATGTTTGGTATGATTTCAATTTTTTTTAATTTATTGAGACTTGCTTTATGACTGAACATATGGTAAATCTTATAGAGTGTTCCATGCACAGATGAGAAGCATATATATTCTGTGGCTCTTGGGTGAAGCATTCTACAGATGTCTATTAAGTCCATTTGATCAAGTGTAGATACAAGTAGCAGACAAGCCATGGTTTTCAGTGATCTTTGTCCCTTTTTTTTAATTTCATGCATTGGTTCCATTTAATAGAAATCCCTTCAACTGACAAATGAGCTCCAGATACTTCATGTATGACAAAGTATTAGTGGATATAGTAAAAACTATTAGAGCACAATGGATCAAGCACCGCTAAGATCCCAAACATATTTTATTTGGTTTCCCAATACATTACATTATCCTAATAAATACCAGTTTATTTAAATTTTGCCAGTTTTAGAAACATTTTCTAAACTATAGTGTAGTTTACCCAATATCCTTATGTAATGCCAGGCTTCAAGGACATGGAAATAATAATTCACAACACCCACTTCCATTCATGTTTAATAGTAAAGTATGATGGTAATATTCTGTTTCATAAATTCATGTTTTCTCAACTTCCCTCTTTTCTGACATGTAACTAATTTTCTGCTCTTCACAAATTTAAACTTCTTTTCACTGAACAACAGACTACATTGGGTTTTCTTTCTTCACCTTTCTATAATCTGAACTATGTATCTGGTGTCACATGGAAACAGATCTGGAGCCTCTGAAAATGGTCACAGTTAGTGTTTGGACTCATCTCAGTGATAACAGAGCACACGGAGGACTTTTTTTTTCTTTTATGGAAGAAGAATAACAATATCCACCCTAAATTTAGAATCATCTGCATTTAGTTTTCTCTAGTATGAGTAATTTCCAGTTTTAAATATTATTAAACATCACAATCATTGATCATTTGATTTTTTAGTACAAGCAGAAAAACTATGACTTCTCCTTAAAGCTAAACCAGAAAAAAGTACATTTTTTCTGTATATATGCACACATTTGAGCACCTACCATGTGGTAGATGCTGTTCTGGGGCTGCCAGAGAAAACAAAACAGGCAAAGAACCTGGCCATGCACTTGCCTTTCTAGGGGGGGAGACAGACAACAAGCACTTGGAGTGTTTCTCATGAGTTATCTCATTTAACCCTTAGAATACTCCTGTGAAGTGGGATCTCTATTACCATCTTACAGATATGGAGACCAAGACTCAAATGGATTGCTGAATAACGACTTGTCCAAGACCATAGAGCTACTAGGTGGCAGAGCAGGAGCTTCAGACGAGTCTCCAGTCCAGATAAAACAAACAAGTGAGAACAATTACTTGCATCATTCACAGCAGGACACAGGGGAGGAAGTGGCACTTGACTTTTGCTTTAAATCATGGGCAGGATTTTGTTGAGCAGTTAGAAAGAGAAGAGTTTTTAGAGTACAGAAGAGGTTGTAGAAGACAAGAGATGGGGACAAAACCTTTGAGGGGATGGTTCTGACTGGTTGAAATGGGTTTATCTTGGTTTTTATTTGGGAAGGTACAATGTCCATGAGTAATAAAACAAAAAACAACAGATGCTGGTGAGGATGCAGAGAAAGGGTATGCTTCTACACTGCTGGTGGGAATGCAAACTAGTTCAACCTCTATGGAAAACAGTGTGGCAATTTCTAAAATAACTAGAAATTGACCTTCCATATGACCCAGCAACACCCCTACTCAGAATATACCCAGAGGAACTCAAATCATTATAGAAAAAAGATACCTGCATACGTATGCTTATTGCAGCACTATTCAAAATAGCAAAAACATGGAACTAACCATGCTGTCCATCGAAAATGGACTGAATAAAAAAAATGTGGTACATATACACGATGGAATGTTATGCATCCATAAAGAAGAACAAACATGAACTTTGCAGCAACTTGGATGGATTTAGAATCTATCATACTCAGTAATCTATCACAGAAACAAAGAACAAGAGTACTACATGTTCTCACTCATAAGGGGACCTTGAACATTTACCATAATACTGTAAGCAAGGGATTGGCAGCAATGAGATACTGCCAGGTTGGGGGAGGGGGACACAACATCAACAAGGGCACCTGATCTCAAACCAGGTAAATTGGGGACCAAATGAGGTCCAAACTTTACCTGCACAATGACCACTTTTATACCTAATCCTGAATTTTACCCCACATCATTAAAATAAAAAAAATTAAAGAGAAAGTTATTAGCTCCTTTCAAGCTAGGAGCTGGAGTTGGGGAGGGACAAGGAAGCCTTTATGATTTGCCATTTTTATAGCATTTGGACAAAATATTCCTGGAACGTTCCCAGTGAGAAGAAAAGATCAGGAAGGAAAATAAAATGGATAAAAAACAGAAGTAGTAATCCAGTGTGATATGCATTTTTGACCTTGGTGAAATTTTTTATCCATCCATTTTAGTACAATGACTGTTGCTGTCATCCTTGTTCAGTCTTTTCTCCCCGATGAAAGCCTGTTGTCTGATATTGATGATAATTATGCAGTGTCTCTGACTAATAGTCTCTAGAGGTGTTTCTTGCTTGGCAGAGATGACAAGAAACAGCAAGAAGACTTATGCAAGATGGAATGGAATGAATACAAAAGGTGGATTTGAGCACAAAATAGGAAAGAGGGAGAATAGCAGAGACTCTAATTCTTAAGCTTGATATATTTTAAAGATAATTGAGATCTAGCCCTTTGTTTTTGCATCTGGGAAAACTGAGTCCCCAAAAGCATTAAGGGGATTGCTGAAGGCCACAGCAATTTCCAGATCTGATACATTTTCCCTTAGTCTTAGTACCCATAAAAGGCTGTGAGGAGAGAACGAATCCCAGGGGTAGCTTCCTCATGGCTAACAATTCTACCACTGAGGAAAAGTTTCATTCTTATGACAATTAAAAGAGTCCCCCCTTATCCACAGGGAATGTGTTCCAAGATCCCCAGTAGGCACCTCAAACTGCAGATAATACCAAACTCTACGTACACCATATTTTTTTCTATATCCATAGATTTGTATTTATAGGCTAAGCACCATAAGACATTAACAACAATAACTAATAATACCATAGAACAAGCCGGGCTCGGTGGCTCAGCCTGTAATCCCACGCCTTTGGGAGGCTGAGGTGAGTGGATTGCCTGAGCCACGGGTTCGAGACTCCCTGGGCAGCGAGACCTCATCTACAATAAATCAAAAAATAGCCGGGTGTGTGGTAGCACATGCCTATAAAATTCTGGCTACTTGGAAGGCTGAGGTGGAAGGATCGCCGGAGCCAGCAGGTCGCGGCTGCGGTGGCCGGGAGCGGCCACTGCACTCCAGTCTGGCGACAGAGTGAAGACTCCAACTCAAAAAAAAAAAAAAAAAACAATACCATAGAACAATTATAACAATTCATAATGTAGTTGTGGCAATTTTTGTTGTCTTTTATAGCTTTCTAAGCACCATCATTGATCTACTTGATATGAGAGCCCTACTGCTGAAAAGCCACATTTGTGTGAGTTAAATCAGGGACTCACCTGTGGTATCTGTACTACCACAATCATTTCCACAAATCATTTTCTATTCTAAGGTCTCTAACCTGAAGAGGGATGAAAACTGGGACTTCCCATGCAAGTACCCTAATGCATGGTTTTCTTATCTATATCTGGCTAGCTGGATGAGATAAATTAAATTTGTTTGTGTTCTCTTATACCGAGAACCAGCCTTTTCAGTATCTGTTACCTAAACACTTTGATCCTTCCTAATGATGTTAACCCAATAATTTTCCTCATGTTCATTGACTAGGGAATTCAAGTAAAACTCCCAGATGCTCTGCTGATCCTGGTTCTAACAAAGATATTTTTAAAAATCTTGTTTGATTTAATTCTGACCTTAGCATCCTTTGCCATTGATATTAGTCTTTCTTGTCTTTTACTTCTTTTGGTGACAAAAAAAATTATTTTATCAAAGTCTTTTAGCACTAACAAAAAAAAAACTTCTCAAACTATACCGATCATATAATTTTTCACTTCAAAATTCAGTCCCACTGTTATCTAATTGGAAAATAGCTAGCTTCCATATTTGAACATATTTCTAGATATCAAGTTCTTGATAGAATTGCCAGATCATTTCTTAATTGAAATAATTGGTTCTTTGATTTATAATAAAACATTATTCAAAGTGTTCTAAGATAACATATTTTCTTACTGTATAAAATAAACAAAAAAGCATACCTGCATTATCAGGATGAAATACACTGCTTCAAATGAAAAAAAGCTAAAATAGTCACTTACTTTTATTATTTCATTCTTTATCTCATTGAACAATTATTTTAATGTAATCAAAATTGCTAGAGCACAAAGCATCTTAGATTATTTTCTTCTGAAAAGTGGTTTACTAAAAGTATAAGCAACAGGATTGTGTTATAGAGTAAAACATACACAATATAACTGTAATGATTATGAAGTAAAACAAAGAGGAAAACAAAGAATTATTATTATTTTACATATAGTTTCTTTGAAGATAAAAAAGACAATATTATTAGCCGGGCTCGGTGGCTCAGCCTGTAATCCCGCGCCTTTGGGATGCTGAGGTGAGTGGATTGCCTGAGCCTGCGGGTTCGAGACCTGCCTGAGTAACTTGGCGAGACCTCATCTCTACAATAAATTAAAAAAATCAGCCGGGTGTGGTAGCGCATGCCTGTAATTCCGGCTACTCGGAAGGCTGAGGCGGAAGGATCGCCGGAGCCCAGCAGGTCGAGGCTGCGGTGGCCAGGAGTGGCCACTGCACTTCAGTCTGGGTGACAGAGTGAGACTCTAACTCAAAAAAAAAAAAGACAATATTATTTTAAGGCTTTTTTGTATTCATAAACTCGTATCTGATTTTAATGAATATTTAGTTGCTTTTTTTGAAAGTTTAAACTTTCAGATCAACTTCAAACATGAAGCTACAGCTTTTAATTTTATAGTGTAACTTTCAGTATTTCAATTTCCCAGCATCCCAGGAGAAAACTCCAATGTCCATGACTCAATTTTTTAAAATATTCGTGAAACTATGGTGATACCATGAAGAATGACACTTTTATTCTTTAAAACTGAATCTTGGTTCCTCTTAAAGATAGCTACATTTTCCAAAATAAAGTGTTATTGCAGAAGTTAACTTTTAAAAAATCATTAAACAAAATATGACTGACTGTGGAAGAAAGTATTGAACCAAGAGTGACAGATCCAAAAGGAAAGCACACTTACAATTCATACAGTAGTATATGCAGTATGAATGTATACACAGTATGAATATACATTCATACAGTATAACACACAGTAGCTTATTTTTTTACTATGAACCAGACCATTTTCCCAGTTCTATTACATCAATCATTTTCAAAATGGTGTTTTTGACAATGATATATTGCTTTTATTATCTATTAATTTTAAAAATATTATATACCTTTATTAGGTTGGACCCTGTTATAGATAATATAAATACAGAACCAAATGTTCTGATCCATATCTGTAAAGTGTTCATAGTCTAAGGGAAGAGGCAGCAATGTGACTAGACAAATTGAAATATAACATATGGCAGAGGAAAGTAGCCAGGAAACTTTAAGCAGAGATAATAACATGGTGATATCTCAAAAATAATAAGTATATAAAAAATTAGAATTTCTGTGAGCAATGATGAGAGAGTATGACAAAGAGAGTGGTAAATACAAGACAGTGTGTATCAAGCTCTGGAGGACAGAGTGTTCCATGGCAATGATGGAAACAGTTGGGATGAAGAGTTACACGATGGAATTTTTTTTAATCTTGCTGACTGTCCTAGAAGCTTTAAGGATGGACAGAAGCAGGCAGAGACTAATGTCAGAGAGAATCAGTTTCCTAAAATGTTTCTAACAGGATAAAAAATGCTGATTCTTCACTTAACCTGAAGTGGATGCTGTGGTATACCTCCAATACCAGTCTTTCAGAACTGAGGTACTCTTACCCATGAATGACAGGAATGCTTGTAACTGAAAACACCTATCCAAGTCCCTCCCCAGAAATTTCCTTCAGTCAAAGGGAAAGCACTCACCCAAGGTTAAACTTCCTCTCAAGGGCAACTCCCATCCAGTGGCTGGTCAATGCAGAGGTTTAAAAGTAGGTCTCCTTCCTTCAGTTTGACATATCCTGGAAGATCATGGCAGCTTGAGAACTCTGTGTAGAATCAATTGAGTATTCTGTTGCAAGGGCATCACAGTTCAGCTTTTCTTATCTCTGTTTCAGATCCTGCTTCCTTAAATCCTCATAGGTGTTATTCTTGAGAACATTCCCACATGCAAATATCCACTTTAGAGTCTGTTTCCCAAGGAACAAAACCTGGATAGTTGGTGCCATGAGTGATCTGAAGAAAAAGATTCAAAAATGGGATTTGGTGCTGCATCACCTGCTGGCTAGTTGGTAATGAGGACCACTTCATTGATGGTACTTGGAATACCGACAGCTCCCGGCATACTGTAGCAATATGATTGTTAGAATTTCACCAGTGGTAAAATAAGATGAGAAAGTGAATGGGAGATATAATATCTCAGATTTTGAGAAGTCCTGCAGAAATACTAGTTTTTAAAGTACTATGGCATCGGAAGGCTGTTGCCCAGTGCATTGGTGAAATTCAATGAAAAAACTGACAGTAATTATTTGCCAATTTAGGGTAGAAGGTAGAGCCAAAAAGCCTCTTTCAGCAACATATAAACACACTCTTATTCCTATAACTGGAGGGCAGAAAAAGCTGAACATTAGAATAGGATTTAATTTTAACAGTAGCAGAGCTGAAGTTAGATTCTCAATCATAAAAATCTACTATAACAAGACTCCGATTGAAAAGGAGTTGGACCCTGAAACTTGAGACGTGAACAAATCTAGGTTGACGTACTTGCAAGACTTGAGTCCTCAGATTCCCCTTAATTCTCTGGACCTACAAAAGTGACTCCTCCCTTCAAAAGCTAGCTGCTTTCCCCTTTCTTAAAAACAATGTGGCTTTGCAGGCAGTTTCATGTTCTGAGCACTGGAGGGAAAGGATTCAGCTATCAGGGTTCCTGTTTTCACAGAGTTATTCCAAGGTTTAAGTGCCAGGGTGGTGACTTTACATGCCATAATGGCACTGGTGGCAAGTCCATCTATTGGGAGAAACTTGATGATGAGAACTTCATGCTGAAGCATACAGTCCCAGCATCTTGTCCGTGGCAAATTCTGGATCCAACCTAAACGGTTCCCAGTTTTTCATCTGCACTACTAAGACTGAATGGTTGAATGGCAAGCATGTGATTTTTGGCAATGCGAAAGAGGGCATGAATGTTGTGCAAACCATGGAGGGCTTTGGGTCCAAGAATGGCAAGACCAGCAAGAAGATAACCATTGCTGACTGTGGACAACTCTAATAAATTTGACTTGTTTTATCTTAAACTACAAGATCATTCCTTCTGTAGCTCAGGAGAGCACCCCCTCCATCCCATTTGCTCGCAGTATCCCTATAATCTTTGTGCTCTCACTACAATTCTTTGGGTTCCATATTTTCCTTATTCCCTTCCATGTCAAGTTGAATTGCAGAGAAATAAAAACTAAATAACAACAACAACAACAAAAAACAATGCAGAAGTCTTTTTATAGATTTCATCATGAGCCCCTTTTAGGATTTATCCCCCCTCTCCTCCTGGACTTTAGACAAATAGTTAGGTTCCTGTCACAACGTAACCCAGCAAGGAGGGTACTGGACATGATAAGAGAGGAAATAAACTATACTGAAAAATATGCTACAGGACCTAGAAAACACTTTCCAGAAGAAAATGGGAGAGTATTCATGGGTATAGAGTTAATATATAAGACTGGATGACCCACCAGTGGAGTATATACTTTGAGAAATCCTATAGGACATTCCATTAAGCAAAGTGATAAGACATATACTGATGCAAATAATATCAAGTGGCCTTGAACCCATAACTGGTCAAATTGTACTGGTTCTAAGCAGAAAGTCATAAGGTTAAGCAGGTTCAGCAGCATTCTATCATAAGATGGAAATGGTATATGCAGGATTGGGCATGAGCAGAGCATGAATACACAAACAAACTGCCCAACAAGGTGTTCCATCTCCTACTGTCTTATGAGTACCTATCCCTCACTTCACACTGATGGCAGCACTGAGGAGGGCTCTTATTTGTAGCTTTCAGAAGAGTAATCAGAAAGAGTATAATTTGTACATGGGTTAGTTCAGTTATGCAGTGCAAGCCAACAGTAAACTACTGCAGCACTACAGCCTTACTGCATGGTGGCCCTGAATATCATTGATTAGGAGAAATCCTCCACATTTTGAAAGTACTCCTTCAAAAGATGCAGCTAGTTATTTATTATTTTATGAAAATAGAAGTGTCCTGAGGTAAAAAAAAAAAAATATATATATATATAGCATCTGACCAGCAACGGTGAATGGATTTACAGTTGATCATTAGCCTGTCCAATCACCAATTGGAAGATCAGTGACACAGAAGCCTGGGGAAAAGGCATATGGACAGACCTGTGGGAGTGGGCATAAAAGGTAAAGATTTTTGGATCATAAGTTAGTGCTTACCTGAGATTGACCCTATAAAATAGATTGACTCAGCTAGTTAGCAGCTGCGAGCCTCTGACTTCAACTATCTCTAGCTGGCACAGTGAGTGGACAGAGCAGCAAGGGTGGAGGAATGAATAGAGGCTATGTCTAGAATCAACAGCATGCACTCCAACACACAAGGCTGGCCTTGACATTGCATCTGCCAAATGTCCAATCTGCCAGCAACAAAGACCAACACTGAGCCCCACAACAGCATCATGCCTCAAGGAGACCAACCAACTGCATGATGATAAAGTGATTATGTTGGACCCCCTTGCACCTTGAAAGAAATAGTCATTCACTGTGACTGAGTTCAACAAATATTCTAGGTATGGACTTTTCCTATCTAAATAGCACCAGCCAGCATTACTATTCAAGGGAATATGCATACATTCACATTTATACCGAGGGACCAGTCCTATAATAGAAGATATAAGACAATCAGTAAATAACCATGAATTTCTGAAATATTGTCTCATACTGTATCACCAAGAAGTTGGTGGCTTGACATTAAAATGGAGCAGGTATTTAAGGCTGCAGCTGAAGTACTGACTTGGTGGACCTCGAACATCTATCGTAATACTATAAGAAAAGTATTGACAGTGGTGGGAAACTATGGGGGAGAGGGGAGGACAGGGAGGGCAAGGGTGGGGGGATTAATGTTAGACAATATCTGTCTGGGGACGGGGGGTACACCCCTTAACAAGGGTGCCTGAGGCATATTTGTATACCTAACCCTTAACTGTACCCCACAATTTTAAAATAAAAAATGTTTAAAATGAAAAAAAAAGAAAAGAAATGCTGTGTGGGAGGAGTACCATTGTCATTGAATACAACCAAAATCAATGAGCAATGTGTGGTGCTATGTGCCAACAGGTGAAATGCTTGGGTACAGACACCATAGGGTCAAAGTAGGAATAGTCCTGACTGTCATTTCGAAGGAAACACTTGGAGTATTTGTGTTTCCCTTGCCAATAATTTTAAGATCTTCAGGCTTAAACATCCTATATCCTAGAACAAAAAGTTTTTAAGGGAACACAACAAGAGGTCTATTAAACTTTAAACTTTGACTGCTGCCCAGACAATTTAGGCTCTTTGTGCCAAGAGAGTAGTAGACAAGGAAGAATCACTATCCCTGGCAGGTGAGATTGACCCTGATTATCATGGGGAAGTACAGCTATCATTGTGGAAATAAAATAGTAAAGAATTTATTTGACTCCAAGATGATCCAATGAGTTACTCTTTATATTCCACAGTTCAGTTCTGATAGTAAATGGGCAAACACAGCAGCCACGATCTGGAGTATATTGAAAGTCACACAGCAGTTAGAAGTGCTATCAGGCCATTTGTAGTACCAGTGGATTTACTGTTGCTGGAAATCAGTCATTCATCCTAAGCTTAAAGAGGTGATTATAAAAGCAAATTGAGTGCATATTTAACAGTCAGGGGTCAATTCACACTAACCTTATGTTAGTCTGTTAGTTATGTTAGTGTGTTTTGTTATGACAATCTGGGGGCCAGTAAGAAAAAGATACCACACTCAAGTGAAGTGATAGAAAATAAATTTTTCAAAGAATAGTTTCCAGAAGTATGAGCATGGAAAAGATAATCCAATAAGGACAGTGGAGCACCTCTAGGCCAGTTACAACTAGGAATCATTCCTGCAGCTTGGCCTAAAGGGACAAGGAGGTGGAGCTGTTGTCAGAACCTAAACAGAATTGGGGCTGAAGACAAGGATTCCTCCAGTATGAACCTTGGCTTTAGAAAGGAAATGCCACCAATGCCAACCTGAAAACTAGAAAATGTTTCAGAAATAAATTTGCTCCCTCTTTCTTTCTCCTCTTTTCTTCTGATCTCCTGCTGGTACCAAATTTTGCAAGCAAATGCCAGAGTGAAGGATCCAGGTAATACAGTCTATAAAAATCAATCTGCTAGAAAAAATGGAAGCATATCATGCTTGCAGGGACTAATTCATAGGCCAGAATACAAACTTCTTATCTCTCACTCCAAAATAATTCTCCCAAAAGCTGGAATGCTTGACATTGAAATGACTAGGGCATCCTCTCCCAGTACAAAAAAATAAAAATTATAATATCAGTTTACTTGGGGGTATGAGGACTTAATTATAGCATCATGCGTCGTTTGCCTATAATGCCCTTTCTTGCCATAGAAATATGACTGAAATTGGATCCAGGAACTGAAACATCTTTCTTCTGCAAAATGCTTGGTTGGGTGATGCCAATGCATTTGTGTGTGCATGTGTGGTATTCCATTTCTATCCTTTCTCAACTGAGTAAGCTTCTTTATGATTGGCACCACTTTTCAAACACATATTCGTTCATTATGAACAAAGTCAAAATAAACTGGAGACATTTCTGCCTCCAAGACCAAACTGGAGACACTTTTCCCTCTAACAACAACAACAACACAACAACAAAAAATCCTCCTATTTTCTATTCCTTTAATTCATTTTGCATTCATTGACTTCACGGTTGAATTCTTAAGAAGCCATTTTATCTTCCTTATTTTAACATAATTGGGCTAAGAAAAGTTGCATGTTTGCCTTGCATAATGTATACTGGTGCCTGGTGATGTGAGACCTGAGTTAAGGTCGTGTCCTGGTCCTCCCCGGTTCTGTCACAAGCCCAGTGAGTAACTATGTGATTGCAAATCATATTGCCTCAGACTCAGTTTCTACATTTGTAAAATCAGGCATTTGAAAATCTGAATGTCCAAAATGAAAGCCATTTTCTCACAATCATGTCCATTTTCTCCCTGAACCCAAGTTTGGTGAAGAACCATGCTATTCGTTCACCAGTCTAGGTCACTGGGTTATTATAGACCTATTTTCATTTTTCTTTTCCCTCCCCATAATTGGGACCAAGTCCTGTTGTTACATAATATCTCTTCTTACTAACTTTCCTCATCCATAACTTAGACCTTAAACTCAACTCACCCTACTATAACAATTTTTAATTGATTTTCCTGCTGGAATTTTCTCTACTTTTACCTGATTTTTTTTTATCCCTTAGGAATTCTAGTTTTATTTTTCCTCCATGGCATGAAAATGAAAAACAAAAAAAACAACTTGTTAAAAAGATAGTCATTGAGTAGATAGCTGGACTCGGTGGCTCAGCCTGTAATCCTAGCACTTTGGGAGACCGAGGCGAGTGGATTGCCTGAGCCCGCGGGGTCGAGAACCCTGGGCAACTTGGCGAGACCTCGTCTCTACAATAAATCAAAAATTAGGTGGGTGTGGTAGCCCGTGCCTGTAGTTCTGGCTACTTGGAAGGCTGAGGTGGAAGGATCGCCGGAGCCCAGGAGGTGGAGACTGCAGTGACCGGGAGCACGCCACTGCACTCCAGTCTGGGTGACAGAGTGAGACTCCAACACACACACACACAAAAAAATTTATCCATAACCGGACTTTATAGTGTCAGCAGAAACTATTTTCCTCATCATTGTTAAAGAAGAGTAAAATAGTCTTTTCACCATTCTCTCTCTCTCTCTCTTCAAGACCATCATTTTCTTTTCCCCAAACCTTTTAGCACTGGAAATCTCTAGCTAGATGTAGTTGGATCCAATATCCTCTTAGGAGCACTTAAGAGCAATCTTAGCTATTTATTGAACTTTTCCATTCCTCCAGGTGTCAGGCTCTTTTTGCTTCTGTTACTTTGCCACTGCTGTTACTGGTAATAGATCACGTCTTAAAATTTTTTATTGAAAATTGGACATTTAAAATAATATAATTAGGCTCAACCTCACCTGGCTTTATTGTTGCTGGTGTGTGTGGGTGTGTGTGTGTGTGTGTGTGTGTCTTTCTTTGTTTTTCATTATTTTCTGCGTATTTCTTTAGTACTTTTTCTGCACTCATCTTGTGAAATCTGTATTCCCTGTCATATACAGCTACTAAAATATTTACTTTGTTGCTTAATATTTAACTAAGAGTTAGAGATTTCCTTAAAGCTCTGAACCACTGTCTTCCATTCGTTGTAAAGGGGCTATCTTTCTCTCTCTCTCCTCTCTCTCTCTCTCTCTCTCTCTCTCTCTCTCTCTCTCTCTGTGTGTGTGTGTGTGTTGTGTGTGTGAGAGAGAGAGAAAACCTTGGACACTGACAATTTACAATCATTCCGTAGTCTTCACTTTCCTCTTCTATAAAACTTCAGGGTCACCCGGTTAGAGGTGAGAGATTAGGGTTTTCTCAGGCTTTTCCTGGGCATGTGTGCAGTCTTGCATATGCATGTGGTTTCTAGATATTCACAAATATGTCAGAACTTTTTAAAGCTTCCTCTGGATATCTCATTTCCAAGATCTTCCTTTAAAGTTTTTTGTTCAACCTCTTGCTTGCCCCAACTAATATCAACTTTTTAGCAAAAATGTTATCCAATTGTCACTGATTATTTTTGATATGTGCTTTTTCCACTACATGGTTCCTGAAATCAGTCAAACTGTAAGAAGACCTGTAAATGGGGCTGTTCCAATGGAGATGCCAGATAGATAAAATAGTGACAGATCAATGGGAAAGAAGCTTTCTGAAGCCGTCCATACCTTTCCTACTCCTTCAAGTGGCTTCTTGAGAGCTGTGAAAACCAGGCAGCTGGTTTTCACAGCTCTCAAGCTTGTGAGTCTGCTGATTATCAATGCTGCCTCAGAAGCATGGAAAAAAAGACTGGGAATAGGATAAGTTCAATTTTAACAAAGCTCATTGTTCTTTCCAAGATTCATGTGTTTTATCTAAATAAATGCTCCTCTAATTGTTGTAATACTTTATTTAATTGCCAAGGTTGTGAAAACATGTACTTTGATAATTTAGGCCAGTATTTTTGTTTTGATTTGTTTTGTTTAAAGTGAATTTTTGTTCATCTTTGCTTCATTTCAGAATTCCTACTCCTTATCTTTCTTTTTGATCTCCTACTGGTACTTCACATTGGTCAAATGTGTAATCAAAAGACAAATGGCAAGAAATTTGTGTAATTCAGTCCATAAAGTCAATCTTTAAGAGATGGGTGAAGGAATGCATAGAGTGTGTTTGGAGGGCAGTTGGAGAATGTCCAACACATCATTTTTACAGAAACAAATGAGCAAACTAGAATACCAATTTCTTACTTCACAACCATAAATAATTTTTACATCCACTAGAATGTTTGCAATTGAAATGAAGAGGGGCTAGGCTCGGTGGCTCAGCCTTTGGGAGGCTGAGGTGAGTGGATTGCCTGAGCCCGCGGGTTCGAGACCCGCCTGGGCAACTTGGCGAGACCTCATCTCTACAATAAATCAAAAATTAGCCGGGCGTGGTAGCGCGCGCCTGTAGTTCCAGCTACTTGAAAGGCTGAGGTGGAAGGATTGCCGGAGCCCAGTGGGTCGAGGCTGCGGTGGCCGGGAGGGACCACTGCACTCCAGTCTGGGCGACAGAGTGAGACTCCAACTCAAAAAAAAAAAAAAAAAAGAAAGAAAGAAAGAAATGAAGAGGGCATCCTCTTTTGAACACAGGAAGCAAAATTATAAGCAGTACTATGCTTGGTTGGCATTAAATCAGAAAGCACAGGTAAATTATAATGTCAAGTTTAGTTTGCTTACAATCTCCATGCCTGCAGTACGAACATGCCTGTCATTAGAATCAACTTCTTTCCGAAAAAATACTCAGTTGGTTACTGTCAATGTCTTTTTAAAATCATCCCCTATTTCCTCTACTTTGTTAGCCGTAAATTCCATTCTGATTGATGCTATTTTTCAGAAACACATTTACTCGATAGAATGAAGTCTTATAAACTGGAAATATTTCTCTCTACTTAAGTTTGTTTTCTATATCTTAAAATAGTCTTTCATTTATGAGTTTTATACTTAAATTCTAAAAATATTTATATTTTTCAAAGTGTAAATTTGTTGGAGTAAGGTGATTGCATATTTGCTTTGCATATTGCATACTTAGGATTAGTTGATGTAAAGTCTTGTGTACTCAAGAAGATGCAGAAGCCGGGCTCGGTGGCTCAGCCTGTAATCTCACGCTTTGGGAGGCTGAGGTGAGTGGACTGCCTGAGCCCGCGAGTTCGAGACCCGCCTGGGCCACTTGGCGAGACCTCATCTCTACAATAAATCAAAAAATTAGCCAGGCGTGGTAGCGCGTGCCTGTAATTCTGGCTACTTGGAAGGCTGAGGCTGAAGGATTGCCGGAGCCCAGTGGGTCGAGACTGCAGTGGCCTCTGCACTCCAGTCTGGGCAACAGAGTGAGACTTGAACTCAAAAAAAAAGAAAAAGAAAAAAAAGAAGATGCAGAAATTTACTGTGATGAACATGAAAATCATAAATATGTTCATTGAACCAGGCTGCAGAAAGCTATCTGGATTAAATAAGTTCTTACTAAGATTTTCCCATAGCACAACTCAGTAAATTTGTACAGAAAACTTGACACAAACAAAGATTTAACAAGACTTTGTTTTATCTATATTGTAGTTTTCTATGGATCTGTCATTTTAAAAGTCTACAAACTTTTAACCTATGAAGACAAATGGATTGATTAGAAAAGCAAAGTTATAAAATAGTTTCTATCAGTAACCTTAGGCTAAGGTTTGCAATAGTAACTTTCAATCAAAATACATCAATGGCTTGCCACAGCAAATATTTATTTCTTACTGACTTTGCATACCTATTATGGGTCAAATGTGACTTTATTTTAGGACCCAGGCTGACTAGAGCCTCTATCTAAAATATTTCTAGTCTCATGGTAGATTAAATTTTAAAAGTTATAAATAGCAAGGCAAATTCCTCCCATATACTCTTTTCTTCTGAACTGATACAGTTCACATCTACTTATAAATCATATGACCAAAATAAATTATATGGCCAAGCCTATATCCATGATACATAGAGGTATATTTTTTCACTGGGAGGTGGAAATGGGTTCAGGGAAGCATGGTGAATATGTTTGACAATATTGCTATATACCATACCCTACCTATCATCTACTTTTGAAACCAAAGTTACATGGCTTTCCACAGCATATATGATACCTACCACGTTCTTCTCAGGACTTATCAGCATGAATGATTAATATAGTGAATTAATTGAATCTTCTGTAACATTTTTGGAAACATTTAGGTTGCTGCGAATTAATTTAGAGAATAAGAGAGTAGACATAAAGTGAGTTGATGAAGGAGTACTATTGCTCATACCATGTGAAAGCAAGCTGTTATTTTATTCCCTCTCTTAGAAAATAGGAAACAAAATTGTTTGCTAGATTATAAACTGCATACCTGGCCTGTATTGACTTGCTCAAGCAAAGAAAGTATCTCCAAATTACTGTCTCCAACAGTAATTTGTTTAACCATAATTCACCGTTATTTTTCACAAAAATGTTTATCTTATGCTTAGTCAAAACAAGTTATGATAATGAGGATTTAACAGAAATAATCACCCTCTGGACAATAAATTCACTCTGGCTAACTTAAGTCAAAGTGGCTCATTAAAGGATATTGCATAGCTTACAGAGTCTTGTGAAGTCTAGAGAAAGTGTCTGGAGGCTAGCACATTAGATTAAGAAACACAGTTGTCTTAATTGAGAAAGGTCTAATGCAGCTATGAGATCAACTGCCACCAGCAATAAAGTCTAAGAACTTAATTTTATGGCTACTATTACATTTTCCAACACCAATGCCATTTTGTGACAAGTCATCTCTACCTTCACTTAAAACTCTTCTGCAAACAAAGTCATATAAAATGGAAACTCCATGCTGTACCTAGTTCCTTACCTCACTCAGTTTTTTTTTTTCTTTTTTCTTTTTTTTAGATTCGGGGGTACACATGTATATCCATTACATGGACATAGTGTGTAGTGGTGGAAATTGGGTCTCAGGAAGCCCATTCCCTAGACAGTGAACATTGTGCCCCATAGGTTGTTTCTGGACCCAAACTCCTCTCCTCTCTCCCCCCTTTATTGGTGTCCCCAGTGTCTTTTATTTCCATTTTGTGACTTTTTAATGCCCACATATGAGTGAGAACATGCTATTTGGTTTTCCGTTTCTGAGTCAGCTTACTTAGTATGATGATCTCCAGTTCCATCCATGTTGCTGTAAAGGACATTATTTCATTTTTTTATGGCTGCATAGCATTCTGTGATATATATACCACATTTTAATGATCCACTCCTCAGATTGATGGGCATTTAGGTTGATTCTACATCTTTGCAATTGTGAATTGTGCTACGATGAGCATGTGGGTATGTTTTTTTATATAATTACTTCCGTTTCTTAGGATAGATATCTAGTAGTGGGATTGCTGGATCAAATGGTAGATCTACTCTTAGTTCTTTGAGTAGTCTCCAAACCACTTTCCATAAAGGTTGTATTAATTTACATTCCCACTAGCAGTATATAAATGTTCCCTTTTCTCCACATTTGTGCTAGCATCTATTGTTTTTTTGATTTTTTAATAATGGCCATTCTGACTGGTATAAGGTGGTATCCCAGTTTGGTTTTAATGTGCATTTCCCGGATTGTGAGTGATGTTGGCTTTACTCATCCACAGTGTTCCTCGGTAAAGTCAAGTCACATCCCTGTTCCTAACTAAAAGGGAGGAATGGAATATGAGATTCTGTTCCTTATCTTTGTGGGCTGTGTAAGCTTTGTAATGCAGAAAATTTCCAAAAATACAAAAATAAATAATAAACCCCCATGAATATGACATATGCTTCTAGCCAAGGAAGTAACTGAGTATATGAGACAAAATGGAAAACTAACCCTATAAGAGGGAAGCTGATATGAAACAAAATTATTCAGCTAACAAAACTCTGAAAAGCTTCAATGGTAAACAAAATGTTGAAATATTTTCTCACCAGGTGGATTTAAAATAAGAGAAGTGGTTCCATGTTTGTAAAAGGAGCAATTTGGCTTTAAATCTTTTACACAAAAAAGCCAGACTTATTGAGGAAATACTTTGTTCAAAAGGATTATTGCAGAAGGACTATTGCAATAGAAGATCTATCAAATATAAAGAGAGAATAAAAGTATTTTAGCATGTGAATGATCACACTTTAATAGACAAAGAAAGTTAACGGAGAAAGTGCTCCACAAAAAGATAGAAAGTAAATGATGATAAAGGAAAACATGGAATGTAGGAAATAGGGATACAACACAGGTGAGTGGTTAATGAAATTCTGAGACTGATGCTGAAAAGAAATGCCAAAAAGGCATCTGTGAGTGATCGGAAAGACTAATTAGTCCAAATTGAAGAAAAGGAATGAAATGCTCAAAAATAGAAAAATCCAAGAGAAAGTGAAACTGATAAGATAACTGATGCATTTGAATATAGTACTTGATTGGAGGTCTTGAGTTCTATTGAAACAATTGAAGATGAGTCAATAGGGAGATATTTAAGTAAACATGTGACTATATTGTAATTGGGTGAATCTTATAATCAAGTTCTACGCTAAATGCTTCAGGATTTATAGGAGGAAACAACTCTGCCTGAGGATACCTTTGCAAAGAAGAATTTTTTTTTTCATTTACTTATTCAACAAATGCTAGTAAGGGTCTGATCTGTATTAGGCATTGCTCTAAGTGCTGGGGATGCAGCAGGGAACAAAACAGACAAAAGTCCATGTCCTTATGGAGCTGGTTGTCTAGTGGGGAAGAAGAGAGACAACAAAATTAATTAACAAAGTCACAACAAACTGCATTAAGTGCCAAGAAGAAAAATAAAGCATCCTTTAAAGCAGGAGTCCCCAACCTCAGGGCTACA
Source organism: Cephalopachus bancanus (assembly GCA_027257055.1). Taxonomy (NCBI): domain Eukaryota; kingdom Metazoa; phylum Chordata; class Mammalia; order Primates; family Tarsiidae; genus Cephalopachus; species Cephalopachus bancanus. The sequence continues at coordinate 222,207 of JAPVLO010001068.1, forward strand.
GATCAGTACTGGTCTGTGGCAGGTTAGGAACTGGGATGCACAGCAGGAAGTGAGCGGCTGGTGAACTTCATCTGTATTTACAGCCACTCCTCATCACTCACATTACAGCCTGAGCTCTGCTTTCTGTCATATCAGCTGCGGCATTAAATTCTCATAAGAGTAAAATTAAACCCTATTGTGAACTGTGCATGTGAGGAACCTAGGTTGCATGTGCTCCTTATGAAAATCTAATACCTGATTATCTGAGCTGGAGCTGAAGCAGTGACGCTAGTGCTAGAAAGCAGCGGAAAATACAGATTAACATTACCAGTAAAATTTGATTGCACAGAGATTATAATAAATCAATTGCTTTCAGACTCATCAAAACCCTATCAGTGAGTAGCAAGTGAGTTGATTATTTCAATTTTGCAGCTGCATCTGGTGGCAGGCTTTAAGCCAGAATACAATATTTATTTTAGTCCACATGTGGCCCACACATTATTTTATCTACCATGTCTGTCCACACCTCATTTTTATGGTGAATTGTAAAATTATTTTATTATATTTTGCAATATAATAATAATAGAAATATTTCATTTTCCATTGTTCTACCAACTAAATACATGGATTAAAATTTTCTTTTTTTTCTTCTTATTTGTTTTTATTTTAAAGATGTGGGGTACAATTCAGGGTTAGGTATACAAATGTTCATTATGAAGTTACCCTTGTTGATGAGGTGTGCCTCCCCTTCCCCAGGCAGATTCTCCACTACCACCAATCATGCTTCCCTGCCCCCCTCCCGGCAGTTTCTCACTACTGCCAATCCTTTTCTTATAGTATTATGATAATTGTTCCAAGTCCTCTTGTGAGAAAGAACACGTGATACTCAGTTCTTTTTCCCAGTCTGTGGGTTGTTTCCCCACTCTCTCCCCAGGATGCAGGGCTGATTCAACATTGATGGGACCTTAAGTGTAATTAAATTCATCAACAGATGTAAAAACAAAAACCAAGTGATAATATCATTAGATGCTGAAAAAGCTCCTGACAAAATCCAGCAACCCCACTTGGTAAAAACCCTCGAACATCTAGGAATGGGTGGAACATACCTCAAAATAGTAAGAGCCATTTTTGAGAAAACCACAGTCACTATACTGGTAAACAGACACAAATTGGAACCATTTCACCTGAAAACAGGAACAAGACAAGGATGCCCACTCTCACCCCTCCTTTTCAATCTAGTTTTGGAAGTCCTAGCTAGAGCAATCAGACAAGAGAAGAAGACCAGTGGTATCCAAATAGGAAAAGAGGAAGTCAAGTTGTCCCTCTTTGCAGACAATATGATTATATACCTCAAAAACCCAAAAAGAATCTGTCAAAAACCTCCTTGCACTGATAAAGGGCTTTGGCAAAATCTCGGGGTATAAAATCAATGTGCAAAAGACAGTCACATTTCTATACACTAACAATAAACAAACAGAAACCCAAATAAAAAATTTCTAATTGTAAATTATGATATCACAAAATAAAATTTATCAAAAGAAATAATAATAATAGAAATAAAGCATACAATGAATGTTATACACTTGAATCATCACAAAGTCATCCCTTCCCTGCTGTATGTTGAAAAATTGTCTTCCATGAACTCAATCCCTGATGCCTAAAAGGTTGGAGACTGCTGCTTTAGGGTTAGGGAGTGCCGAAAGAGTAGAATAGAGGAAAAATGGATAAGTCTTAATAGGGCAGCCATTGATGAATAAGGAGGCCTGCTAGACTGAAAAGAGGACTCATTGTCCAGAAGAAGAGTCAGCTTAGTGCAGAACTATCAATTATGCTGTCCCATGGATGCTTCAATGACTTGTTTTAAGGCCTGAGAAAGCCGAATCACTCCCACAACTGATTGTCTAGTGAGCTTTTATGGCCATAGCCGATCAGTAAGCATTAACTCCAGACGCTTACTTGATTACTTCTTAGGAACAAGTCTTTTGGGTAGTTCTCAGACCATGGACTTAGCTTGAATAATTTTGGCTGATGCATTAATTTGAATTGGTGATAGTTTTGTATGGAGATTTTTCAAACAAGCATTGCAATCAACAAATATGAATTTAAAATTCTAACTCTGCCACTTACTCTCAGTGATTTTGGGGACATGTCATAGACATGGTTCCCCAGATTGCAAAATCTAACAGGGAGTTTAGTAGGTAGTTTATTTAGTAAGAAGTTTCCTGGGCATCAACACTTAGGGAAGTGAAGGGAACAAAAGATTGGATAGAAAGAAAAGTTTATGTGCAGTCTTGGAGGAAGCCCCAACCATTCCCATAGAAGCTCAGAAGCTGAGACATCACTTGAGAGTTGACCTAACATGGGCCAAGAAAGGCATGCTTTGTACTCAATTTTTTAAACTTATTTTAATGAAGATTTGTCCAGTACATAAAATGCATCTGATTGTTGGATAGAACAACAATTATGGTAACATATGGATCCAACTTATTGGCATGGACAGAATTATCATGAGACATTCTGTATAGCATAAAGGAAACAAAAGTAAGAAAATAACCTTTTTTTGGCCGGGCTTGGTGGCTCAGCCTGTAATCCCACGCTTTGGGAGGCCGAGGCGAGTGGATTGCCTGAGCACGCGGGTTCGAGACCCGCCTGGGCAACTTGGCGAGACCTCATCTCTGCAATAAATCAAAAAATTAGCCGGGCGTGGTAGTGCACACCTGTAGTTCCAGCTGCTTGGAAGGCTGAGGCAGAAGGATTGCCGGAGCCCAGCAGGTCGAGGCTGCGGTGGCCGGCAGCGGCCACTGCACTCCAGTCTGGGCAACAGAGTGAGACTCCAACTCAGAAAAAAAGAAAAAAAAAAGAAAATAACCTTTTTAAAGAAGAGATTTTCCAAGTGGGAATTTTATACCAGGATGAGACAATTTGCCATGGCTGGCATTTAAAGGCTGCCCAAATGCATTTAAATATTTGAAACTATTTTTAAGCTTCATTGTCTCTCTGACAGTGCTTTTCTATTTGAAAGTCACAAGAAAATTGAAAACCATCCTGTACATCAGTTGGATTCTAACCTACAGCATATAAAATACCCATTGCTAGATAAAAACAAGACTTTGCAATCAACATTCGATTTAAAAATCTAAGTTCTTTAGCAGAGGACATACTGTTACTACCATTAATCATTCAGTCCATCCAACCATAAAAATAAAATAATGATTTTTTTCCTTCCATGATTTTTAAAATCAAGTAAGATCAATATTTCAAAGAAAAGAAATTTAACCTGCAATTATCAATCTTACAGGTATGCAGAAACAGACTCTTCATTTATGTCATGACATAAATTAATCTATATACGGACAAATATGAATTTATAAACTCCTAGATATTCTACATTGTTCTGAGCATTTAAATTAAATCAATTTTTAAATATAAAATATGGTCTCTACCCTCATATTGTTTAGTTATTAAAGACCAAAGGATCCTGGGGGAAAAAAGGACAGCTAAAAGTCCTAAAGAAAGTAGAAAATTCTGTTAGAGTTTTTTGTTGTAAACTAAAACTAACTTTTGCTTACTTAAGCAAGAAAGGAATGTATGGCAAGACTATCTGTTAGCTCACAGAACTGACAGGATGTTTGGAAAACCCAGCTCAGAAAATGAAACTACAGGGATGCTTGTATGAGAACAAAATGATACAAGGTTTCTTCATTTCTGCTGATCTCAACCCCTTGTGCCAGATGCTTCCATAGCTGCACTGTAATTGTCCCTTTTCCTTCATTTTTGTGGCACTCTTTCAAAATTCAAATTCCTTAACTGAAAAGTTAAATCGTTCTGAATTGTTTACCAGAGACAGCGAGAGGGGAAATTCTCTTCCTTTGGTCTTTTTAGTGGGAGTTTGGGCCCTATCATGAATAATTTCATTATGGAAGTTTTCTCCAAACCAAAGAGGGGAATTGGAATTGGCAACTGTTCACTACAATATGACCATTTTGGAGTTTGCTGAAATCAATGGACAAAGATTAATAAGGATGGAGTACCCAGGGAAGGACTTTGTGGAGAAGGAATGAACTGAGTTGCATTGACTCAGTACTAGACACTGGGGTCAATGAAATGGGGCAAGGCTGGGGAGAAATAAGCCTTGGCAATGCTGCATGTATCAGAAACTTTGGTTGTAGCAATTCAAGGATGAATGACTGTTCTGATGGTAAATCTCCCTAAGATTCTTTAATCCTCTTGCCTCTACCACTCTGAGTAGATGTATGCCCTAAACTCTTAAGGGGTTGTTTTTCTGTACCCTAATAATAAAATCAATGCTGTTTGAAAGCTAAAGAAGACCATGGAGATCACCCAGGCTGATAGAAGCTCTTTATTTTACAAAAGACATCTGAGCCCCAGAGAAGGAAGTGCTACTTACTCAACACTGGTCAGTCAGCTGCAGAAGAATCAGAGACTGGCAATTTGGTGCCAAGGCTGATGCTCAGCCTACTAAATTTGTTATGTCAGTCATGTCCTCACTACACTGATGACCACTGCTTTTTTAAAATTCTTACATGGACTGTTGCGTTGGCCTCCTAAACTCTTTACTCCCCTCCTTCAGTTCTCCACCAATATTAGATTTATCGTTCAAAGTGAAAGAACCGACTATCCTTTAACCTGCAGTGATTTCCCAAACAAATGAAGTGCAGACACATTAGCCTGATTTTTGAGTCCCTGGCTGCCTTTTGGGCCTCACTGCCTAAAACTCCTCAATTTTAAGAGTTGACTTTAAGAGTCAAGTTCCTGTCAAGCTCTCTGCACTGTTTGTAATTGCATATCTTTATCCTCTGCCTGGAATTCATTTCATACATTTCTTTCCAGTAAATTCCTTCACAATTTAAGACTCAGATATAACATGTTGAGTCAATATGAGTGTATATGAAGATGTCGCTGAATATCTAGAAAAGTGGTGGCATGGCCTTTGCTGTGGTCCCATCGTGTCCTCATACACACAATCACTACAGTTCTGACTACGTGTACTATATTTATTTACATGTTTCTCTCCCTATTTATTTGGAAATGTCCTGAAAGAAAGCCTAGGTTAGCTTTTGGAAAATACCAGGCATTCAATGAATAAATCTGAATAAGTAATTAAATCAATATACCTTATTTAACTCCCAAGAACTTTTGCTATAGGTCCAAGACACATGAACTTAGGAGACGCTCATATATTTCCCCTACACTGGTATATGATCACACTTTGAAATTTTAACCCAATTGTAACATCTTTAACCTTTTACAATTGAAAGAATAAATGCTTTCACAAATATCTTTGTCATTATTTTCATTTCCATTTTGAGAATGGACTCAGTTGTATACATTCTTATTAAAATACGGTTCTTCCAACTCAGATGCCCGTTGAAAGTGAACTGAATAAAGAAAACATGATACATATACACGATGGAATACTACACAGCCATAAAGAACAAAACTATGGCCTCCACGGTAACTTGCATGCAGGTGGAGACAATCGTACTAAGTGAACTATCATGAAGACAAAAAAATTGAATACCACACGTTCCCACTTATAAGCAGGCCCTGATCACTGGTCATGTTAGCACAAGAGTGGGATCAGCAGATGCTGGACTCTGCTGGTGGGGAAGAATGGAGGAGGCAGGGGCATATGGCAACACACTGGGTTCCTGGTTCACTCTCCGGGGAGAGAGAGCCAGCTAGAAGCCTAAACTTCACCTGCATGCAACTCACTTATGTAGTAAATCCTCACTTGTACCTCACAACTCTAAAATTTTAAAAAATAAAAATAAATTAAAGAAATAAAATATGGTTCCTCAAATTTAATTGATACAGAATTCCATTAAGACTCTGAGTTATGGCATGAAAGATATGTCTAAAACAAAATCATACTCCTTAAAACTAACAAGTGTAAGAATTTTTTCAAATAAATTCTAAGGGCTTGGGGCACTGATTAAATTTTAATTTTGGTTTTATGTTCTAAATCAAGTTTTATTCAGTGACTCATCGAGAAAGCTTCCAATGAAGAATACACTCTTCCATCTTCCCTTTCCCTTTCTCTACTTCCTAACAACAACTTAAGCAAAACAATGAGAGATAAAGGAAAAGGAGATAGAAAGAACAAAGAGTAGTGGGAAATTACCCTGGCAAAGTTCACACCTGGGATAATTCAGTGTCTCACCTAGAGTTATGAAGATTTCAGAAGTGTATGGATTTGTCAAATAAAGATTTTATAGAAGAAGTACCCAGCTTCATGAAGAATAGAAATAAACTCTTGTTTTTTTTTTATTCTGGTAATCAGTGGCATACTTCTCCTCATCATAATTTGGGAATATAAAATGACTAAGACCAGTTACAACACGAAATACCACAATGTCACGAAAACCACATCAGCAGGTTTGCAAGAGCTCTTAAAGGACACTGTGCCTCCCTGCCACCTTTCCATGGAATGCAAATCAATAGAAAATGGCATTTCAGCATTGCACTCCAGTGAAAATAAAATCTCAAATGCTTCCCAGTGCTGGCAGTAAGTGTACCACATTGATTTTTTTACCCTCTGACTCCACTGGCACCCTGCTAATGAAATCTGCCTCTGTGGACTTTTACTGTACATGCTAATGTGCATCATGGGAAGAATGAATCATATCAGAGGCCCTAGATGCATGAGAGCATTTTGTAGATAAAGAACAAGGGCTTTTAGAACCACAGGCTACACTGAAATATCTCACTTAGGAAAGTATTGTGCCTGCCACAAATTTATACCTTTGCGTATGTGGAGGGTCTTCATGATGTCAGATCCATGTTCATTATAGGAATAAAAAATATCTTTAAAAGTATAGTCCTCAACAAGGTTTTTCCAGTTGCAAACTATTGTGTAAAACACTGATTATCAAATGTGTCTTCCCATTGGAACTTCCTGGAGAGTTTATAAAACTATGACTGAACTCCATCTCTAATGAGTCTCATTTAATGGTGTGGCCTGTGACCTTAACATTGGGATTTTTAACTGCTTTCCAAAGGATTCTAATGGGCAATCAAGACTGATTACTACTGGTGTAAAGAATATGTGCTATAGTTCAAGTTCAGAGAAGGCACTCTTTCACTTGAGTTTTCACTGATGTTGATTATGTTTCTAGATCTTCTGGCTTACACAAACACCCATGTGTTCAGTATGCTCATCCAGGTTCTGGTGGTGATTGTGTGTGTGTTGTGAACATGCACCACTAGAATTTGTAAACACTTAAAGTATTTTGCTTTTTTCATACTCAACTTACTGGTAATTTTCTGGAAAGCTAAAATGAACACTAATGTTTTTAAAATATGCTGGCTATCTTTTTAGACTATTTATTGGTATAAAAGCTGAAAGTGATTGTCAAGTTGAACAATGAGGGGGCTCATTATTTAAAATAAATAGGTTAGTGTGCAGGAGTTCTTGTTTTCAGGAGGCTTACTTCCTGGAATCTATATTCTGGGTATTGAACACACCTCAGTGAAAAGTCTGGCCTAGAAGGGTAAAGGAAACGTCTTACCTATTTCCAATATTGTCTGACTTGATTTTTCCAGAATTGAAATATACGCTGATCCAAATAAAGACATAAGCACAAGTGAGTCATAGGGAGTCAGACGATTATTCCAAAACCAAATAATCAGGGGCAAAGTGGACGTAGTGAAGAAATGCAGCTGTCTTCCAACATTTCTTATATAGTACTGCATGCAGAGACATGTCATCTTGTCTGGGTCACTGTAAGCCTTGGGTGAAGGATGGGAAGGGAGGAATGAGGCTCTCCAGGGTTGCTACTTAGGTCTCCTTAAACATATACAGTAGGCTGTCCATATCCGTGCGTTTATATATGTGGTATCCACTAACCACAGATTGAAAATACTAAAAACAGATGTGTCTGTAATGAACATGTGCAGACTTTTTCCTTGATGCTGTTCCCTAAACAGTGTGGTATAACAACTATTTACATAGCATTTATGTTGTATTAGGTAAGTTAGGTAACTAAGAAGTCATATACTATACAATGATGTGTTGGTCAAAGACAGACCTCATGTAGGACTGTGATCCCATAATATTACAATGGGGCTGAAAAATTCCTACTGCCTAGTAATGTTGTAGCCCTCGTAACATCATAGCACAGTATATTATCATGTGTTTGTGGTGATGTTGATGTAAACAAATTAGTTGTATAAAAATATAGCACATGCAATTATACATAGTACATGATACTTGATAATAAATGACTATGTTACTAGTTTATATAGTTACTGCACTATACTTTTAATCATTATTTTAAAGTATACACCTTCTATTTATAGAAAAAATGTTAACTATAAAACAAGCTCAAGCAGGTCCTCCAGGAGGTGTTCCAGAAGAAGGCTATGTTATCATAGGAGATAACACCTCTATGCATGTTATTGTCCCCAAAGACCTTCTTCCAGTGGGACAAGATGTGAAGGTGGAAGACAACGATAATGTGGGTTTTGTCTTAGTTTTTAAGTAAAGAAATTAAAAACAGAAGAAAGCTTATAGAATAAGAATATACAAAAATAAAATATTTTTAATTTTTTGAGGAACCTCTCTACAATTCTCCATAGAGGTTATAATAAGAAGAAGAAGAAGAAGAACTCATGACTATAAAGAGTAGAATGATGGTTACCAGACTCTAAGAAGGGCAGTAGGGAGGGAAGAATAAAGTGGGGATGATTAATATCTGTAAAAATGCAAACAGGATAAATAAAATCTAGTATTCTATAACACAATAGGGTGAATACACTTAACTATAATTTGTAATATTTTAAAATAACTAATACAGTGATATTTGAATGTTCCTTACCCAAAGAAATAATAAATGCTTAAGGTGATGAATATCCCAATTACCCTAATTTGATCATTACACATTGTATGCCTATATCAAAACACCACATGTACCCTATAAATGTATATAGCTATTATGTACCCATAATAATTAAACATCTTTAAAAAATTAAAAAGAGAGCCGGGCTCGGTGGCTCAGCCTGTAATCCCGCGCCTTTGGGAGGCTGAGTTGAGTGGATTGCCTGAGCCCGCGGGTTCGAGACCCGCCTGGGCAGCGAGACCTCATCTCTACAATAAATCAGAATATCAGCCAGGCATGGTAGCCCGCGCCTGTAATTCCGGCTACTCGGAAGGCTGAGGCAGAAGGATCACCGGAGCCCAGCAGGTCGAGGCTGCGGTGGCCGGGAGTGGCCACTGCACTCCAGTCTGGGAGACAGAGTGAGACTCCAACTCAAAAAAAAAAAAAAAAATTAAAAAGAGGGAAAATATGCCAGGCTCGGTGGCTCAGCCTATAATCCCACCTATAATCAGCCTTTGGGAGGCTGAGGTGAGTGGATTGCCTGAGCCCACATGTTCGAGACCCGCCTGAGCAGGCGAGACCTCATCTCTACAATAAATCAAAAAAATTAGACAGGCGTGGTGGCGTGCACCTGTAGTTCCAGCTACTTGGAAGGCTGAGGTGGAAGGATCGCCGGAGACCAGCAGGTCAAGGCTGCGGTGGCCGGAAGCGGCCACTGCACTCCAGTCTGGGCGACAGTGAGACTCCAACTCAAAAAAAAAAAGAGGGAAAATATTTTTTACAGCTGTAAAATGCGTGTGTTTTAAGCTCAGTATTATTACAAAAAAGTCAAAAAGTTAAAAAATTATAAGTTTATAAAAATATTATAGTAAGCTGAGGTTAATTTACTATTTAAAATACTTTAAAAATAAACTTAGTGTAGTTTAATTACACAGTGTTTATAAAGTCTACAGTAGTGTACAGTGGTGTACAGTAAAGTTCTAGGCCTTCACATTAACTCCCCACTCACTCATTGACTTACCCTGAGCAACTTTCAGCCCTGCAATCTCCAATCAAGGAAAGTGCCTTATACAGGTGTACCACTTTTTATCATTTATACTATATATTTATTGTACCTTCTCTATGTTTAGATGTATTTACATACACAAATACTATTGGGTTCGAATTGTCTACAGTTTTCAATACAGTCACGAGCTATGCAGACTTATAGTCTAGGAACAATAGGCTACACCCTGAATCCTAGGTGTGAAGTAGGCTATACTACCTAGCTTTGTGTAAGTACACTTTAAGATGTTTATACAGCCAGGCTCGGTGGCTCAGCTGTAATCCCGCGCCTTTGGGAGGCTGAGGTGAGTGGATTGCCTGAGCCCGCGGGTTCGAGACCCGCCTGGGCAGCGAGACCTCATCTCCACAATAAATCAAAAAATCAGCCGGGCGTGGTAGCCCGTGCCTGTAATTCCGGCTACTCGGAAGGCTGAGGCGGAAGGATCGCGGAGCCCAGCAGGTTGAGGCTGCGGTGTCCGCACTCCAGTCTGGGCGACAGAATGAGACTCCAACTCAAAAAAAAAAAAAAAAAAAAAAAGATGTTTATACAATGATAAAATTGCCTAATAATACAATTCTCGGAAGATATTCTTGTAGTTAAATGATACATGGCTGTAATCTAGAGACCATTTAAAGTATATGGGAGGATGTCCTTAGGTTATAGCATGCCATTCTATGAAAGAAACTTAAGCATTGGTAGATTTTGCTATCTGCAGGGGTACCAGATACCAAAATCTGGAACAAATTTTCCGTGGATACTGAGGGATGACTGTATATGGTCCTTATTGATGTTCCTAAATTGTTCATTCTATCTCCTTTCCCCAGTTCTTTCATTTAACAACTGGTTTTCTTTGCTTTCACTTGTCCTGATGCCTCAGGCAATTAATTCTGCCTAGGGCAATTAACTTGGCACCTTAAGACCTGCAAATGTGGCACTTTGGTTAAGATGAATGTAAATTGTTTTTGATCTGCCCAGTTACTGCTAGTTTTGCCCACAATGGTGTGCTGAGAGGTTTACTTTGGTCCCAAGAATGGGGCTGAGAATAGTGAAATATTTCCACTCTGATTATTTTCCATACAATGTGTCTGAAATTATTCATGTCACATCTTGTGGGAAACTATTTCCTTTCAAATATTCCCAACTGAGCCAGAAGAGAAATTTCTCTTCTTTATCTACCTTGACTTTGACCTTATTTTTAACTAAATATTATCTTACATTAAGAGATTTTTTTCCCCTTTCCCTGCCCTGGTGATATTATAAGCCTTCTTGTATTAACTATTAATGAAGGACATCATGCCCCGAATGCTTGAGAGGCAGAGATACCTCAGATCACCCCATCATACTACATTATCAGCATAGCCCACTATTTCTTACCTCTGATGTTTACGTCAAAATATAGAGTTAAGGCAGAAAATGACACATGATAATAAGGCACAACTGACTATTACTCAAAACAAATATTCTCTACAGAATGAATCTAAGTAAACAAGGACAAAGACTCACTTGCAATTTTAACAGGAATAATAAGTTTCACAACTGCCTCACTTCCTGTGCTTTTATAGCTAATAGTGATGACAAATCTTTCTTGGTACTCTTTTGTAGGAAATAAAAGGCCACATTATACGCATCACCATATACACAGACACAATAATGGGGTTATCACTTAGCACTGAGTTCTGTATACATCAGGTATTCAATAAATACGTGTTAAATTTATGAAAATTCATATATTTCACTAGGGTAATTATGATGTCAGTTTTGTTTACAGTCTTAAAATAGCTACATCAAATGAGTGGAGCCACAGAGCATGTTGACAAGTTGAAGGCATTTGTGACTAATCTTCATTTGATTAAATCACAAAATAAATTTCTTGAAATATTGTGTGTATGGAAAGGGTAAAAAAATGGGAAAAAAAACACTGTATGAATTCAAACTGTTCAAAGCCAAAGACAGGAATAATCTTTCAATAAATGAAAAATTTATTGAGAAAGCCCATTCACTTATAAGAAAGTAGTTGCAATTTTCTTAGTTGTATTACATGTAGCATGTACTAAAACCACCTGTATGGAAAAAGAAATGAATATATAACTGTTATTGATATGTGGGGATTAACAGATAATCAGACTGGAAAAGAGTGAAGTGCATGCAAAGTTATCTATATTTACATAATATTGACCGAGAGGCCTAAATTTGAATTTAATCTTAAGAAAAGGGTAGCTTTGATTGATATTGTCTTCTTCTCAAAATGATTCAGAGAACATGCAATTCTTTATTTGACATCTGTTGTTACAACTCCTATTTATATGCTGTTGGTAACACATAGCCAGATGCAACCATTTCTGGGAAATTACTTTTATTTATCTGTTGAGATTAAGGAACTTGCCATAGAGAAATCTTTTTTATTTGTGAATGCTTCCACTCTTTGTATCAACATAACCATACTCCCCAACAGATACATATTTCAGGCTTAAATATTGGTAAAAATCATTAAAGATACCCTGACATAGTTTCTCAAGACATGTTCTCTAGAACTTAGTTCCAAAAAATAACACAGGATGTCCAAGTTGGCCTAACGTACTTTTGTTCAGTCTCATTTGAGGAGTTATGTCATTTGAAAGATAATTTTCTAAAAATAATCCTTAATTTATCCTTTTTTACTCAATTTCATCACAATAATTAAATCTTCTCTAGGAACTATGAACCTAGACAAGGTGGTTCCTGCCACATTAATTTCTGAGTGTTAAGGGGAAATAAACTGCAGGAAACATATGCAAAAAGGAGTATATTTGGGACTTTGTCATGCCCAGTGTGATGTTACCTAGGAGTGTCATAAGTGTGTCAATCATAAATGGAAGGATAAAACTTACATGAAGAAAAGTTGGTTCATATTCAGAAAATCTGGGAATATATAGCAGGAGAAACAGTAAGGTCAATTAATAATAAAGTGGAAAAAATAGTGTTAGAAAAAGGAAGCAAAATAGGAGCTAGAAATGAGGTAGAAATAGGTAAAAATAGTTTGTTCATTTGTTGTTTGAACTACTGCTCTGTGTATTGGGTGTTCAGCAAAACTAAAGATATGGTTGCTGCCCACAAATTCTTGGGTGAATCTTTAATTTGGGTTCCTGCTTAGGCCATCTCTTAAATGCCAGGCTGGACTAGGTATTAGAGTCATAAGATTTGTTTCTTTCAAGATGCAAAATGCCTATAGGTTACTGTACAAGCATTTCCTTAAAGATAACTTAACAAGAGTAGTCTCATTGGTGACATCCCTTCTGGAGTCATTAGGCTTCTTTTTTGTTGTAGCTGTGGCCAGTTTTTAATTCCTGTTGAGGACTCATTAGGTGAGAAAGTAGAGGAGACAATTTTTCTATAGTGTACTACAGCATCCGAGGAGGTCTCCCCAATACAAATCCTGAAACAGACTTGAAAAAGGAATCTTCTTAGTTGGAAAAAATATGTATTATATCAGATAAGAAAAAGATATGCCACATACGTTTAAGATTATAGGGTTCGGATTTTTCTAGAAAGTTTAGTCCACTTTAATACATTAGTCCTCCCTTATCCAGGGCAGTTACCTTCCAAGACCCTAAATGGATGCTTGAAACTATGAATAGTACTGAACCTGACTGCCATCAACTGTTCAAGGCTTCCATTTACAAATCTAATGCCCTTTTCATCTTAACTAAGTACTTATCACACACCGTGGCTGTAACTTTTCATAGTTTTGTTATGTGACAGCAAACTAGTACAATTTTTTTTCCATCTTCACTATTGCACAGATAGAATATTTGGTTTTGTCATATTTATTTTAGCAGTCTCAGTACATGCTTTTTTTTCTTTACTGAAGTCAAGGACTTTCACCTTTTAATTTAAAGGAAATATTTTACAGCTTCTTTTTGTCATATCTGAATTATCAGCATCACTACTCTTGCCCTTTTGGGCTATGATTAAGTAAAATAAGGGTGACTTAAACACAATCACTGAAATATCATGATAGTTGATCTGGCAAAAGAGATGGTTCCTAAGTTACTAATAAGCAGGGACCATAGACAGCATAAGTCCACTGGACCAAGTAATGATTCATGTCCTGGGTCAGAAGGAATAAAGCAGCATGAAATTTTATCACACTACTTATCGACAACGGGCAACTTAAAACTTATTGTTTATTTCTGGAATTTTTTATTTAATATTTTTAGACCTCAGTTTAGCAAAGGTAAATGAAACCACAGAAATTGAAACCACAGTTACGGGAATACTACTGTAATTCTACGAATCTAGAAGGCTAGTCAGAGATATGGTAAAAAGCAAATATTATATTGTCTTGTGTTTTTTTTCCCCACTCCTTATTTTTTTTCTTCCAAGCAAATCAGAACAGTATTCTACTTGAAAGTAGACTCTCTATGATAAAGAGACGCTGTTGCAAAACTTTAGCAAGGCTAGGGAATCGGTGGTGTTATCTGAGCAGTTGGCAAGTTGCTTTTAGAGTATCTAGACCTACATTGTATGCAGTGATAATACCAGATGGTCTAATTTCCCATCTGGCCAGAGTAATGAAAATCTTTTCGAAAGAAAAACATTTGGGAATTCCCAAGTTTAATATACTAAAATACAAATATGAGATACAAGTGGAAAATAGAAAAAAATGACAATAAGTTCCAATAAGAATACAGTTTCTAAGTCATCGAAAATTAATGACAGTCTATATTGTGATTAAATTTCTAGTGTCCACTTGAGTCACCAATAGATAGATATTAAGCCATCACCATTCTATTCACTGTATGCTTTTTAAGTTAATCGTGAGTGTCCATCCCTATCTTGCCAAAACTTCGCTCAACTCAGACACTGAGATTGCTCACATTGTAGACTCAGTCACAAGATCTAGTTTCTGATCTTGATTAGATCTTGACCAAGACTGGTAACCTGTTGGTCTTATACCCAGATCTGAGAAATACAATACATCTGTAAGTTTCACATCTGATGTGCCATGTGTGCCCTAAGCTGCAGGCTCCCTACATTTGAGTTACTCACAAGAGGCGGCTTCTGCTCTGGTTTCCTATTTTGTATGCCAGGTTTCTTTTCTTCTCTTAAGCCCTGATGGACTTAAATTCTAATCTCTCACAAATAGTTGTTCAACACTAATACTACTCCTCTTCACAACTTGCTAACTAATCATTGAAGGAAGAGACACTGAGGCACAGTGCGAGCTTCAGGCCATTCTGGAGTCACTCCTAAGGTCTTCTGCAACACCTGTGGATGATAGCTTGTAATCCCTCTTTGCTGGCTTTTCAATGGGCAGATTTAAAGAAGTAGTGAATTGGAAGCACCTTATAGAAGAGTTAGATGAGAGGACAGCTTCTTCATAGCCCCATCCTCAGCCAATGAAGCATGGTGCATCAGTATACAGGATTGATACTTTCCCCATTGCACACTATACTTCATTTCTATTTTTGCCCTTTTGTTCTTGCCTCTGCTTAACTCATCCAGGATGCATTCTTGCTGTTTACTCCTGCACTTTTACTCTCTAGTCCTCCGATTCTAGTCCAATTCTGGTTCATTTCTTCTGGCATAGCACTTCTGGAATTAGAACTTCTAGTACTGATATCACTTTTGACATGAAGCAAGTTCTGGTTACTTCTTCCTCTTATTCTTACCCTCAGATTTAGTCTCCTTAAGAGGCAGCCCTGGTCATAAAGCTGTAGATGGAGAGACAATTCTGGTTGGAAACATTGATCTTAATTAGGCCAAGCTAAAATAGAAAAAAAAAAAGTAAAATAGTTAATGATCTACTGCACACCATTACAATGGCTAAAATCTGGAATACTGAAAATACCAAATTCTGGAGAAGATGTGGAGCAACATGAACTCTCATTTATTGCTGGTGAGACTGCTTAAAAATGTAACAGCTACTTTGGAGGAAAGTTTGGCAGTTTCTTACAAAACTGAACTAAACATACTCATATCATACAATCCAATATTCAAGCTTCTGGGTGTTTGCTCAAAAGGAGTTGAAAGCTTATGTCCAAGCAAAAACCTGAGCGTGGATATTTATAGTAGTTTTATTGATAATTACCAAAATTTGGAAACAACAGAGATGTTTTTTAGTACAGGAATGGATAAACAAACTATGGGACATCCAGACAATGGAATACTGTTCAATGCTGAAAAGCAATGAATTACCAAGTCATAAAAAGACATAGAGAAGACATAAATGCATATTACTAAGTGAAAGAAGCTAATCTGAAAAGTGCACATACTGTATGATTCCAACTATATGACATTCTGGAAAAGACAAAACTGTGGAGACAGTAAAAATGTCAGTAGATCCCAAAGGATGAAGTTGAGAGAGGGATGAATAGGCAGAGAACAGAGGAATTTTAGGGCAGTGAAAATGTTCTGTATGATACTATGATAGTGGTTATATGTCATTATATATTTTTTCCAAGCTGATAACATTTGCAATACCAAGAGTAATCCCTAAGAAAACTATAAGCTTTGGGTGATTTTAAAGTGGCAATATAGGTTCATCAATTGTAACAAATGTTACCCTCTGATGGAGAATGTTGACAGTAAGGGAGGCTGTTTGTTTGGGGGCAGGGCATACCTGGAAATCTTCTTCCAATTTTGTTGTGAACTTAAAACTTCTCTAAATAGGTGTCTTTTAATAGTTAATAAATAGGTTATTGGTTGTACTAAACTACCGTTAATTCTTTCAAGATATTCTAGAGTTTATTATTCTAACTACAAAACTTTATTCTTAAAAGGAATAGATAAATATGGTTTCTGGGCAGAAGTTGAAGATTGTACCCACAAATTTGGCGTGATTTATTTAAAGGTTGTTGGATTCTAATAGGAGACCTCATTGCAAGGATGGTGCAATGTTTAGAAATAAACAGTGTTTTCAGGGTAAAAAGAGAAGGAGAGAGATATGTTATTAAAACAGAATTATAGGTGAAATGTTGCAAGTCACAAATTTATGTCTAAACCTAGAATGCTCCAAGACTTCTGTGAGTAGTAACACAACATATCTAAAATGACAAATGAAAAATAATATACAGTTCAGGTCTGGCTATGATGTGGTTTAGAGAGAACCATATTCCAAACTTGGATACAGAGCTTGGCATCAAATCTAGCATTGCCACAGAGAAAGATGGCTAGACTAGACAATTAGTTGTTTGCGTGGATGAAAAATCTTATGTAAAGATGATCCTGGAGCTTCAGAATTTAGGATGTCTGGTTGTAGCTGATCCCTTGAAGATAGAGGCTACAGAATGTATAATTAGAAGACTAAATTTCATCCATTTGTTCACAGATTTTCCTTTTAAATACAATTAGAAGTAAACTATATTTAATGTGTTCTCTCTGTGGAAGTTATTAGTGAATAATCAAAGGCCTACATTCTACTAACGACAGCTCCATTTGCAAAGCATGTATTGTCTATTTCCTTAAAAGCACCTTTGAATTAATGAGAGTGGTAGGCAAGATCCCAGAAGAAGATATAAAGTTTCTCTCAAAAGGTCAAATTGAACATAATTTAATGAAGGGGCAGTTTTCATATGCTTGAGTCAGTTTAATGAAATAGCAACCATAATGTCCTTAAGTACTAGTTTCAGTTAAAAGACAGGGAGAAAGGCATGTGTACTTGGGGCTGCCAAAAGTAAGCTGTGGCCTTAGACACGGGCTGCCAAAGCCCTGGTGAAGTGAGGAAATAGCTGGGGGTGGGAAATAAATAAATACTCCACCTTTCCCCTCTGATCTGTTCATGCCACCCATTGGTCAAAAGCAATACAAAGGAACTCCAGAGACATTTTTCATAGAGACTAACCTCACAGGGCACAGAGCAAGGCCAAAAGGTAGATGAAGTGGAGACCGTGCATTAATTATCAACCTTGACTTTCCTCATAGTATTTACATCAGTGCTTTCAGAGTTCAATAAATATTTGTTAATTCATAAAATCCATTCTTTTTCCTGTTTCCATTGGTATTTCTCTAGTTCAAGCCCTTATTACTTCTTCTTTAGAGCTATCACCAAATTTGTTCACCTATTAACTGTCTCTAGCACTCCTTTGATATTAGTGTGTCCTGATTGCCAACTGTCTAATTACCCAGTTCTTACAGATTTCCTTCTACCTGTATATTATATCCTATATCTGCAGTCTTATGGCCATGTTTTATTGATTATAGCTATCTGTGTATAATGTAATCCTTTACTGAGAAAGTCATATTTTCTGTAGTAAAAAGGTTTCTCTTAGGGAATGTTCAATAGGCTTCCCGCATTGTAAAATCAGCTGGGCCACTTGTTTTTTCAAGTCCATGGCTCATTTTTTTCAAGAAATATATTTTGGTTAAATTTCTCATTCATTATTGAGGTTCATCCACTGCCTACTATCTGTCAGACACTGCTAGTACTGAGTGGTTCAAAGTACACAATGTCAAATAGCTTATCCTATAGCTAAAGTTACACCTGAGTGAATCAATGATTACAGCCCAAGTTTCTGGATGCCTAGAGAGGCTTATGCCCAGGGCGAGTGCTAGTACATGAGGGGAACAGCTATTGTACTTGAGAAGGGTAAGGCATAGAGAGGTGAAGATGCCCAAGCTGCCATTTGAAGCATAAGTGCATCAAAGTTCAAGTACAAAAAAAGACAAGGATATTGTGTGCAGGTTTCAGGAAGAGAGAGCATGATGTATTTAAAAAAAGAAGCCCTGACTCAATATAGATAAAGAGAGAAAAGTGAAGGTTGGAGGTGAGCAACACAAAAAAGATAAGAGTGCATGAGGGAGGCTTTTCTCCCATCACCATGGTGTAAGATCCAGATCTTCAAGACAGAAAAGATAACTGAAAACTTGACTTCTTCCTGCTTCTTCATTTCTTGCTACCCTCTTCTATTACTTCTCCTTTCATTCCACTCTCCGCCCTACCTATTTTCAACTTTATGAAACATTCCCTGAAACTATCAAAGTTCAAGGAGTACCTTGAATGTATCATTTATTCTCTTATCATTTAATAGCATTTTGCTCCATGCTTGTCACAGTGTGCTGTGATCATTTATCATTTCTAATTCTTCCACCAGATTGCAAACTCCACAAGGACCCAAATCTTACCTCAATAAATATTTACTAAAGGAAAATAATTATGTTTGAGGTCAGATCCAGAAGCCACTAAGAAAATATACACTAGCCGAATCTTTATTTTTCCTTAGCCATGTTAACTAATTGTTCATGGTCTCTGTTTTCCCACTTATAAAATGGAGATTATGATATGCCTACATATGGGGTTGGTTAAAGGGTAAATTAGTTGATACATTTAATACATAAAACTGGTCTGGCACACACACACAAAAAAACACTTAAGAATTATTATTAGTATATATTTTTGCTCTTCAAGCTTATCTAACTTCCCTAAAAATATTGCTTATATAATCATGACGAATTAATGAATGCTGTTTTTTTTAAGTGCTAACAATTTTGAGAAGGAACTCCCTGAAAGTTGAGCCCCTCTAGGACCCAAAGAGAGTTGGATCTATGATAACGATATCTAAAAGAGTCCAAAAGATCATTCTAAAAGTATTTAATATTTGAATCATTTTCACATTATAGAACGTGTAGATCACAAAGAAAATGATGAAACCAACAAAATTCAAAGACAAGCACTGTTAACATCTTCTTGTAACTTAATGCTAGAAAGCTTTTGTGACCATATTATACTAGGTGTGGTGGTGACTAGGTTGGTGCAGTGCTGCTATCTCAGGTCTTTTCTAGACCCACCTCCCCAGAAGCTCCCATGCAAGACTTTACTAGCAACTCTGGTGGTAGATTCTTCAGGCCAAAGAGAAAAGTTGTCTTTATGGCACCCCTCTTCTAGACTTCTTTTTTGGAAACAGCTAGTCCTAATTCTCCTCTCTCTCTCTCTCTCTCTCTCTCTCTCTCTCTCTCTCTCTCTCACTCATTTTCATCTTTTTTTCTTCCCTTCAGGCTAAAAAAAAAAAGAAACAGTTTTTAAGTAACTGCACCTTTTTTGGGGGCACTGTTTACACTTAATAAGTATTAACACATCACAGCATATACCTGCATGCCTGTGTGTTAATTCATCTCAGGGAGTTTGAGGGAAACTCTGTTTTTGCTTGGTAAACTTGAACTGTGAAAAGAATTCAGCAGATTGATACTGCTCTAGTAAAGATTTTGCAGTTTCAATATGTTGACAAAAACGTTTTCCAATATAGTGAATTAAAACTCTACACAAAAATTTTGGGCTTTAAATCTTAAAATATAAAGGAAGGGCACTAAATTGTTGCAGATTAGGTCAGAGACAAGACAGGACACTAATATATTCATTCACATGTGGGGTACATGTGAGGACTTGCCACATAAGTTAATTGGTTGCAGGTGAGATTTGGGATTCTACTGAGCCCTTTCTCACCTTGGTAGTGGACATGGTACCCAATGGGTGGTTGTGTGCCCCCTTATCCCCTCTCCGTCCTTTAGCAGTGTCCAGTGTCAGTTATTCCCACCTTTGTGCTCTTCTGCCCTAAATTTAGAGTCCACTTATGGGTAAGAACATGCAGTATTCAGTTTTGTGTTTCTATGACAGTTCAGTTAGAATGATGGTCTCCAGCTGCATCCATGTTGCTGCAAAGAACATGATTTTGTTCTTTATGGCTGTGTAGTATTCCTTCATGTATATGTACCACTTTTTTTTTTTTATCCAATCCACTTTTGATGGGCGTATGGATTGGTTCCATGTTTTTGCTATTGTAAATAGTGTTGCAGTGAACATATGTGTGCAGGTATCTTTTTAGTAGAGTGATTTATGTTCCTCTGGGTATATTCTCAGAAGTGGGATTTCCAGGTCAGATGGTAGCTCAATTTTTAATTCTTTAAGAAAATGCCACATGCTTTCCACAAAATTTGAACTGGCTCACATTCCCCCAATAGTGTATACACATTCCTTTTTTGTTTGTTTGTTTTTACTTTTTAATGTTAGTTACCAAGTTTACTGGGATTAGGTAGAATCTCATTATACTTTTGATTTGCATTTCTCTGATTGGTGATGCTGAACATTTTTTCATATGTTTATTGGTTGCTTGGATGTCTTCCTTTGATAAGTGCCTGTTCGTTGCCTGTTGCCCACTTTTTAATGGGGTTGTTTGTTTTTTCCCTGTCAATTTGTTTGAGTTTCTTGTACATCCTCGATATTAGGCCTTTGTTGGATGAATAGTTTTCAAACATTATTTTCTGTTCCATGGGTTGTTGCTATACACTCTATGATTTCTTTTGCTGTGTAGAAAACTTTTTAGTTTGATAGGTCCCTCATGTCAATTTTAGACTTGATTGCACTTGCTTTGGAGTACTTGGTTATGAATCAATTGCCTAGTCTGATGTCTAGGAGGGTGTTTCCCTAAGTTTTCTTCTAAGATTCTTATAGTTTGAGGTCTCACATTCAAGTCCTTGAATCATTCTGAGTTAATTTTTTGTATATGATGATAGGTAGGGGTCTAGTTTCATTCTTCTACATGTGATTAGCCAGTTTTCCCAGTGCTATTTGTTAAATGTAGTTTTCCCCCCACAATATTTTTTGTCGACTTTGTCAAAGATGAGTTGGTTGAAGGTCCATGTTTTATTACTATATTCTCTGTCCCATTCCATTGGTTTATGTATCTGTTTTTGTATCAGTACCATGCTGGTTTGGTTACTGTAGCTCTGTAGTAAATCTTGATGTTTGAAAGTGTGATGCTTCCAGCTTTGTTATTTTTGCAGAGGATTGATTCAACTATTCAGGAACATTTTTGTTTTCATATGGATTTCTGTGTTGTATTTTCTAGGTTTGTGAAAAATGATGCTGATAATTTGATTGCACTGAATCTGTAGATTTCCTTGGGTAAAATGGACATCTTGATTATATTAATTCTTCCAATCCATGATCATGGGATTTTAAAAATATTTATTTGTGTCATCCTTGATTTCTTTGAGCAGTGCTTTGCAGTTCTCATTGTAAAGGTCCTTTACCTCTTTGCTTAGATGAATGTTGAGATATTTTATATTTTTTGTGGCTATTGTGAATTGAATTGCATCTGTTATTTGGTTCTCAGCATGCTTGTTGTTAATGTATAGACATATAACTGTTTTTTGTGCACTGATTTTGTGTTCCAAGACTTTACTGAAGTCATTTATTACTGTGAGGTTTTTGACAGACTCTTTAAGGGTTTTTACGTATAGATGGATAATTTAACTTCCTCTTCCCCTATTTGAATACCCCTGATTTCCTCCTCTTGCCTAAATGTTTTGGCTAGGACTTCCAATACTATGTTGAATAGGAAGGGTGAGAGACAGCATCTTTTCCAGTTCTTAGTGAAACTTCTCTCAGCTTCTGCCCATTAAGCAAGATGTTGGCTGCAGGTTTGTCACAGATGGCTCTTATGATTTTGAAGAATATTCCTTCAATGCCTAGGTGTTCAGGGGCTTTTATCAAGAAGGGATGTTGTATTTTATCAAATGCTTTTTCTGTATCTAATGAGATAAAAATGTGTTTCTTAGTTTTACAGCTTTTTATGTGATGGATTATGTATATTTATTTACATAGGTTAAACCAGCCTTGAATTCCAAAAATGAAATCACCTTATAGTGATGGATGGCTCTTGAAATGTGCTGTTTGATGCAATTTGCTAAAATCTTGTTGAGAATATTTGCATCTGTGCTCATCAGGGAAAATGTCCTATAATTTTCTTTCCTTGTTGGGTCTTTGCCATTTTGGGGCACCAGGATTATATTGGTTTCATAAGATAGACTTGGGAGAATTCTTTCCTTTTCAATTGCTTGGAATACTTCCTTGCACATCTTTTAGAATTCAGCTGAGAAATATATGACTCAGGGCTTCCCCCACCCCAGTACACATGCAGGGTTTTTTCTTGGCAGGGAGGTTTTCTATTACTGTGACAATTTTTTGGATTGTTACTGGTCTGTTTAAAGTTTCAGTTTCTTTTTGTTTCAATCTAAGGAAGTTGATGGGATACCAGGAATTCCTTCATTTCCTCTAGATTTTCTAGTTCATTCACAACAGATGTTAATAGTACTCTCTTTAATCTTTTTTATTTCTTGAGTCAGTTTAACATCACCTTTTTTGTTTCTAATTTTGTATATTTAAATGTTATCTTTTTTTGTTAATCTGGCAAGAGGTCTGTCAATCTTATTTATCCTTTCAAATAGCTAACTTTCATCTCGTTGGTTCTTTGTATAATTTTTTACTCTCTATTTAATTTAACTGTGACTTTGTTTTAATGATTTTCATTTTTCTGCTAATTCTAGAGTTGGATAGCTCTTGTCTTTCAGCTTCCTTACTTGTGATGTTAGGTTGTTTACTTGAGATCCCTCTATTATCTTAATATGTGTGTGTAATGTTATGAAATTCCCTCTCAGCAATGTTTTCAAGGTGTCCCAGAGGTTTTGGTGTGTTGTGTATTTGTTTTCATTTGTTTCTAGGAATCTTTTATTTTATTTCTGCCTTTATTTCTATGTTAGCTCTAGAGTCATTCAGCAGCATATTGTTTAGTTTCCACATATTTTTCTGTTTTAGTGGGGTTCCTATTGGTGATGATATTTATTTTTATTTCTACTGTGATCTGAGAAATATTTGGTATGGTTTTGACCTTGTGAAAAAATTTTCACACTTGATTTACATATGAGTATGTGGTTTATCTTGGATTATGTTCCATGTGCTGATGAAAAGAATGACTATTCTCTGGTTGGTGGGTGGAGTGGTCTGTAGATATCTATTAGGTCCACCTGGTCAAGTGTCAAATTAAGATTCCTGATTTCTTGATTCAGCCTGTAATCCCAGCACTTTGGGAGGTCAGGGTGAGTGGATTACCTGAGCCCGCGGGCTCGAGACCTCATCTCTACAGTCAATCAAAATTTAGTCAGGCGAGGTAGTGTGCACCAGTAGTTCTGACTACTTGGAAGACTGAGGTGGAAGTATCACCAGAGGCCAGCAGGTAGAGACTATGGTGGCCAGGAGCATGCCACTGCACTCCAGACTGGGCAACAGAGTGAGACTCCAACTCAAAAAAAAAAAAAAGAAGATTCCTGATTTCCTTGCAGGTTGCTTACTTCGATGATCTGTCTAAGACTGTTAGTGGGATATTGAAGTCTATGACTATGGTTGTATGGCTGCTGCTTCTTTCCTCTCTTAGTTCAATTACCAATTGTTTTATAAATCTGGGTGGTCCTATAGTGGTGTGTACGTATTAAAGATGGTTATTTTTTGCTGATGGATTGAACCTTTTATCATTATGTAGCGTCTTTCAGTATTCTTTTTAACTTTTATTGGTTTAAAGTCTGTTTTGTCTGATATAAGAATTGCTACATCTGTTCTTTTTTTGTTTTCCACTTGCCTGGAAAAGTCTTTCTCCAGGCCTTAACCTTGAGACTGTGGGTTTCATTCACAGTGAGATGAGTTTCCTGAAGGCAACAGAAGGATGGATCATGTTTCTTTATAAAATTTGCCACCCTATAACTTTGAGGGCACATTCAGTTTGTTCACCATTAAGTTAATTGTTGATATGTGTGGATTTGAATTTGTTCTTGTCATATTGCTATTAAGAGGTTGATGTGCTTTTAGTTTTTATGGTTGATTTGTATGGTCTGAAGACTGTTTCTCTGTGCTTTTGCAATGGGTAGACCAGTTCTTTTGTTTCTGTGCTTAGAACTTTCTTTTCGCTTCTCTCCTGAAGGGCTGCTCTGGAGAACACATATTCTCTTAGGAAGTGGATGTCTTGAAAGAATTTTAATTCTGCTTCATACGGAAAACTTAACTTGGTGGTATAGGAAATTCCTGGCTGGAATTATTTTTATTTAAGAATGTTAAAGATGGGACCCCGGTTCCTTTTGGCTTGTATGGTTTCTACTAAGAAGTCTGCTGTAATTCTCATGGGTCCTCTCAGGAGGTGGTTTGTCCCTTTTCTCTAGCTGCCTTTTGGAATTTTTTTTTCCATACTCCCTTGAGGAGACATTATTATGTGCCTTGGAGGTGGTCTTCTCATGTAATACCTCAAAGAATTCTCTGAGCCTTTTGTATCTGTACAGCTGCCTTTCCAGCAAGATAGGGACATTTTCTTGGATGATGTCTTGGAAGACTTACTTCAGGATGTTCTAAGTTTCCACTTCTCGCTCACGGATGCCAGTCAACTATAGATTTGGTCTCTTTACATAATGCCAAATGTCTCAGAGGCTTTGCTCATTCTACCTAAGCCCTTTATCCTTGTATTTTTGTTGGAATGGGTTGGTCCAATAGTTCAATCCTCAAGCTATGAGATTCTTTCCTCTGTCTGATCAATTTTGCTGTTGAGCCTTGCTATTGTGTTTTGAAATTTCTGGAAAGGATTCTTCATTTCCAGAAGTTCAGATTGGTTCTTTCTTATAATGGCCAGCTCAGCTTTCACTTTCTGCACTGTTTTCATGGTCTGAATGATCTATCTACCTTCTTGTGGATATCATTGAGTATTTTTGCCATTCATAGTCTGAATTTTATGTCTGTTATCAGGAACAGGTCATTCTGAATGGGTTTCATTGTTTGGGATCTGGGAAGCTTTCTTGTTGGTGTTGACTTATTAAAGCGTTTGTGATTGCTGGTGTGTTTTCACTGATTCTTCCTCATCTGTGAGGGCAGAATCTTTTCTTTGTTTTTTAATTAGATACTGTTGCTACTGTTGGGTTGGCCATTTTTGTGTTTCTTTTGTCCTACTTTCTCTCCTCTGGCAGGTGAGGTGCAGCAATTGCAAGCAGGGTGGTGATCTGGGAGTAAACTATCTGGAACTGTTTCACTGGTACAGTCTGCAGGAACAGGGTGAGACCTGGTTGATTTGTATGGCCTGGAGACCTCTCTCTAGAACAGGTGACAGGGGTCTTGGCTGGAGCTCCAGTGTCCACTTCCCCACACTACTTATCCTGTCAGCAGAATTGGAAGGCACCCTGCCAAGGCCCTGTGGCTCTACGTTGGCTCAGGTGCTCTTGGGGCTATGAAGTGGCCTCCTGCTGTCTGGGTGGGACTGCTCCTTTTACCCAGGGGTAGAAAGGAAGCAGTAGGGATTCTTAGTTTTTCTTCTATCCACAGGTGGGCCAGGCACTACCACCAAAGCACTGTGCAGAGATACTCCATCTCTTAGATTCCACCTCGCTCTGTGGGCTAAGCTATGCCAACACTGGCAGCCCCCTAATGGCAAGCTGTATCTGTAACCCAGACTGAAGGCCACAGTGGCTGCTGACACTGAAGGAACTTCCCTATGTTGATCATGTGGCACTCTGCTTGGTGGTGGAGAGGGCGGGACCACTCACATGGCCCAGATCATCCCCACAGGGTGTTTTCTGCTGAGCCTCTCTGAGGGGTTGGGACTCAGAGACCATGGCTGGGAACTCCAGGAAGCTGGTGTTCCATGAGCCTCACATGGAATCTGCAGGTGCTTTTATCTTTATTTTGGGCAGCGCTTTGTACCCAGATGGAGGAAGAGAGGTGTGTATGGGGAGTTCCTGGGTTGTCTCTCCCTTGGCCGAGACTGCAGAGGCTTACATAAGGTGTATAGACAAGAGAAGCTGTCATTTTCACTCACTCCCTCTGTCTCTAAGGGTGCTCTCCTGTTCTCATGTTGGGACCGCTTCTAGGAGTGTCTGTGGTTTGGAACTGTACATTCTCCATGTCCCTAGGTGATCGTCTGATAGACCTCAGCCTGAGATTTCAGGTTGACCCTCAAATTCCTAGGTCTGCTCCTCTGTGTAGACCTCTTTACAGAGAGCTTCAGTCGTGCAATGTCCTCATTTGGCCATCTTGGCCCTCCTTCCTGATATATTTCCAATGAACTCCTGAAGAATGCCCCAATCACTTTAAAACCAGGGTTATAGTTTCTCTTTACTAACAATAAAATGCATGTAATAAGAATTTGTATTCATAAGAAGGAAGAAGGAAAAATACATTAGCACTGCTGTTTCAAAAGGCAGAAATAACATTTGATCAGATGATTGATTCTCATCTGTCACAGAAAGATTTCTTTAAAAGAAAAAAGAAAATTATTATGTTTCTTATAGTAAAATAGCCTATTCTCATTTCCTGCCTAATAAATTATTTACATACTCCACTGAAGGCCATTTATACTCAATATACACTTATACATTGCTACAGAATATGGCACACTCATTTATAAGAGACTCTCTTCTAAATTCAATGTATTCTCTTCATTTACTGTTAAAATGTTGGTGTTTTCTACTTTAGAGATGAATGAAGACTCATGCTACAATACATCAGCTTTTCTATAATCACAGAGCAATGGGTAAAGTGAAATTTTTCAAGGTGTCATTATTTGGTCAATGGAAGTAGACAAAATGGCTAACTCTAGAACCAAGCAAGAAAGAACCATTGCAACTCTAAAAGCATGTCCAGCTCTGTATCCAGTACTGTGTACTTTGGGGTCCCATTGCCATTTCCTGACTCTCATCTTTTGCTCAGCCTCTAATCCAGCTCCTCTGGGTACTAACATTCCATGATGTAGCAGATGTATGGGGGAACTGGAGGATGTGGCAATCTTTAAAGTAAAGATGTTGCTTTTAGTATCTTGGGAAACCTTTTAAAGGACAAATTGGTTGCTAGTCTTAGACTTTTTTTTTCCTAAAGGCATGCTTTTACCATACTTAGCTGGTGCATATAAAAGAAGCAGATCTTTTCTGTTCTTGCTTCTCATGCTGTGCTGGAGAAAAGATGTGTATTAAAAATCCCTGTAGATTCCTCCTATCATCTGCCCCTCATTACATATATAGGCTGGGTGTCTTACAGTAACAGCAGCAGCAGCCAGCTGGTCCCCAGCCAGAGGTCCCAACACAACAAGAGTAAATGCAAATGATATGTAGACCAGCTGACTTTCAGGTTGCTCAGAATGCAAGGGGCTTTTATTTCACATTGCTGGCAGAGCTAATTTCCCCATTAATAGATCAGCTGGAACAACTGTTTGTGATGACTTTCTTGATTTTAGAACAATATGAGAGGGGAGTTCCCCAACAAAAAAATAAAATAAACAAAATTATCTTTTGGAGGGTGGGTCCTTATAGTACAGGCTTCCCCTGCTATGTAAGTATTCTAGGAACCCATCAGCATCAGTGTACCAGTTATCGTTGTTGTGAGAGATTGCATTCAGCTTCATTGAATTTTTTTTTTTTTTTTGGAGGTGCTTTCAATATATTTGCCCATTTACTGATTGGTGATTTTCGAGCACACCTGACCACATCACACTGAGTGATCAGCAGTTTTTGATCAAAATCGACATGACTCCCATCCCCTTGCCCTTTCTATTCACCGGATCTCGTCCTGAGTGACTTTTGTTTTCTTTCTGTTTCCCTGTATGAATAAAGTCCTTGAAGGGAAATACTTTGCTGATGAGGAAGAGGTGAAACAAAAAATGACAGAAGTACTAAAAGGCATCAAAATTGATGAATTCAAAACTGTTTTGAGCAGTGGAAAAAGTATCTTGATAGGTGTATATTTCATCAAATGGAGAGCACTTTCAAGGTGACTGAAGTGTAAACATGTATAAATACACAATTTTTATGAATAAATTCCTTGTTTTGGGGGTTCCCCTTGTATATTTCTGTAGTTAGTAATTTGACAATTAGTTTTGAAATAAAATGCGTTTCTGTGTAATGTTAGGATGGTGAAACTAACAAGATGTGGCAAGAGCATGAATGCTTAGCTGGATTGACTCATTGCAATGAATTTTAGGTGTAGTGCATAAAAATTTGCTGAGGGTCTGAAATCCTTTTGTGGATGACAAATTTGACCACATTTTAATGTGGCAAAGAATGACAGCAATCTCCAGACAATTTCATTTGAAAATTTCTCATTTTATTGTGAAAGAAAAATACCTTTACCTTAACCCAGTAGCTTTATATTACTACATATTTTCTAAAAAAATAGAAAAGTAATAATCCTAGTGTCAAGATTGTGGCTTTAATTGTTTGCTTTTTATTATCAATAAATTTTAAAATTTACAAAATTCTTATTTTGAAGCTTCATGAAATTCATAAAATATCCTTAGAGGTAAATTATTTCTTTAATTTTATTTTTAATTTATTATACTGGAAAATTGATCTTTTGTACTGTCCTATGAATTGTAACATGTATATAAGTTTGTGTGACTACCCTTACCATCAGGATAATTAACAGTCTTATCACCACAGAGAACTCTTTGACGCTGCCCATTTGTAATCAAATACTCTTCCAACACAAACCTCTGCTACCACTGATCTGTTCTCCCTTCCTTATAGCTTTACCCTTCTTTGGATTCCATACATAATATATAGAAAATTCCATAATATGTAACCTTTCGAGACAGACTTCTTTCACTCAGCACTATCCAAGTTGTATGTGTGTCAATAGTTCCTCCATTTTATTGCTGAGTATTATCCTCTTGTATGGATGGACTATATTTGGTTCATTAATTCCATTTTTGCTGGATATTTGAGGTGCTTTCTTTTTTTAACAACGTTCTTACTAAATTCTCACATGCCTTTTTTTCCTTAGAGTCTCTTTCTCTTCTTATGAAAAACAACACTATTGGATTAGGACACCACCTTTATGACTTCATATAATTTCAATTATTTTTTAAAGACCCTATCCCGAAATATTGTCATATTGGGGAGTTAGGGCTTCAACACATAAATTTTGGGGTGAGGAGGACATGATTCAGTTCAAAACAATGGGTTAAACCTAATTAGTTGAGTCCATTAAAAAGACAGAGCTCTTCCTGGCAAAAAGAATTTGAAAAGTGAAAGAATTTAATGCAAGGAAGAGATTTCATTGCTGGCTCTGAAGACAGAGGGGCCACATGGAAAGGAATGTAAGCAGACTCTAGGAGCAGAGTGTGACCAACAGCTGACAACTGGCAAAGAAACTGGGATGTAGTCATAAACTGAAAGAAACTGAGTTCGCCACAATCACATGAGCTTAAAAAAGAATCCTGAGCTCCAGATAAGAACGTAGCCTAATTGACGTCTTGATTTCAGCCTTGTATGACCTTGAGCAGAGAACCTAGTACAGTAGATGTCATTTTAAGCTGCTAAGTTTATGGTAACTTTTTATACAGCAATCAAACACGAATGCAGATTTTGGTTCCTGGAAATGATCTATACTTATGTCCTTTTGCCAATAACACACTGCCTTGATTGCTTTAGCTTTATAGCAAATCTTGAAATTGGGAGTATGAGTGTTACAACTACGCCCTCTTTTTTTCAGAATTGTTTTGGCTATTCTAGCAATGCTGTCTTTCCACATAAACTTCAGAATTAGTTTGTGGAGATCTTTATATTTTTTAAAAAAACTTTCTGAGACTTGTTTGTAAGATTGTATTAAATACCACTAAAATTTAGATCACATTGGGAAAAATTGGCATTTCACTATGAGTCTTCCAATCCATGAGCAAAGATTGTCTCTAATTATTTTATCATTTTTTTATTTCTTTCATTAGTGATTTTCAGGTTTTTGTGTACATCTTTTTTTTATATTGAATACATTTTATTAGATTTTATTGAATATGTTTTATTAGATTTAAGCCTAAGTACTTCAATATTTTGATGCTATTGTAAATCAGATTTTCTAATTTAAAAATTCAAATTCTTACCAGCCTGCGAAACATGGCGAGACCGCATCTCTATAACAAAGAAAAAAGACAAAAATTAGCAGGGCATTGTGGCGTGTGCCTGTAATTATAACTGCTTGGAAGTATGAGGCAGAAGGATCGCCTGAGCCCAGCAGGTGGAGGCTGCGGTGGCTGGGAGCGTGCCACTGTCCTCCAGCCTGGATGACAGAATGGGACTCCAACTAAAAAAAAAGTTGAATTCTTGATTGCTTATATAACGGAAAGTCATTAACTACTAGGCATTGATGTTGTTTTGTAGCCCATGCTAAACATGCTTATAATTCCAGGAGTTGTGATATTTTGTTTTGTTTTTAAGATTTTGTTAATGTTTTCTGTATGAACAGTCGTGTCATCCACAAATAAAGATAATTTTCTTTTTCTTTCCAAACTGCATACTTTCTTTTTTTCTCTCTCTCTCTCTCTATTGAACTATCTAAGACTTAGAGAATAATGCTGAATAGAAGTGGTGAGAGAGGGTATAAGAATATTCTTGTCTTGTTTCTGATTTTTATTTATTGTTCATGGATTCCAAACTGAATCAACGTTATTCCTAGAAGAGTGCATTCTTCTCTGACGATCAACAAACGACCCCATTTTTTCCCATATATTGATTGCTCATATATGAGTTGGTCTGTTTCTATGTTCTCTATTTTTTTTTTTTTGGTTTATTTCCTATCCCAGTTCTATCCCCAATTTTTATTTAAGTTTTTTGTTCCTAGAAAATAAATATGCAATTATTTTGTTATAAAGAACTCACAGTCAGAAAACTTGGCACTCTCATTATCATGTTTTATTGCAAATTCTTTTGTATTATCTAAATACACAGTCATATCATTTGTAGAAATGACAGTTATTCTGTGCAATTCTTTTTCATTTTGTACAATATCATAACATATTTTGTTTATATCCTTTGCCTGTTGTGGAGATGAAGATATGCAATACAATGTCGAATAGTTGTGTTTAGCATCCTCATCTCAAATGGAAATCTCTCAACGTTTCACTCTTTAACAGCAATAGATGCTGGTGAGGATGCAGAGAAAAAGGAACGCTTCTACGCTGCTGGTGGGAATACAAACTAGTGCAACCTCTTTGGAAGACACTGGGGCGATTTCTGAAAGAACTAGAAATTGACCTTCCATATGACCCAGTAATTCCCCTATTGGGAATATACCCGGAAGAACGCAAATCATTCTGCAAAAAAGATACCTGCACACACGTATGTTTGTTGCAGCTCTATTCACAATAGCAAAAACATGGAACCAACTGTGCTGCCCAAAGAAGCTGAACTGGATTAAAAAATGTGGTACATATGCACAATGGAATATTATGCAGCCATAAAGAAGGACAAATATATGAACTTTGCAGCAATTTGGATGGATTTAGAGTCTATCAGACTCAGTGATCTATCACAGAAACAAAGAACAGGGTACCATATGTTTTCACTCATAAGCAGACCTTGAACAATTATAATGCTATAAGAAAGGGTTTGACAGTAGTGGGAAACTGTCAGGGGAAGGAGAGTGGGATTGGCAGTTGAGGGAAACTTCTAGAGGAGGAAGGGGCACATCTCATCAACAAGGGTACCTGCACAATCAAGGTTGGTATACCTAAACCTGAATGGTACCCCACATCTTTAAAATAAAAAAAATTTAATTTAATTTTTAAAAAGCTCAATAAATCACGGAAAAAAAACAGATTAAGAAATTTTTGTTCTATTCCTAGATTGCACAGAGAATATTATTTTTCTTTTTTAAAAAAAGTCTTGCTTGTATGTTCATCTATCCCGGACTTTCTTTTATTAAAATGATTATATAAATTTACTCTTATACAATAATGCAATAATTTACATTAACTGACTTACTATCCATAAATTAGCTCACTCTAAGTGTATTCTTCTTTTTATATGCTGCAGATTGGTTTACTATTATTATGGCTAAAATTTTCACATCAATCTTTATGTGTGAGATGAGTCTATAAATTCCTTTTCTTGTACTATTTTCTCAGGTCTCTGTATAAGGCATCTGGTAGCATAAAACTAAGTCAGGAATATTCTTTTTTATCTCCACCGAAAAAGTGTATGTGAGATTAGAATAATTTATTCTTGAATATTTAGGACCACTTCTCATGAAGCCATCATCCTCCTGGTAGCATTCCTTGCAGTTTCTGAGGGTGGGTAGGGTATGAGGTCGTTTTATCCCTTGTTTTCTCTCATCCTGTGGAAGCAGCCCATGTCGTACCAGATTTATGAAGGAGGATTCCTACTAGCCTTCAGTCTTGAAGAGGTCTGCACTTAGGCTTTTGTACCCTAAACCAGGATTTTGAAAACTTAAAGTCAAATGCAGTAAATGCCCTCAGGACAAAATTGGCTTTTATGTTCAAAGTAGTTATATAGTTCCAGCTTACATTTAGATCTGGCCTTATCATTCTTTTACATTTTATCCACTTGAAAATATTTTATAAGAAGGTAACGTTTGATAGTTCATCTGGCATTTTTGGTGGTTTTCAGCAACAGGCTTGGACCAAGCACCTAAGTAGCTCTGGTACCAGAATAGAAGTCAGATTTTCACTAGATTTCTGTGAACTTGGGTTAATTTTTCTTTGCTACAAAAAGAATTAATTTTTAATCATGAAAAATTTAAATTTACTTCAGTCCCTTTTATATGCCAGCATGGCGGCATATGGATGATACAATGATGAATAAGGTCTTCAGAAATTTACATGCCAAGAAATGTAAAAATAAATTAGGATTTTCAAGAAGCTCAATTCTTTTACATAACTAAAAAAGACCTTATTTGTATTTCTCACTTTATTTTTCATAATTGATATGCTATAAATAATTCAATTGTTACCCACTACCAAACTTCCAAGTCTTAGTGGTTAGGCTGCATTGTGTTATTACCACAAAAATAAATACAATGGTGCATTGTAACTACAGAGACGGCAGGAAGATATGAGGAGAATATTCACAGCAACATTCTGCAGAACTGTCAGGACTACGACAGTGTTTGGACTGGTTTTAATCTTAGGAAATGAAGGTTTAGTTAGTGTAGATATTCCATGGTGTACTCCATGATAATGTGTACTCTGATCACTGGTTTGTAGGAAGAAAGAAAAGTGGATACAATGTACCTTTCAAGCTCCAAAACTGCAGGGTAAGTCTACAGAGATGTGAATTGGGCAAAAGCCAAAAATCACTACTTGTTAAGGAGCCTTCCTATGCAGAATAAATAAACAAAGGGTTTAAAACATAAGCTAGCATGAATCTGAGCTGAGTCATCATTTTTTGGCGAATTCCTCCTGACAGAACTGGGAGAGGACAAATAACTTTAAAGTTTCTCAAATTTTGCCTCTTCAAATAGGCCAAACATTATAAAGTTTCTTAGTGCTAAAATAAGCTAATCTCTACTGACTTACAATAATCAGTAGTCTTTTATAAGTTTGGAGGACAGTAGGATGTTTATCTTCCTATTTCCTCACAGTTCATGATTGAGCACATGTAAGTAATATAAACAGTCCATTCAGATCTATCAACATATCATTTATTCTTTGGCAACTGTTTATACAAAAGTATTTCAAAAACTGATTAAGAATTTGCTACATATTCTTATGAGGTATTTTCATGACTATGAGCAAATAAAATGTTGTATCTGTAAAATATGAAAGGATGTTTCTTATCTATCAACTTTATATGCAATCAAAATTGATAGCACAAACACATTTATCCATTTTTATCGTTACCTACAGTAAATTCTTTAGTATTTTTAAATGGAAACTCGTTTGAAGGACTTTATCATAATTGAACAATTAAAATTTTAAAATTTTCAGTATGCTAACTAGCAGCATAGGTGAGGTAAGCCTGATTGAAATCTGGAAACTTCAACCAAAGGAAGCTATTTCTTGGTACTATAGGAAACATACTCCTCAAAGCTGCTTTGGGGCTCAGGATATGGAGATATATTGACCTAAGGACAGGTGAGTAGAGTGTGAGTACTAAGGCCATCCAAGAACTGAGTAGCAAAGAATGAATAGGGGAACATCACTCTTTCTAGCACTCCTAAATTAGCACATTCTATAAGCAAGTAAATAAATATACAGTTTTACTAGTTTACACTCCCACTGTGTAGAAATGTTCCCTTTTCATCGCATTCTCCCCAGCATCTGTTGTTTTTTGAGTTGATGATAGCCATCCTTACTGGAGTTAGGTAGTATCTCAGTGTAGTTTACCCCACATCTTTAAAATAAAAATGAATGAATGAATAAATAAAATGTACATTAAGACCAATTAAAGCTCACTTTCCTAAACTTGTGCTCTGTATTAAGCAAATTATCAATGTTAGTTCTAGCCTTTACCTCAACAAGGAAAAATAAGTACTAGCATTACTCCCACTTTACAGGTAAACAGAGTCAGAGGTAGGTTAACAAACTTGCTCAAAGTTAAATAACGAGTAGTGTCATAACTAAAATCTGAAACCATTTCTTTCTAAGTCCAAATCTTGAATTATTTCTACCACATTGTCAACATAGTGTTCCATGTTGCAAGAAAAAAAAATGTACAGAACTTCCCTTGACGCATATTTAAAACTACATATGTGAGTCACACAAGTTACCCTGTTCAGTAGAGTTTCACATAAACTATATTCCCAATATTTCATCTTTCTCTGATATCTACACCTTTCAGTGTTGAAATATTACCTGAAATTAACTGTAGTTGAATCTTCTTGTTTTTAACATTAAATATTTAAAGTCTTAAGTCCTACCTGATGTACAATTTTCTGAATCATTTACTTCTTGCTCTCTGAATAGCCACAGTTAGAAATAAATGGCTCACAATGCTAACATGAAGAAGAAATAAAAGATTTGACTGAAATTCCTTTTTCCTGCAGTCATTTTACAAAAAGGTATAAATAAAAGATATTTGATCTTTGTTCTATAGAAGGAATAAAAATGAGAAAGAAAAGTATTCAGATGGAAAAGGCCATAGGAAAGTGAGGTTAAAGATATCGAGACAAAATATAATGACCTCCCTTTCGATCAATGTTCATATATGGAGGAGTAAATGTTGGCATTCCTGGTGACATAAGTTTACTGCTTATTTGGAAAAATCTTTGTAATTTTCAATACTGAGGAGATATTTGTGGACTAGCAATTGTAAATAGGCTTGATTAAACAAGAAATTGACTTGACTAAGTGAGATCATGCAGGTATACATTTATGTTGTCTACTAAGGAAACAACAAACATTCTTATTCTCTCTCTCTTTCTCTCTCTCTCTCTCTCGTTGTCTCGTTCTCCCGCTCTCTTTCTTGCTCTTGCTCTTCTTTCTCTACTTCCTTTTTTTACAATTATTTAATTTTTTTCTAAAAGCACCAATCTTGTATAGAAAGTACTATTTGAAGCTTTAGATAAATTTGTGTTTATATCCTGTTTCTACAGTCTTACAATTCTGTAGTACAGGGCAATGTAGCTATACTGTCAAAGCCTTAGTTGTTTTTTTTTTAATCTGAAAAAAGTATTCATATTATGAGGCCTTCATATGATGCTGTTTGTATGGAAAATGGTTGCTAAAATGACTTTGGATTACAATTATTTAATGACACCCTTGTAAATAGCAAAATAGATTTCTAAGAGATTAATTTGCAATAATCCATTTGATACAGTACACAGTTTAGACTGAGAAAGCTTTAAGACTGTAGGAAAGTTCCAAGCTCATTAACACCGGCAGCAGCTGGTGCAGAACCATGCATACAAGCAAATGACTTAGCTATAGGAAATTTGACATCTACCTGTTAGGCTCTTATCAGAGACACCTCTAGCACTGTAGTCCATTAATCCAGGTTGCTTGTGGTGGAGGACCGAACACCAAGGCAAGAACTAACTTAGAGACACCCTGGAGAATATGTATCAATAGCCACAGTTGACCTAAGATAACCACAATCTTTTATTATAATACTATTAACAAAATTACCTTAAGGGGTTTCCCACCTCCATCATACACCTGATGCCATGACAGTACCAGTATGATCCCACAAGGCCTGAAACTCCCCAACCTAATGTGAGGGAGGAGTAACAGAGACCCAGCCCTAAGACCACACATTTCTAGGAAAAACTCATCAAAAAACTCACTCTTCAGTACCTCTAAGAATAAAGTTTCATAGTTTAAAAATAGTTGGGCACAGAAGCAGCAGCTCGCTGTAGGCTGTTTCTGCCTGCCCTCCTTACTTGAGAATGCATTATTCTTTGCTTATTAAAGATATTTTCTTATCCAACTTCTCTGTGTGCCTGAGAATTATTTCCAAACTTGAACAAAAGAACCTGTTGTTGATCCATCTTACACTGGGTGGAGCACCCCTTCTCCCAGTCATGTATTTATTTAGGTTTCTCACTGGGTTATAATTTTTTCTGCAACTTTATGAGAGACCCTGAGGCAGCCAGGACTACCCAGCTAAACAATTCTTAAATTCCTGACCCAATGTCACTGTGAGATAATAAGTATTTTTTGCTTTAATTCACACAATTTGGGGGTAATTTGTTACATGGCAATAAACAATTAATGCAAATATCTTCAGGAATATACACTTCTAAATACATTTGACTCCAATTTGTTAATGTGGCAAATGTTATCAGTGAAAGAAAGAAATACCTAAATAATTAATGAAATAATGGGAAGAGAATTTAAGAATATAAGATAGTCTTTAAAGATATTGGTTAAATGCTTGAAGGCACAAAGTATTTTTATATATTGACCTGCAGCATCATAGAAAGAGCTGCAGAGCTGTACCCTGCCACCCCCCCCCCCCGTCAAGATGAAGACTGTTGGGTAAGAAAAATTACAAGTAACTTAAAAACATTATGATTTGAACTTAGAAGTAAACCTAGAATTTTCTTGGTGCCCTTTTATTATCGGTGTTTAATATATATTTTAATGATTGTAGAACTTGAATTGCTCTAGAATGTGAATGACAAACCTTGTATTTTATTCCTTTTGACTACTTTTGTTTTGTAAAGGATCTCCTATGAGGAGTTCTGTTATAGAATTTGATATGATGTGGTTACTTCCTTGAGTTTAGTGAAACATATTAGAGTACTTATTATACCAGTCTCTAACTTAAACCTCAAGTATTAAATATCTTTTAAATTTAGTACAGGTACCATAACCTAAAGAGATTTCTTAGTTTTGGTGGATTGAGAGGTAGCTTTCTGCTGTGTATTATGACAGTTACAGATTTTATCATAACCAAACCAGAATTTGGAACGTAGAAGTGCACTTCCTAGCTATTTTTTATTTAGTTATAGGAACACACAATGAGAACCTTATGCTTAGAATGTAGCAGGAACAGCAGAGGGTAACTACACTGCAAAACTTAAAAGGTTTGAGCATGTGACACTATCCTTTTGTTGGAGGGAGCAGGGTAAAAAATATAGGAGATGTAGAATAGTTAACAGTAAAGTTTTATATGTATGTTTAACTTCCATGATATTTATTATTTGTAGAGACATTTGTGATTATTTAGAGTTATTGTTTTTATTATATTTATGTATAAAGTTGACTTTTTAAAAACAAATAAGTCAAAAATTCTTAAAAAAAAAAAGATATTGGTTAATTACTGTCTGCTATTTTTTTTTTTTTGGCATTATTTCAATAGAATTTCAATGATGGGCTGTTTTCTCAACTAAAGGAATTGCCTTTTGAGAGAAGGTGCAATTTATGTTACATGAATATTTTTGATGGCCAAAAAGTGTCAAAGCGCAGAAGTCCAAAGCAAGTAGGAAGACACCTGTAGTCAAAATCAAGTTTATATAGTAGACTGCATCATGGTTCCTTGGGGCATCTCAGTAATGGGGATTTGAGAGGGGCTGTTTACACCATCTGGGCTCTTGCTTGATATTCCCAATGGGAATATGGAATCCTCGCTTAAATTTGTTCTTTTCAGAAAGATGGGGCAGTTCAGCACTTAGATTCTCAGTAATTTCTGTTTAGGTGGTGCTATAGTTTGAATGCCCTCGCCAAAACTCATGCTGAAATTTAATTGCCTATGTAGCAGTATTGGGAAGTAGGACCTTTAAGAGGTATTTAGGGTATGCACATTCCACTCTCATAAATGAATGAATGTCATTATTTTGGGAGTGGATTAGTTATCCTGGGAGTGGGCTCCTTATAAAAGGATGAGTTAAGCCTGATTTCCTCTCTCTCTCTTGCCTTTCCACCATGTTATGATGGAGCATGAAGGCCCTTGCCACATGCAGGTGTCATGCTTTTAGACTTCCCAGTCTTCAGAATAGTGAGAAATAAATTTCTTTTCTTTATAAATTACCTACTTTGTGCTATTCTGTTATAGCAGAAGAAAATGAGCTAAGTCAGTGGGAGAACAAAGCTGGTTTGGAGCTATCATTTATAAGAAAGCTATAATCACTAAGAGAAAGGTATCATTAGTTATATTTCCAGTTATAGTGTGGTCTTGTGTATAAACACTGTATTATCTTATTCATGTCCCATTGGAAACACTATTACCAGTAGTGCTAATTTGTACTTTCTCAGAGGAATGTTATGATACAACCATGAAGGGAAGAGTTGTAAAAGCCAGCATAGGCTCACTGGATCAATGCATGTTTTTTGCCTAACTTCAGATCACTTGATAAATAATTGCAATGTAAGGCAGGATAAGGTCTTGGAAGTTGTCATTATATGAATGGAGAGCTTGGAGCATAGGGAAATGGTGATTAGCCCAGGGTCAGCCAAGTGGTTTGTACAAGAGAAATAATTAGAACCCAGATCTCTGACAATAAGACAAAGATTTTTCACAGGACACCAGCTGTTTTCTCTCTGGTACCTACAATGGGCACCATGTAAGGGATGAAATGTTTTGTAGTAATTTGTTAATAATCATCGTTAAAATACTGAAGTGATTTTCTGACTGTTTTCTCACAGTAAACATTTTAAACATACAGTCATAATAAAATTATCTCCCAACTTCTCTTCCATTCCTTTTCTCATCCTCACTACCCTATAACTTTATAAGGAATTCTTTTTGTATTGATATAAATGTTCATTTGACTATTACATAAATGTAAAAAGATAGTAGTGCATATTGCTTTGCAATTTGGTTTCTCCAATTTTTAATACATCTTGGATATTGCTATATTTCAGTATCCATAAAGTCTGGAAATACAGATAACATTATTTTACAATATTGCGTTGTTCTTAATTATATTCTAAATAGTTTTCTATATTTCCAAACATTATGCACACTCTCTATATAGGCATGACTTTTTTATTTTATTAAAAATAAAATAGTTAACCTTTATTGAAAACACTCACTATTATTATTATTATTATTATTATTTTTTTTTTTGAGTGGGAATCTCACTCGGTCACCCAGACTGGAGTGCAGTGGCCGCTCCCAGCCACCACAGCCTCGACCTGCTGGGCTCCGGCGATCCTTCCGCCTCAGCCTTCCGAGTAACCGGAATTACAGGCATGCACTACCACGCCCGGCTGATTTTTTTATTTTATTGTAGAGATGAGGTCTCGCCGCCCTTTTTGTTCAAACATTATTTTGAGTAGTAAGGGTGTTGAGTTACACAGTCAATGTGCAAGGTACTGCTCATGAGAGTCTGTAGGTCATTCTTTCTGTGGATTATAGAAAATACGAGATGCAAATATGTAGTTTGAATACTGCTATGCTATATCTTTCTGTCTTGTCTTATGTCTGCATTTTTGAATCTTGATCTTCAAGGTACATTTCACAAAATCATGCTTATCATAAAGAAACATGATAATGAAATATCAAGTAGTACAGCAGTCTTCTACCTTTTTAGCATCAGGAACCAGTTTCCTGGAAGAAGTTTTTCTCACAGACTGGCGGAGGGGATCGTATAGGGCTAATTCAAGCGCATAACATTTATTGTGCACTTTGTACAACTTACTTGCCACTTACTGTTATGGTTTTAATATGAGTTTGCAAGCAATTGGTTTATTATGGTCTCTGTGCAGTCAAGCCTCACTGCTAATGTTCTAGCACTAGCATCACCACCTCAGCTCTCCTTCAGGTCATCAAGTATTAGGTTCTCATAAAGAGCGTGCAACCTATGTCACTCACAAGCACAGTTCGCAATAGGGTTTATGCTTCTATGAGAATCTAATGCTTCCCATGTTCTGACAGAAGCGGGAGCACAGGAGGCAATGTGAGCAATGGGGAGCAGCTGTAAATAGAGATGAAGTTTTGCTCGCTGGCCCACCATTCACGTCCTTCTGTGCGACCCTGTGGCTTTGGGGTTGGGGACCCCTGAAGTGGTAGATTGTAAAAGACACACAAAGCACGATATCCTTGTCTTGATTTCCAAAGAACTAAATGGTCCAATATTAAACACAGGATCAGTGAGGATTTTCCATTTACCCCTTGAGAGCTTATTATGTAATTATTATGCTTTATTAAGGGAAAGCAGTTTCCTAAACAAATCCATCTCGCCATGGAACCATTCCATAGCTCTTTAGGCTTATTTTACTTTACTTACATTCTTGTTCTGGACCTGGAAACATGAATAAAGACAGCCTGCAGAGCCAAGTTTCTACCTTAGGAATTCAGTTTCTACATCTTTATTTCATTTTCTTTATCCACCTTTATGTACTTTATTATTAACCACAGTTTGTCCTTTTGTATGTCTGTTTCTTACTAAATGAGGGTTTTGTAGAAAAAGATTTTTTAAACAGTATGTAGAATTAATTCCATCATGGAATGTTAATATTTTTTTCTTCATTTTCTTCCATATTTGGCTGTAAATTATG
Organism: Cephalopachus bancanus; assembly: GCA_027257055.1. NCBI lineage: Eukaryota > Metazoa > Chordata > Mammalia > Primates > Tarsiidae > Cephalopachus > Cephalopachus bancanus. Next base: position 263,516 of record JAPVLO010001068.1, read on the forward strand.
CTTCATTATAAAGCAATTACGTTTTAAAATGGATAAAATACAGAACTAGAGAGTGTAGAATTACATCATTTAATTTAGGGTGCTTTAATGGCACATTAAACACATGTGATTCGTGTTGATCATAATATAAGTAAAAAAATGAAATAGAAATTTTTTGGTAAACATAACAAATGGACTTCTAATCACAGTTACTTTTAATGTGTTCACTGTTCCATAAAATTGTAATGTGGCAGCTGTCATTGGAAGCCTGCTTTATTAAGAACAGTAAATTGGAGTATTAAATTAGTTTCTCTGAGTTGCTAAGATTAAGATAAAGAGTCAAATAGTGCACACTCTTCATATAGCTTTTTAATTAAACTGCTTATGATTGTTGTGTTATTAAATGACATGTGCTGTGGTTTGACTGTGTTCCCCAAAAACATGTGTTTGAAACTTAATACTTATTGCAACACTGTTGGTAGATGAGGTTTAGAGGGAAGGATTCAGGTCATGAGGGGTTCACCTTCATGAATGGATTAATCCCAATACAAAAAGGCATGAGGCTGTGGGTTTGATATCTTGCTCTTTCTTGCCCTTTCTTGCCTTTTTGCTTTCATTCATGGAATGATACAGCAAGAAGGCCCTCACCAGATGTGGGCCCCTCAATCTTGGACATCCCAGTCTCCAGAAGTGTAACAAATAAAATTTTGATCATTATAAATTATCCGGTCTGCAGTATCCTGTTATAGCAGCAAAAAGTAAACCAAGACATAATGTTATATGTGGTATTTAATTTGCCAGTGCCACTTTATGTCTTAAAAGTTAGTAATATATTTACTTTTATTAGGTAATTTCTATACTCTGTTGCACATTTTTTATCAAGTATGCATTAGAACAGAAACCATTTTATTGAATGTTAGGTTACAAAAGACGTGTATCCATCCAGAGGTAGTCTTCCTTAACTGACCATCACTTACTTATAGACAGATCAGTAACTAACCTGTTAATACCAAGCTATCTGACTGAGTTGACCACTTTCTCACAGGATTGAAATGCATTGATTCTATATTAAAATGATAAACTGACACAATTATAGACTAAGGTAGAAGTAATAGTTAACTGAATTTTGGAAACAAATATGACCTTAGATAAAGAATTCACAACCTCAACGCTGTTAATATTTTGCATCAGAAAATTTTTTTATTGTTTTGGGGGTTTTAGCACCATCCCTGCCATTTACTCACAAGAACCAGTAGCATTTCTCCTCAGTTGTGACAACTTTAAATGTCTTGAGATACAACCAAATGACTTTTAGGGGACAAAGTCACCCTCGGTTGAGATCTATTGCCATAGGGAATATCTGATTTCGGTACATTCATATATCAAAAAAGAAAGATAAAGCCAGATAGATGAAACTACTGAGGAAAGATAAAAAATAAACGAATATTATTCTAATTGAATAATCACCTTATTGCTTCTAATTCGACATTAATAATACATGTTATGAATTTCATACAATAAGCACATTCACATGATTTGGGAGTTTATAACTAGACTGTGATTTTGAAGCAGATATATCTGTTTTCTTGGTGATGTTTTTCCAGACAAGCCAAGGTTCAGATGCAAGTCTTTTATCAAAGATTTGTTCCCAGGAGAAACTATTTTGAAAACGTGAAAGAGGCAGGAGAGAAAATGGAAAAAGTTAAGTAAGGCCATAACTTCAGGTAGAGTCTCAGAGTCAGTCTGATCCCGCAGGGAGCTCAGGAGCTTCAAGTACTCATCAGAAGTTTGTGGCCTTTGGGCAAGGAACTGGGCTTTTGTAATTCCAACTCATCCAGTCATTGGCTATGAACTACTCTGAGATTGGATGTGATAACATAAAATTCCTTGATACTTCTAGTTCTCTGTACTGGAAAGAAGGCCACGGATTACCTGGAGATTTAGAAGGAATGGGAGGGATACACAGTTGCTTAACATTACTAACTCTGCGTGTGGGCAAGGAGATTCCAGTGATGAAGGATAATCCTCTGAGGGTTAAATGTATGACACCTGGCCAGCAAAGCACATAGAAACCTGGAAAGAGGTACACAAAGCAGGTAAGAAGCATCTGAGGATAACTGGCAGGTCATTAATGTCTATTCGAGTGGTACTGCAAACAAAGCAGGAATTTAGAGACAGATGAATATATATTCAAGTTCTGACCTTGCTACTTACTGCATGCTCTTAGGCAAGTTACTTAAATTTGAGACCTGCGGTTTCTTTTCTTTCTTATTATTTTATTCATTTATTTATTTTTTTTGAGTTGGATTCTCACTCTGTCGCCCAGCTGGAGTGCAGTTGCATGGTCACAGCCACTGCAGCCTCGACCTGCTGGGCTCAGGTGATACTTCTGTTTCAGCCTTCCAAGTAGCTGAAACTACAGGCACACGCCACCATGCCCAGCTAACCTGCAGTTTCTTTATCGTCAAACTTGAGACAAAAACACCTACCTCCCATGATTTTGTGAGTATTAAATTATATGGTAAATACCATAACAAGGTATTGTTATTGTGTTTTTCAAGTTATAAAAACGTATTTCCCCATGTGCTTAGGTGTTCTAAAATTTTCCTTGTTAAGGCTACAAAATTTTTCTGTAAAAGTCTTGTACAAGGTGAGACCCACGCTAGATAAGTGTTCCCTAGCATGCATTTAAGCCATCCAGTTTGGAATGCTTTATTATGGCACCCCTTGCAAACTAATAAGACCATTAGAAATCAAATTTAGCTAGGTGCCTTGCATTTTTATTGCCAAATTTGGTAGACCTAGGTAAAAGAGAATGAAAGGTAAAACTGCCTGTTGTGATAGGCTGTGTTCAGCGTCGTGAATTTTTTTTGTTGTTTTCTTGTTTTTTTTTTTAGATTCTTTCAGTGCATTTGCCCACTGCGTGATGGGTGATTTACAAGCACACCTGCCTACACTGCATTGAGTGTTCAGCAGTTTTTAACCAAACAGCATGAACTGGTGTCCCACTCTCCCTATTCACCTGATCTCACCCTGAACACTTTTTTGTTAATTTGTTACCCCAAATGAAAAAAGTCCTCAAAGGAAAACATTTTGCCAACGTGAAAGGGATGAAACAAAAAATCACAGAAGCAGTAAAAGACATCAAAATCGACAAGTTCAAAAACTGTTTTGAGTAGTGAAAAAAGCATCTTGATAGGTGTATTGCATCAAACGAAGAGTACTTTGAAGTTGACTGAAGTTTAAACATGTCAGAACAAAAACAAAATTTTAAATAAATAAATTCCAGGGGTTTTTTGGGGTCCTCCCTTGCACATGTTGCATTAGATGGTTTCAAGTACTTGACCTGATATTTCTTAATTTTATATTTAAGCTTTTATAGGAAGGCATAGAATTGATTTTTATAAGGAATTAATATCCTAAAAGTTCTTGTTTCTCATACATTTTCCTCAAATTACTTTAGATTATCCATATGCACAATTATAATATTTGTCAATAATAACAATTTTGTTTCATCTTGTACAATTTCAGAATATTTTGTTTATGCTCTTTGCTTTACTGTGGCAGTAAGGATCTGCAGTACAATGTTGAATGGCCATGAAAAACATAATCGGTTCAAGTGGAAGTCTTTTAAAATTTCACCATTGTTTGATAGTGATAGTCTTTAGCAAGTTAAAAAACTTTTTTTACTAGATTGCTAACAAGATTTTTACTTTTTTCAATCATGTATATAAATTTGATTTTACAAATGCTTTTTATCATTTGAATTATATTAATTTTCTTTCTGGCAATAATTTCCAGTAATTTACTTTCTAATGGTAAATTTGCTTGCTCCAAGTGTGTGTGTGTATGTGTGTGTGTGTGTGTATGTGTAAGAGAGAGAGAGAGAAAGAGAGAGAGAAAACATATCAGATTCTGTTTAATTCTATCATGAGTCCGGAATTTTTGTATGTCTGTTAATGAGTGAAAAGGACCTATAAATTTCTCTTTTTGTACTTTTCTCTTCAGCTTTCTGTATCAGGGGGTCTGGTAGCATAAAACTTGAGTCAGGAAGTATTATTTCCTTTTATCCTCTGGAAGAGTGTGTGTGAGATTAAAACCATTTGTTCTTCAACATTTGAGGCCAATTCTAATGAAGTCATCTTTTGTTCATCATCCAGGCAGCAGTTCCTGAGGAGGCTATGAGGTGAGGCAGTTTTACCTCTCATTCTCTGTTACCTAGATTTGGCAAATAAAAATGCAAGGCACTTAAGTAAGTGTTATTGCTAATTGTCTGTATTAGTTTTCTAGGGACGCCATAACAAAGCACCACAGACTGGGTGTCTTAAACATCATAAATTTATTTTCTTACAATTTTGGGTACTAGTCCAAGACCAAGTTGTCAGTAGGGTACATTTCTTCTGAGCTCTTTCTTCTTGGATAGTAAATGCCATCTTCCCTATGTGTATGAGGTCTGACAACTAAGTTCACAAACTTGCCACTGTCACTTGCATTGGCAACACTGTACAAACAACTTGGTAAGGTTTCACAACCTTAGTCTATCAGAGTCTCACAGCTGTGTTCATGTCAGTATGTGGTGGTGTCTTGCTGAGCCGCTTTCATTATTGTTGTTGCACGTTTTTATGTGCTACTGTGAGAAAGTCGGAGCTTGAATTAGAGCAATAAACAAACATTTAATTTCTAGGTAAACTTGGCAAGAGTGGAAGTGAAATCAGGGACATGTTAGTCCAAGTTTATGAGCCTAATGCCATGAAGAAATAGCAGTGTACAAATGGATTAAATATTTTTCTGAGTGGAGATATAGATAGATAGATAGATAGATAGATAGATCATATAGAGAGAGAGATACAGATATAGATACAGATATAGAGATATATCAGAGCATTACTGATATACAGAGGTGAGGATGGCCAGTAACGAGCAGAACTGACAAAAGCATTGCATAAATTCATCAAATTGACATCAAAATCATTGACTAACTGTAAGAAGCATAGCAGACCAAGTAAACATCAATAGAGCAACAGTTGGGAAGATCTTAAATGAAAATCTTGGCATGAGAAAGGTGTGTGCAAAATGGTCCCAAAGGAGCTCTTGCATTACAATGCACCAGCTCACACAGCACTGTCTGTAAGGGTGTTTTTAGCCAGTAAACAAATAACTGTATTGGAACACCCCCCCAGTCACCTGATCTGGCCCCCAAGGACTTTTTTCTTTACCTGGAGATAAAGGAAATATTGAAAGGAACAGATTTTGATGACATTCAGGACATCAAGGGTAATACGAGGACTCCTCTGATAGACATTCCAGAAAGAATTCCAAAATTGTATTGATGATTGAACTAGGCAATGGCATTGGTACATGACTTCCCAATGGGAGTACTTCCAAGGCGACTGTAGTGATATTCAGCAATGAGGTGTGTAGCACTTTTTCTAGGATGAGTTCATGAACTTAATTGTCAGATCTCATATTTATGTCATCTTTCTTTTGTGTGTAGATGTTTTAATCTACTTTTACTACAAAGACTCCAGTCATGAAATTGAGGCCCATCATAATTACCTCATTTTAACTTTATTACCTCCTTAATGACCCTATCTCCAAATGAATTACATTCTGAGGTACTGGGATTTAGGACTTTAATATATGAATTTTGGGAAGACACAATTTAGCCCATAGAATTATCTATGCATATGCACATGAAGATTTAAAAAATGTAAATTTTTGTTCTAAAAATTGGTTGGTTATTTGAAATAAATAATAAATATTAAACTATATACCTCTCTCCTTAATTATATTTCTCTAAGGATTTGCTTCTTTTTAACACTTTCTTGGTTTGCAAAATTGCTTATAAAATTTCTTGCATTTCTTTTTGTTCTATTTACATTGCAACATAGCTTCTACAGTGTTGACTACCAATTTATTTCATTCTTTTGTCTTTTGAAGATTTATTAATGAAAACATATATTCTCAGCATTAGCATTATAACTCAGTATATAAGGAGGCACCCCCCAAAACCCAGCTTTATTTATAGAATTTGTGTATTTATTCTTACCTGTTTAAACTTCAGTCACCTTCAAAGTATTCTTCATTTGGTGCAATACACCTATTGAGTTGCTTTTTCCAATATTTAAGACAATTTTTGAACTCCTCAATTTGGATGCCTTTTATTGCTTCTGCCATTTTTTCTTTTATCTCTTCCACATCAGCAAAATGTTTCCCTTTAAGGACTTTCACCAGGAGTGGGGGAAAAAAAGTTGCTGCTTGGGGGCAAGATTTGGTGAATCGGGGGGTGGGACTCATGGGTCATGCTGGTTTTGGTCAAAAACTGCAACACGCAGGGAGTTATTGGCAGGTGCACTAGTAAATCACCCATCATTAAATGGGTAAACACATTGAAAAAAATCTCAAAAAAAAAAGAGAGAAATCACAAGCCTAACACAGCCTCTCACAACAACACTACCTGGTAAACTGGTGCTGATGGGTTCCTAAACCACTTACCTAGCAGAGAAGCCTGTACTACAAGGGGCTGTCCTTCAAAAAAGAATTCCTGTTTTTTGGGGATCCTCCTTGTACTGAACATGTACTGGCTCAATGTTAACAATTCTAAGAAATTCCCCTCCAATTGCTTTATTGAAGCACATAATACCATCTTTCATGGCATAGCTTACTTTTCCGTTTTTTTCAGAATTGTGTTGCATCACTTAACATTTTTTAATATGTTGTACACTATCAAAAGAAAGCATTGTTATCAATTTTTATCCTCTTCTTGCTCCTGTGCTGGAAGAATATTTAGTAGCATCCATGTTACTAAATTAAATTCTTCATGTGATAACATCCACTTCAAACAACAGCCTTGATAAATACCGTAATAATTATCCACTTCACATCAGAATTTCTTTTTTTATTCATCAGTAATGGTGTCCATTTTAAGAACAACTTTCATACTTAAACACATTTTTCATTGATTATTTATCTTAGCATATTTAACAAGCTCCTTTAACCAAAGGAGTACTTTAATAATATGTTTTATTTTGTTTTCAAGTGTATATACCCTAATTTCTAAGAGAGAAATTTGGAAGTTTGAACAAGAAGCTTTTGAAGTATAAATAAGTAAACTTTCCTCATTGCCTTATTTTAAAAGTCAAATCGAATTTGTGGGGTCTTTACTTTCAGAATTAGAATATGATTAATATAGCATAAGTGCTTCTATAAACTGGAGATTCACTCAAATGAATTTAAGAAGAGTCAATAGATTTGTGAATGGGAATTGAAAAATTTTGAATGCTAACAAAAATCACAAAAATTGTACAGTCTGTCAGTTCAAAGAATATAAAGACAAAGAAAGAGAGTATTTTAGGACTATTTTTAAAATTTTAATGAAAAGGACATCAGATGCTTTCTGAGGGGCATTATCCAGAATACAGGCAGCACAGCAAACTTCTACCAAAGAATCATGCATGCTTTACTTAAACCTTAACCACTTTAATTCATTAATACCTAGCTGAAATAATAAAATCTGAAAAGTTTGCTATTGTTTCTGAAATTACATCTGTTAAAAATTATGCACAATAGACTTATAAGAAAGCCATTTTGTGAAAAAACAATTTAACAACCAAAGTAAAAATGTATTTTTTTATTGTCATTACATACGCCTGTGTCCATGACATGAAAACGTGAAACATCAGATCTTTGATAATCTCTGCAAAATAGTAAATGAAGCTATTACATTTTTATTATTGCAGTAGATTTGGTCCTGGCACTTAAAAATTTGCTTCCAATTTGAGTTGAAAGATTGATGATGATATACAGTTTGGAAAGCCATTACAACTTCTACTGTGATTATCCTCTTAATCTGAGTGTCTCTTAATGGAAAGGTGCTATCTTATCACTGTCTTTGGTACTAATTGAGGAAATCATACATCTCTATGCTCAGTTGTTAGTATATGTTGGTTTATATCTGACTTTACACCATTTTAGCTTTGAAAGAGTTGTTCCATATTTACTAAATGTCCACTGTTCGTAAAATTCATTGCTTTTACTTTTATGTTTGGACATTTTAAAGTTCAAATATACACAAAAAAATAGATGATAGCAACCACTGCCAGAATAAAAGACTGAATTTGAAATTCTCACGTTCAGGCCAGTGTGTCACTCATGGGTTCAAACAAGTTCATAAACAAGAGTTTCAATAACTGAACGTTTGTGAGCTTGAGAACTGACAAATTGAATTCGTTACCTAATGCAAAAAAAGGTGGACTTCTCATTTGCCTGAAAGGAGCACTGTACTTGTTAGGCACAGACCTGCCAAACAAAGCCAGTTTGATCCTATAAAAGATTCTGGTTAGCCGAGGGGATCAGGGATTGGTGGACATACAGAAGAAGGAGTGTTTAAGGACTGACGGATTTCCTGAGGTTACTAGAGGAGGGCTGCTGTGAGCCTGTGAACTTTCAGAAGCAAAGCCACTGGGTGGAATAACTTGCTAGAACTTCTACTGTGTGGAAGTGTGAGGATGTCATGAATTGGCTGACTTTCAGGACTGAGTTTTATCAGCAATTAACTGCTTTCCAGAAGTCTGGGGAAGCCATTGATCTGCTAACTTTCAGAAGCTTAGTACTGAAATGAGGCTGTCATTGACAGGCTGATTATATTGATCAGTAGTTACATCTATTTAATGGTGGTTATTTGTTCATGATTTAGGACTTCAGTACAGAACGAACTTTTTGTTTCTTCAATATTGCCTTTCTTTAATTCTAAATTCATCCTTTGATCCCCCTTAACTGAACCTGCGAGACAAACCAGATCTTTATTTGTGGAGGCATGATTATAGCCAGTGTTACTTTAAGTGATTTTTAATTCCAATTATAGTGGTTAAAAATAACTTTAAGTGCTGAATTTTTGTAACTTACTGAATAAAAAGCCAAATACAGACCATTTGGGGATGTACTGACCAAGTCATTACAGAATACAGGACAAAATAATACATTTCCTATATATTCAGGACATCTGTCAACCCTAAATGAGGACCATGTCTGAAGAAAGCTCTTCTAGCACTAAGCTTTCCCAGAGGTGCTCAGGAGACACTCTATATTTCTGTCATGGCCCACTGCCCCTGAAAGAAGAAGGGGTATTGAGCAGGAAGGACTCTGGGATCACAGTCCTCTCTTCACTCAGACTGCTCAGACATCATCCTGTTCATGCATTGAATTTCTGGAGAAGTCATCAGCAGGAATAAGAGGTTCCATGTCTAAATATTCGGCAGTCACTATCTCCTAGTTAAGTACACAGTGCAACGTGAGGTTCCAGCCCCAGGGACCAAGATGTCCTCTAGTCCCTTGCTCTGTATGTCATGAGAAACCTGAATTACTGCAGAGTTGCTGGCTGCCCAGGACAAACACAGCAGTTAGAACAGAGAGTGTTTGAGTATTGTGGGTATAAGCTAAGCCTTAAACAAAGTCAATCATGACTTTTATATTCATTTATAGTTTGTCTCAGAATATGTTCAATAAACATTTAATGAATAAATGGACCAAAGTATCAAAAGTGGAATCCCAAAGCACTACAACTGCTCACCTAACTTGAGAATTCTCATGGAAAACTATCACTGAGAGTGAGGACATCTCCTTCTCAGACCCTAAACCCCTAACGTTGAAGGTAGAGATGCTAGCAACAGAATGCTATGTGATACTTTTTGCATTGGATCCCACACTTCTCCATTAGTCACCATCAGTTTAACAAGATAGTGTGCTGTCTCCACTCACTATCCACTCTGCAAATGTCTGCAACTTGGCCCCATGTCCTTGGAATGGACTGAATGCTAATTTCCTCCAAATTCATATGTTGAAATCCTAATCCTAACCTTCTAGGTGATAGCACTCAAAGACAAAACCTTTGGAATGTGATTTGGTCATGAAGGAGAGCCCTTATGAATGAGATTAGTGTCCTTATAAAATTAGTCTGAAAGATATCCCTCATCTCTTGCACTATGTACGTCCATAGCAAAAGGATGGCCATCTATAAACCAGAAAGCAGGCCCTTACCAGACAATGAATCTTTTGGGTCTTGATCTTGGACTTCTCAGCTTCCAGAGCTGTGAGGGGAAAAAAAATTGTTTATAAGCTACCTAGCTCATGGTATTTTTGTTATAACAGCCCAGACCGACTAAGACACCATTTCTCCAGGCAGTATATGGTGACTACACAGACCAGCAAACACAGCCCCCAGACAGCCACCCTCTGGAATTCCAAAAATTTAGGGAGCATGGGAAGGCAGTCTGAACTTGGGACACCATGTGGATTGTTTAAGATATATCCACACTCAGTTTTTACCTACAATCACTGAGCCCCCAAGAAATTCCCATCCAATCTCTCCCTCCTTGTAGCTCATGTCTTCTTCCACTCATGGTACTCTGTCAGCATTCACTCACCCATCTTTTTGCATAGTGCCAGATTCAGACGAGAGAATCTGTCGTCCACAAGGGAAAGATGCACGTTTTCAGGAGACATAAAGACAGCTTCCGTACATTGGCAAGACTGTACTGGGCCCCAGGCTCATCAAGAACTGTTACTCTCTCAGAATTCATTAATAACATTACTGAGTGATGCAGGAGAGCCAGCTAAACTCTGATAATATGTAGCCAGAATTCTAAGATAGGATGGGATATCAGATATGCTCTGGTCTTTTCATCCAGTAGACCTTTCAACTCAAATCATTCACATACTTTCATCTGGCAGTGGTGAGTCAGATATTTTCCAAATCTATTCATATAAGTTGTCCTGAATGCCTCACCCAGATCTACCCCTTTCTTTATGGCCTTGTCTCCACACATTGATGAACTCTAGATTAAGAACCCTGATTACCAGCCTGCCTTGGGCTCTCTAGATTTGGTTTTACATGGCGTTTCCCTCATGGACTCTGGAAACTGTTTTATTCCCCTTCTTCCTGATATCCCTCACAGGGTGTCCTGTCTGGCCCCATTTCTTGGCACCTGACTATTCTGATCAAATGTTTGTTTTTAATGTAATGGAGAAATATCTTGATGACATTTAAAAAAATTTGTCTCCTATGGTCTTATCTGAGACATCAAAATTTTAAAGCATGCTCAGAGAAATCCCATGACTCAGAACATCACTGCAGAAATACAGTTTTATATGCTAGAGGGATTAAGTTAATTTTCTGCTCAACCTAATCAGAAGACATTAAATTAAGTTAATTAAAATAATATTAAATTAATGCAACAATGAGACTTTTTAACATATAGGTTTGATCAAAAGTTGAAAGATAAAAAAAGTGTCTTTGTGAGTCTAAGATATTTTCCTTTTTAATTTGTGAGACTATAATTGATGAAATATTTGTAGAAAGACATTTTGGCAATATTTATAAAATTCTGTAATTTTCACACCCTCGTAATCTCAATTCCAGTGTTACCATGTCTTTTTTATGCACGTTTACCCAAGAATTTAGGTTTGAAGATGTTGATTTCAGTCGTATCAACTCTAGATTAAGAACTCTAGATTAAGAACCAATTAAGAACTAATGAAGAACTACTTATGTGGCCCTCAGGAGGAGAACGGTTAAATTAATTTTGGCACAAAGATACTTTAAAATTACAGAGAGTAGTGAAACTAGTGAAGTGGATTTATATATATTGTTATGGAATGATGCTGTATTCACTTTATTAACTGACAAAGGCAAGTGAGAGAACAATATGTATATCACTATCCATTATGTTACAATATTACAGTATATTTTTATAGTGCATCTATGTATTAAAATCTTAAAATCATTTTTTATTTTAACAGCTTTATTAATATATAATTTATAAATCATAAAATACACCCTTTTAAAGTATACAATTTAGCGGTTTTTAATATATTCACATAATAATACAACCATCACCACAACATAAATTTAGAGCATTTTCATCATCTCCAGAAGAAACTGTATACCCATTAGCAATCACTTTCCAATATTCCCTGTAACTTCTCAGCCCCAGACAACCATTAATCTATTATCTGTCTCTAGAGATTTGACTCCCCTGGAAATTGCATATAAATACAGGCATACAATATGTGGCCTTTGTGACTATCTTCTTCACTTAACATAATGTTTCACAATGTGTTCATCCATGTTGTAGTTTGTATCAGTAGTTCACTCTTTTGTTGCTAAATAATAGTCCATTGTATGGATATTTTACATTTTCTTCATTCATCAGTTGATGGACATTTGAATAGTTTTTACTCTTCAGATATCATAAATAATGTTTCTGTGTTTGTATACAAGTTTTTTGGTTTTTTTTGAGTTGGAGTCTCACTCTGTCACCCAGACTGGAGTGCAGTGGCCGCTCCCGGCCACCGCAGCCTCAACCTGCTGGGCTCCGGCGATCCTCCTGCCTCAGCCTTCCAAGTAGCTGGAACTGCAGGCACGCGCTACCACACCCGGCCAATTTTTTCGATTTATTGTAGAGATGAGGTCTCGCCAAGTTGCCCAGGCAGGTCTCGAACCCGCGGGCTCAGGCAATCCACTCACCTCAGTCTCCCAAAGCGCGGGATTACAGGCTGAGCCACCGAACCCGGCTTGTATACAAGTTTTTACAAGGACATGTATCTTCATCTGTTTGGTAAAGTTTTAGGGTACAAAATCAATATGCAAAAGAGAGTTGCATTTCTATACACCAGCAACAGACAGGCAGAGAGCCAAATAAAAAGCACAATCCCATTCACAATAAGCACAAAAAAAATGAACTACCTTGACATGTACCTAACCAGAAGACTTTTACAAGGACTTCAAAACAGTGCTCAAATAAATCAGTGATGACACAGACAAATGAAAAAACATCCCTTGCTCTTGGATTGGAAAAATCATTATTGTCAAGATGTCCATCCTATCCAAGGCCATCTACAGATTCAACACAATACCCATCAAATTACCAACATCATTCTTCTCAGGCCTGGAAATGACAATACAGAAGTTCATAGGGAAACAAAAAAGAACACGGATAGCCAAAACAATCTTCAGAAAAAGGAACAAAGTGGGAGGTATCACACTTCCAGACTTTAAACGTGACTATAAGACTACAATAATCAAAACAGCCTAGCACAAGTACAAGAACAGGCATACAGACCAATGCAACAGGACAGAGATTCAGAAGCAAAAACTTGATCTCTCAACCAATTCATCTTCAACAAAACCATCAATAACAACCACTGGAAAGAGGAGACCTTATTTAGCAAATGTTGCTGGGAAAGTTTGTTGACCACATGCAGAAGAATGAAACTGGACCCCTACCTATCACCATATACAAAACTCAACTCTAAATGGATCAAAGATCTAAATGTAAAATTATTTTTAAAATAATGCACGTCAGATTCTTTTATTCTAGTTCCCTCTGAGAAGAAAGCTAAATTTTAGAGGACCATTATTTTAAAAATTGGAGATTGATTTATGTACGATGTTACAAATATCTGGAAGAAAAACATATTCACTCATCACCTTTGTCATCAAAATATGTAGATAAGTTTAACATAAACTGTACCTGCATATTAGTCAGATGATGGAACTGCTAGCTGATGCAATACACAAAACCTGAAATCTGAATGCTTTAGCACACAAAGTTTATTTCTTGTGCACATATAATGTCATGTAATTGGCAGTGTATTTTTGCTGCCAGGTGGCTCACAGACCCAGGCTACTTCCATCTTGTAGTTCTACATTTCAACTTGAGTTTTCCATGTTTGCTGCTGAACGGAAAATCATGACAAAAAAAAAAACCAAAAACAAACAAAAAACAGAAGTGACCACACCTGAATTTCAAATGCTTTGGCCTGAAAATGACAAATATTACTTCTTCTCATGTATCAGTGGCAAGGGTCATCACATGACCTTTCCTTACTACAAATAGTTTCTTCATGATCCCAGGAAGGAGATCAGAAAAGGATGTGAATGAACACTAGCAAGTTCTCCCATTAACTGTTCCATCGCAGGTGCTCAATAAACTGTAATTATTATAATTTGTTAGGAAAGTAACCCTTTTTCTTTGCTTTACAGGTTTCTGAGAAGGCCAATCGGCCTTGTAATTCACCTAGATCCTACTATGGGACAGATGTTTTTAGATACAGGATTACCTCCGATTTTTTAAGTTGTAAATCTCTGAAGAAAGGGTTCACCTTTCTTCACTAAATAGCACCATTCCCCATTGCTTTTTGCAATAACCTCTGTAATCTCAGTGCATTAAGAGTCTTTTCCTTACATTTGGTTCATGGTAATACCCTTAACTTTGAATCTCCTGTCACATATTACCTGGCTGTACATGCTTATATACCTATACAGGTGCAATCAGACATACTGAAAACCAGGAGAATTTTTTGTTTGTTTGTTTCCTTTTAAAATTATAGCTAGCACATAGTCCAAAAAACCAATCTCTGACATCTCCATTCCTTCTACCTACTAGAATACTCCAGGAATTATAAGAATTCCGACTCAGGGCCAAGAGTGGTGGTTCAAGCCTGTAATCCCAGCACTTTGCGAGGCTGAAGTGAGGATTGCCTGTGCTCAGGAGTTTGAGTACAGTCTGGGCAACTTGGTGAGACCGCGTGTCTACAATAAATCAAATAATAATAATAATAATGATAATAGTAACAATCAGCCAGGCGTAGTGGGATGCACCCGTAGTTCCAGCTACTTGGAAAGCTGAGGTGGAAGGATTGCGTGAGTCCAGCAGGTCGAGGCCGCAGTGGCCGTGAGTGTGCCACTGCACTCCAGCCTGGGTGACAGGGTGAGACTCTGACTCAAAAACAAAAAACAAAACAAAACAAAAAAACAAAGAATTCTGGCTCAGGATTTACAGAGTTTTCCTTACACAGTAATCTCCATGGTCTTTCCTAATCTACCATTTGAGTGAGAGGCTTTGCTTTTTGACCACCTATGTGAGCTCACTCATGTGTGTATATGCCGAATGGCCAGGCTTAAATACAATGCTTCATTAAAATCCTATTGCAAATATCATAGTGATTTCAAAAACTTATCTATCTTCAGGTTTGCATCCCAAGAACAGTATATTCTGTGCCAAATTAGACTCTATTCACCACCCTAACTGGAAAATGCTTTGAAAGTATGGTGACGATAACCATAGGGGATTGACCATGTGCCTATACATCACTGTTCAAAGAAAACTTCACGTTGAAGGAGCTGTTGGTTTCAGGGGGATTCCACAATGATGGTCGATCAGGAGATTTCTGCAGGAAGTTGGAGTACTCGAAGTTAGAAAGAGTGCAGGTGATTCTGTTCCACCGGGAGCAGGTTCACCTTTCAGAATAGGGTACAGTGAAGAGCTAGTAAGCAGGACAGGTACCAAAACTGGACAGGAGAGCATGCTGGACAAGATCTACAAGAAAATATCTGTAATGTGCAAAGGTACTAGGATTGGAAACATGTGCCAGCCCCTGGAACTGGAGGCAGTACCACCTTAGGTAAATAAATCTCAAAAACCATTTCCCAATTGTTTTTTGTTCTCATTTTCACTTTCTCTACACCTGTTTTTAGTACTTTGAATATAAGGTCCTTTTTTATCCTCTGAGAGACATTATGAAGTAGGGAAAAAAACAAATTAATACACAGCATATCAGCTTCAGTCTAGGAAGAGTATAACTGTCTTGGTGCTAGAAAAATTCAGACCAGAGGTCCAGTCCCACCTCTGTCACATATGATGTGAACTTGGACATATTACCAAGGTCAATAAGTCTTACGTTCTCCATCTGTGAGGTAGTCTTGATAAAACCTGTCTTCTATATACGACTGTTGGAATGTATATACTGCATGTAAAGCACCTGGTACAGTGCCTGGCGTGCATTGTGTCTTTAATGACTGGTAGTTACTACTATGATTATTTTGACCTCAGACCCTACCACTCTCTCTTGTGGGATTTCTTATCCAGTAGATGTCAAAAGATAGACAATGCTCTACGTCATGGCACACTAAATCAGCCAAAAGTTCTGCTTAGCAGGGAAACTTCAGTAAATATTCCCCCATTATAGGTTATATTATTTAATTTGGGTTTGGGAGAGGATTTTCCAACTGGATACAACTCAAATCTCCTAGAAATTATGTCAAAGACCAACTCTTTTCCTCATTCCCAGTTGCCATCCTAGTAACCCATTTCTATTTTCAGTCACTTACACCCACCAAAAATATAGTTCATACTTAAAATTTGCTAAATTATACTGAGCATAACCTATTTAAAATGTTCTTTGAATAGAGTGGGCTCTGGATATTCCAGTCACTGGCAGACTTCCAACACAGTGACTTTTGGGTATCTTACCTCAAGAAAACATCACCCTTATTTCTCATAAACTCCTTGAAGATAATGTGTATGAAATACATAATTTTTACACTCTCTTCAATAGCACTGAGACAAAAATACAGGACACTTTCTATTGTTGTCTTAGGTGGGATCTGGTTTATGCATATTCTCAAAGTAACTATTACTAAGACCAGTTTTCCATGCCAAGGTTAATTATTCAACACTGAGACCCATCATCTCAGAGTCTGCCAGTTCATCACTGACATAGCTTCATCTAGTATACTAGCCAGCTTAATTTAAAATTGCCCCCATCAATAGAGTTGCAATTTTCCAAGACCTCTGCCTGCCTTGTCTCAGGGCATTTACGCTTGACTGCCCCCATATATAACCTCCCCTCACTCACCACCTCCTGACTCTTTTTCACTTTTTCTTTTAGTATTGAAGGATACTCACTATCATCTTCATACAATTGCTACTACTAGACTCTAAAATTTTATGAGCAGGTAGTGTGTCTTGTTTACTGTGGCATCCACAGTGCAAATACAGTGCTTTACAAAGAATAGATGCTCACTTAATATTTGAGAAATAAATGAGTCAGAGTACATTGGTCCTGATTTATTAAGATTTATATCTCATACATTCTTAAATAAGCTAATCAAATACATATACTTTGTATCATGTATTTTCATAGACCAACAGACTAAAAGGGATAAGAGATACCAAAAATTGACAAGATGCCATCTAGGATTTTCATAGCTAGAGATAAGTCAATATCTAGCTTCAAAGGACAAGGTGACTTTCTTGTTAGGGGCCAGCACAGCTGGTGACTTTAAGTTGAAACGAATACTTATTTACCACTCTGAAAATCCTAGGGTCCTTTAGCATTATGCTAAATTGACTCTGCCTGTGCTCTATCGATGGATCAACAAAGCCTGCATGACAGCACATCTATTTACAGCAGATTTATTGAATACTTGAGGCCCACTTTTGAGACCTACTGCCCAGAAAAAAAAGATTCCTGTAAAAATATGGCTGCTCGCTGACAATGTACCTGGCTACCGAAGTGCTCTGATGGAGATGTATATGGAGATGAATGTTGTTTTTATACTTACTAATACAACATACATTCAGGGAGTAATTTTGACTTATAAGTCTTCTTAGTTAATAAATACATTTCATAAGGCTATAGCTGCCATAGAGAATGATTCCGTGATGCATCTGAGTAAACTAAATATTTTCTGAAAAGAATTTCCCATTATAAATGCCATTAAGAACATATGTGGTTCATGGGAGAATGTCAAAATATCAATATTAACAGAGACTAGAAAGGAACTTATTCCAAGCCTAATAGATAACTTAAAGACATTCAAGACTTCAGTAGAAAAAGTCTCTGCAGATGTAGTGGAGCTAGCCAGGGAACTAGAATTGGAAGTGGAGCCTGAAGATGAACTGAATTGCTATAATCATATGATAAAACTTAAATAGATAAGAAGTTGCTTCCTACTGATGAGCAAGGAAAGTGGTTTCTTAAAATTAAATCTACTGTTAATGAAGATGTTATCATTGAAATGACATCAAGGGATTTTGAATATTTTATAAACTTAGTTGATAAAGCAGCAGCAGCATTTGAGAGGATTGACTCTAATTCTGAAAGAAGTTTTGCTGTGGATAAAATGCTTTTAAGTGCAACTCAGGCTATAGAGAAATCTTTTGTGAAAGGAAGAGTCAATCATTGTGGCTGAGTTCATGCTGTCTTTCTTTAATTGCCACAACCACCCCGAATTTCAGCAACCACCAACCTTATCAGTCAGCAACCATCAACATCAAGGCAAGGTTCTCCATTAGCAACAATATCCTCATCACCTGAAATCTCAAATGATTGTTAGTATTTTTTAGTAATAAAGTATTTTTAGTTAAAATATGTACATTGTTTTCTTAGAACTAATGCTATATTACACACGTAACAACTACAGTATGCACTGGGAAACAAAAAAAAATGTGACTTGCTTTATTGTGATGTTTATTGTATCACAGTGGTCTGGAGCTGAATTTGTAGTATCTCTGAGGTCAGCCAACATAGATCTACTATTTTCCCCTTTTATTTTAAAAGTAAAATAGATAGTGTTTTAGCTCATTTGTGTTGTTATAAAGGAATATCTGCTAGGTAATTTACAAAGAACAAATATTTGGCTTAAGTTATAACAGTTATATCTGGTGAAGACCTCAGGATGCTTTCACTTTATGGTGGAAGGTGAGTGGGTGCTGGCATGTGCAGAGATCACATGGCAAGAGAAGAGACAAGAGAGAGGGGAGGTATCACACTCCTTTTAACAGCCAACTGTTGTGGGAACGAATAGAGAGAGAACTCGCTGCTCCCTTCCAGGGAGGACATTAATCTATTTATGAGGACTCCATCCTCATGTCCCAAACACCTCCCATTAAGCCCCACCTCCAACATTGGGGATCAAATTTCAACATGAGGTTTGGAGGGGCCAAATATCTAAACCATAACAATACCTAGTATACTAATCATATATATTGATACTCTTGCCATTCATGAAAAGAATGAGAGTTAGTAGATTTTTCTTTCTTTCCATGGGTCATGAGAAATGTGAGAAACAGATAAGTGAAAAAGTTGAGTGCTGCTATACTATACCTTTCTGTCTATTATAGTTTTGCTTCTGCATTTCCATTTCTTACTTTGCAGAGTCAATCTACAAAACTTTGTTGATCACCATGATGAAATTCAAAATATAATAACCTGGTCCTAATGTCCAATGGCCAAAGCCTCCAACACAAGGTCCAGTGAGGGATTTGCATTCTTTTTCTGAAAGTGGAAAATGAGAGTAAGGCAGAATTAACCTTCTATGCCTTTATTTCACTTATTTTATCCACTCTTAGGTACTATATTAACATAAAATATATTTTGTTCCTTTGTTTCTTAAGTGTTTGGGGGCTTGAAGAAACAGATTACTCAAGGGCTAGATGAAATTAATGTCACACAGCATTGTAATGCTTTATTCTTCATTATTTCTAGTATTTGATTCTAAACTGTAGTATGCAAGATACTTTAAAACGGGTAAAATTCTGAATTACAATATTTAATATGACATGTTTAATAATATATTAGACACTGAAAATTGATAATGACCACTGCTACATATTAAGTCAAAAAGCTGAAATAGAAACTTTTTTGTCTGCAAATGTAGCAAGTGAATTTCTAAGCACAGTTATTTTAATGTGCTCACTGTTCTATAAAACTATAACTTGACAATTGTTATTGGAAATCTTTTGTATTAAGAAAAGTAAATTAAAGCATTAAATTGCTTTTTCTTGGTTACTTGTGTTAAGATAACATGTCAAAATGTGGATACTGTTCATATAGCCTGCTATTTAAACTGCCTTTGATTATTTTTTGTCATAAATGGCATGGTACATATTATCTTTAATGAGCACATGCCACATTATGGTAAAGAATTTACTATTGTATTTACTTTTACTAGTTTGTTTCTATTCTATGCCACACATGTATTTTTATAAGCCATAATACCTTCTAAAGCAGGGATATTATTACATGTGACATTACACTGGTTGTATATCCACACAGTGGTAGTCTACTTTGACTATCAACTGCTTAGAAACAGACTAGTGACTGGGTAGTGCCAAATTATACACTTAAAATGCATAGATTCCATCAAAATGTTGAACTGGCATAATTACAGGCTAAGACAGATTTAATAGCTCACTAAAGTTTAGGGGCTTATGGGACCTCAGAGACTACTTGACTGCATAACACATCTTTCACAGCAAAATCTTGCCTTAGTCCAGTTGGGCTGCTATAAAAAATATCATAGACTGGGTTACTTATAAACAACAGAAATTTATTTGTCACAGTTCTAGAGACTGCAAGTCCACAATCAAAACACCAGTTGATTCAGTTTGGTGAGGGTCCACTTACTGGTTCGTAGATGGCTATCTTCTCTCTGTGTCTTTACATCATAGAAGGAGTAAGGGAGCTCTCTGGGACCTCATTTATAATAGCACTAATCCATTCATGAGGGCGCCCCCTTATGATGTAAGAACTTTTCAAAAGCCCCACCTCCAGATACCATCTCACCGGTGGTTAGAATATCAGTATATGAATTATAGGGGATACAAACACTCAGTCTATAGCAAGCTGATATCCAAATAGATGAAATGGCTTGGTCAGGGTCACTAAATAAACCATTAATATTTTATTAATTAAATAATCATATGTGATGATTAATTTTAATTCCATATTCAAATGTGATTAAAAATCGTATAGAAAAACATATTCCATGTGATGCTGCAGTTAACACCTAGATGAACTCATAGTAAAACATCAAAAAGTCTCAGCCGGGCTTGGTGAGTGGATTAAATTATATGAGATGAGGTGAGTGGATTGCCTGAGCCCACGGGTTCGAGACCTGTCTGGGCAAATTGGCGAGACCTCATCTCTACAATAAATCAAAAAATTAACTGGGTGTGGTAGCCCACGCCTGTAGTTCCAGCTACTTGGAAGGTTGAGGCGGAAGGATCGCCAGAGCCCAGCAAGTCGCGGCTGCGGTGGCCAGGAGTGGCCACTGCACTCCAGTCTGGGCGACGGAGTGAGACTCCAACTCAAAAAAAAAAAGTCTCATAATATTGATATCTTAAGTCAAAGTCATTAAGAAGACTCTTAAAGCAAATATTTGAGGTATGGATTTATTTAAAAATATGCCTAGGGTAAAACCAGTAAGAGAGTGGAGACAGCAGCATGGAAAGGGGGAAGACCCCAAGCAATTTCATGTGCGATTTCAGCCTGATCCAATTGGGAGCTCTGGAGTGCAAGCTTCAAAGTTTGCTTTACCTTGTGGCATAGGAACCTGGGCTTTTGTATTCGCACACCAGTCAGTCATTGGCTATGTGTGACTCTGGGTTTCCAGGATGTTGGAGGAGCATAGGGGTGACTTGCAGATATTTCTTACTCTCAGTTCAGCCAAGAAGACTTCAGTGTCCAAGAGCAATCTTTTCAGGTCAAAAGCACAAGCATTTAGTGTCACAACATGCAGAAGCCAGCATATAAGCACATAGAGTTAGAAACGGGAATCAGAAGATTATTGTCTGCTTAGCATTGTGGGAAAAGCATAAACTTTAGAGAGAAATAACCATGCTCAAGTTCTGACCTGGCTCATCAGGCATAACCTTGGGCAAGTTACTTGGGGAATCTCTTACACAGGTGTTTGTGAATAGATCTTTTTCAGTTTTTTATTCCTCAATTCTAGCGTAATATCTGGCACATAGATGGCATTCAGAGAAAGAGTGTTGAATAGATTAAAACACTAAACCTATTTTTACATAGCTTTAGTGAAATTCAGCTTGTTGAGTTTTATTGTTATTGTCCGCTACTTTTAAACATTTTTCCCCCTTTTTAAATACACAACTTTACTTCTATGGTTTTAATTTAAATCTTACTGGAACGCTGACTATCTCTACCCCAGAATTGACTTCAGGTTAGTTTTCAAATCATAAATTTGTGTACGTATATAAATATAAAGATTTAGGAGAAAATTTGTGTGTGTGTGTGTGTGTGTGCACACGCGCGTGTGTGTATGACTTAGCAGATAATCTGTCACTAGTCAAGAAAGAACCTAAGATTTTCGCCCTGCTTTAATCAACCAGACACTGATAAAGTAATCTCAAGATTGGACTCTTGATTAAGTTCCCTATAAGTTTATTAAGAAAAAACAAGTAAATATAGATCTGATTAGTTACTTTTAACATAGTCAATGTTGATCTGCCAAGTCAGACTTAAATGGAGAAGCTATAAAAAATAAAGATTATGGAGGCCACACTTGCCTCTGAGTGTTGGCCCCCTTTCCAATCTGTTAAAGGTGAATAATAAACTTTACTACTTTCTACTTTCTTAAAAAATAGAGATTATGAATTTATTGTTCGTTTCCTAAAAAGATTAGGGAAAATTTAATTTATATTCACTCTGGGAGGCCATAGAAAAGCTTATTTAAAAACATTCTTTTATGAGGTTGCTCTAGCATCTATTTAATTTTGTTATTTCTTATACTTTATCATTCTTTTGTTTCTATTTAGATATCAGTGACTTCAAAATAGTGCTTCCAAAACCTATCCAGTGAACTGAGTGACGAAATCCACAATTCCTGTGTCCAGAAATACACTATAACCACAAATAATATTTATTAAGCACTCACTTGTGCCTGGTGTAGTGATAAAGATGATCTCATATAATTTAATCCCCAGTGCTGCCTTATGTGTTAGGAACTGCAAGAATTCTCATTTTCTGACATTAAAAGAGATTAAGTAATTTGACCATGAACATATAGCTAGAGCAAGGCGAAACCAGAATTCACATCCAGGCAATCTGAAACCAAAACCTTAGCTCCAGCAACCATAAGGGTGAAAAAAATTTGAAAGCCTATATCTGAGTTTGAGGTTTTCTTTGGGAGGCCCATTCTATTTTAAAACCTGAGACAATAAAAGTACAGTGAGAGGGCCCTGCTTCCCAAATTAATATAATTTGCATCCCCAGTGAGATAAATCAGATTTTTAAAAATTCTCCATGACTTTCTCCAAGTATCCTGCTGATCTATTCTCACTCTTAACTGCAGTGGACACAATCTCTGGAAAATATTGTCACAAATATTTGCATAATGAAAACACATGAAAGCCTCACTCGGACCTCTTAGATACAAAATAATCCCATTAAAATGTGGGCAAATGACATGAACAGACACTTCTCAAAGGAAGTCATACAAGCAGACAACAAACATATGGAAAATGCTCAACATCTCTAATCATCAGAAAAATGCAAAACAAAACCACAATGAGATACCATTTTACATCAGTCAGAATGGCTATTAAAAAGTAAAAAAACAACAAATGTTGGCAAGGTTGCTGAGAAAAAGAAACGCTCGTTCATTTTTGGTGGGAATGTAGAGATTGCTCAAATAACTAAAAATAGATTTACCATTTGAACCAGCAATCCCACTACTGAGTATATACCCAATCCACAATGACAAAAACATGAAATCAATCTAAGTGCCCATCAATGGTGAACTGGATAAAGAAAATGTAGTATATATACACCATAAAATACTATGCAGTCATAAAAAGAACAAAATTATATCCTTTGCAGCTACGTAGGTGCAGCTGAAGATCATCATTCTATGAATTATCCCAGAAACAGAAAACTGAATACCGCATGTTCTCACTTGTAAGTGGGAGTTAAACACAGAATCCACAGGCAAAAGGATGAGGACAACAGATACTGGTGACTCCTAAGGGAGGGAGGGAAGGAGGCAAATAAGGGATAATAAACCACTCATTGAGTGCCATGCTCAATAGAAGCCCAAACCTCATCATCACACAATATCCCTATGTAACAAATCTGTACATGGACTCCTTGAACCTAAAATAAAATAATGCATTCACTTTTGATCAAAATTTGGTTGCCTACTCTGATGTGAATACGTCTGTTTCCTATGTTTTCTTCTAGGATTCTTATAGTCTGAGGTTTTACGTTTAGGTCTTTGATTCATTTAGCGATGATTTTTATACATGGTGATAGGTAGTGGTCCAGTTTCATTCTTCTGCATGTGGTCAACCAGTTTTCCCAGCACCATTTGCTAAATAAGATCTCCCCTCTCCAGTGGTTGTTATTGATGGCTTTGTCAAAGTGAGTTGGTTGAGAGAGTGAGTTTTTGCTTCCAGGATCTCTGTCTTGTTCCATTGGTCTATATGCCTATTCTTGTACCAGTACCAGCCTGTTGTGATTATTGTAGTCATATAGCAAAGTTTAAAGTCTGGAATTGTGATACTTTCTGCTTTGTTCCTTTTACTGAGGATTGTTTGGCTATTCGTGCTCTTTTTTGTTTCCATATGAATTTCTGTATTGTTTCCAGGTCTGAGAAGAATAATGTTGGTATGATATACGAGTGGGACCACATCAAATGGAAAAGCTTCTGCACAGCAAAAGAAACCATCAAGAGAGCAGGGAGACAATCTGCAGACTGGGAAAAATATTTGTTAATTATGTATCTGACAAGGGTCTAACATCCAGAATCTACAAGGAACACAAACAAGCTGAAAGGACAAAACAAGCAGCCCTATTTAAAAAGTGGGTAAAATAACCGGGCTCGGTGGCTCAGCCTGTAATCCCGCGCCTTTGGGAGGTTGAGGTGAGTGGATTGCCTGAACCCGGGGTTTGAGACCCGCCTGGGCAGGCGAGACCTCATCTCTACAATAAATAAAAAAAATCAGCCAGGCGTGGTAGTGCATTTCTGGTAATTCTGGCTACTCTGAAGGCTGAGGCAGAAGGATCACCGGAGCCCAGCAGGTCGAGGCTGCGGTGGCCGGGAGCGGCCACTGCACTCCCAGTCTGGGCGACAGAGTGAGACTCCAACTCAAAAAAAAAAAAAGTGGGAAAGGACATGAATAGACACTTCTCAAAAGAAGACATATGAGCAACCAACAGATACATGAAAAAATGCTCAGCTTTACT
This sequence comes from Cephalopachus bancanus, assembly GCA_027257055.1. NCBI lineage: Eukaryota > Metazoa > Chordata > Mammalia > Primates > Tarsiidae > Cephalopachus > Cephalopachus bancanus. The sequence continues at coordinate 288,323 of JAPVLO010001068.1, forward strand.
AATCATAAAAGAAATGAAAATGAAAATCACATTGAGATACCACCTAATTCCAGTAAGGATGGCCATTATTAATAAATAGAAAAAAACAATAAATGCTGGCGTAAATGCAGGGGAAATGGAACGCTTCTACACTTTTGGTGGGAGTGCAAACTAGCTCAACCTCTTTGGAAAATAACGTGATTTATTAAAAAAACTAGAAATTAACCTTCCATATGATCCAGCAATCCCCTTTCTGAGAACATACGCAAAGGAACATAAATCTTTCTTTTAAAAAAGAAAAAAAAAAAACACCTGCACACACAAGTTTGTTGCTCCACTATTCACAATAGCAAACACATGGAACCAATCCTACTGCCCATCAAAAGTGTACTGGATAAAGAAAATATGGCACATATACATGATGGGGTATTATGCAGCCATAAAGAAGGACAAAATCATGGACATCACAATAAATTGGATGGAGTTGGAAACCATGATACTAAGTGATCTATCATAGAAACAAAGAACTGAATACCACATATTCTCACTCATAAGTGGAACCTGAACATTAATTACAATAACACAAGGGAGGGATCGGCAGTTGTGGAATACTTCCAGGGTGGAAGGGGCATATAACAACGCAAAGTGCAACTGGTCCTAAACCAGGGGAAGTGACGACCAGTTGGAAGCTTAAACTTCATCTGCAATAGACTACTTATGTCCTAATCCTGATGTACTCCACATCTCTATAATAAAATTAAGTTATAAAAATAAAATAAAATAATGAAAAAAACACAAAAGATGAGTTAACTTAATCTGAATAAATTGTCAGATTTACTATATTCTCTTATTTTTAAGCTAACAGTTTTAAGAAAGCTTTTTGATTACTTTTTTAAATGACAGATTTTAACATTTTTATTTTAGCATATCAGTCCTTTTTTAATGACAATGGGGCATGGGACAAGTCTCAATTATGCCATTTTCACTAACAAAGAAAATTTAAGACAATTTTACAGCCTATAATATGGGTATGCAATTATTGACTAAGTAACTCCATGAACTTTTAAAGGAAGTACCATCAAGCGAGCAAAGGGTGAAGAAGCCAGCAGAGCATCAGCCAACAATGAGAATTTGAAGTGTTGACAGAAGAAGCACACATGCAAATCCTCAAATCAGACCTGGGTCTTTATGGACCAAATTAGAGGCTAAAACTGAATGAGAGCTGGCACTGGGAAAAGGCATGCCTGTCCATGGGAAACCTTATACTTATGAAAAATGCCAGGATTATGCTAGGAAAAAACATAAATCCTGCACAAAACAGACCTTCACATTGGAAGTGTTAATCTAAACCAAGTAGGATTTTTTTTTTCTACGTAAGTACTAATTGTGGTGATCCTGGGGGGAAATTGATTTGGGGTAAATACCACCTGCAATGGCAGCTGAGAGAATGAGAATGAGGAGAGTTAGGCATCTGAAACTCATTATGTATGTTGCATTATGAGTTGAATTTGTGAATTACATCTGTCTCAAGACTGTGGTTCTTTATTGTTAGTAACCCATTTTGATAGAGCAATTATAGATGGAAAAAGGCAGTCATTTATCTAAGCTGGATTCCAATCTGCCCTGTGCTGTGTACCATGCCATAATTAAGTTAGTTGAGGCAATCCAATTCCTAATACTCCAAGTATAATGCTTGACATTAATGATGTTCTTTGGTTTTGTCTACCATCTTTGCTTTTGTCATGAAAATAGAGAATAAAAACAGGTGGGGTGAGAGTGGAGGTGGGAATTCGTAGCAACAGCTACCTTATTTCCAGTTCTCACACACACAAAACTGGGAAGTGAAAACATTCTTTTCACGGCCATGGTGGGGTGATTGTACAGAATAATTCTGCTAGTTCAGGCAACAAACTACATGATTAATAAAAAGAACAGAGCAGAAAGCTGTATTTCCTTTTGAGAGTTATGTTGGAAAATTGTTGCTGTCAGGACCATGGATTATTCTGAGACATTTTCTGAGCCTCCTCTGAGTTCATGAACAAGTCTAGCTTCACAAAGTCTGAGAGTCATAGAATTGCTGTTCTATTTCCTTGGTTAGGAGCAATTAATCATGGTTGTATGCCACCAACAAATAAAAAAAAAATTTCTTTTAGACAAGCAGAAAAGTTGGAAAGGAAAACAGGAAGAGTGTTTCATTCAAAATACATCATTATTTAATTTAGATTCAGTGCAAGATGTTCTTATTTTACTTGCGCACTCTCAACAAGAGAATGAAAACCCTGAGGCAAAGCAGGCCTGTTACACTACAGTTCTGTGGTCCCAGTCATATGCCTTGTTAACTCAGGGATGTTGTTAGTTCATTCCTCTTATGATAGTAATAGCATAGGCATTTTAATTCCTGTAGGAAGACACAGGGGTTCTCAAATCTGCAATCCCTAGAGCTGTGTCTAGGTATTCAAGTTACATTTACCTTTTCCCACTTTTAGTATATTTACCAGCTTCTGCTTATAAATTTTAACAGGAAAAGATTTCACACAAACGTGTTCTACTGTGCTCCAAATACTTTCTCATAAAAGTTGTATGAGACATTATTTTCCCTAATGAAAAAATGAAATTTAAAGAGCGCAGACTTTACTCCTCCTTGGCCCAGTTTTGAGGTTTGGCTGTGAACAATATCTTTGGAAGAGAGCACATGGATGCTGTTAGCAATCTTAACTGCTGGGATTTATCTCATGTTGTCTGCCAGTGGAAACAGCTAGACTGAAAATTTTAGCTGAGCTACATTTCAAGTGTCTGCAACTTGAAACCTAAACAAAAACAATAAACAAACAACCCTCTCCAGAAAAGTATGTTTTTCTTAGCATAACATGTGAAACAAAGACCAAAAATGAACGTGTTTTATTCATCTAGGTATCAGCTGTGGGATAAATATTAAATTATGTTGATAATAAGCATATTATTTGTACTATTACTAGTTATTATTATTGCTTTTTCTGTTTTATAGCCCAAGTATTTCACAAGAAACAGTCCTGTAAAATCAAATTACTGTTTTTTGTCTTTTTTTTGAGTAGGAGTGTCACTCTGTTGCCCAGGCTGGAGTGCAGTGGCTCGCTCACGGTTATGGCAGCCACGACCTGCTGGACTCTGGTGATCCTTCTGCCTCAGCCTTCCAAGTAGCTGGAACCACAGGTGCACACCACCACGCCCAACTAATTTTTTTAGATTTATTGTAGAGAAAAGGTCTTGCCAAGTTGCCCAGGCTGATCTCGAATCCCCAGACTCAGTCAATCCTCTTGCCGCTGCCTCCCAAAGTTCTGGGATTACAGGTGTAAGTCAGCGTGCCTGGCTAAAATTGCTGTGTCTAATGTTATTCTTGCTCTTATACAGTTTAAAAAATTTTCCTCTTATGTTTGATTTTGTTTGTGGAGCATTTATGCTTTAATCAAAGCTATCTGACTTGTGATTAAAAATGAATGGGAATACAATTTTAAAACCATTTATTTCATAACTTAAATTAAAATCTTTGTATTCCATAACCTCCAAATATGTTTTCATCAAAATATGTCCCATAGATGTTTTCTCCCAATAGGCTTATATCTATGTTTCATAGAGTCGAGTCTCATTGCAGATAAAGTAAATTCTCATTTTTCTTTCTGCTGTTTTGTCACCCAATAAGAATTTCTTAAATGTCGATTTTGAGCAAGTCATTTAACCTCCTCATGCCTAAAACTCCCTATTTCTAACGAAGGGTATTAATATCTAAGATACTTTAAACTCTAATGTTACATTTAAAATTTTGCTATAGACCTAGGATATTTCTAAATACTGAAAATAACTGAATATAGGAGTATATATAGGATACAATGAAAAGATAATGGACGTTGTAGTAAAAAGAAGACCAGACCAAATCTAAGCTCCATTATTCTGTGACTTCTGTGAACTGTCAGTATTTACCTGGTGCTATGTTCTGAATGTTTATGTTCCTCCCAAATTCATATACTGAAACCTAATACCCAAGGCAATAGTATTAAGAGGCAGGGCCTTTAGGAAGTGATTAGGTAATGAGGGCTCCATCCTCATGAATGGATTACCGCCCTTATGAAAGAGACTCATGAAGTTTACTTGCTCATTTCACCATATGAGGGCACAGCATAAGGGCGCCAGCTACGAAGCATATAGTAAGCCCTCATTAGATAGCAAATCTACTGATACCTTGATCTTGGACTTTCCAGCCTCCAAAACTGTGAGCAGTACATTTCTTTTGCTTAAATATTATTGTCCATGGTATTTTGCTATAGCAGCCTGAATAAACAAAGAAATCTGGCAAATGGGTACAACACCTTTGTCCTCACAACATTGTCTCGAGAATTAAATTAGAATAAATGGCAAAGTTTATAATACATGGTAAATCAATAAACAATAATGGCCGATCTCCTTTGTCTTTGCTCAAATTGCTTACACTCCAAGTACTAAGAAAGGATGTGTGCAAAAAAGCAATATTCTAAAAAAAACACCGAATGAAATGGACAATTTATACATAAAGGATACCCTAGATATGTTTTGTAACAAGCGAGTTCATATGAGACTTAGCTGTCTCAGACTTGCTTCCTTCTAAACCTTGATTTTTCAATTGTTCCTAATGATTGCCTTGACTGGACATTTGTTTTGGTGCTCTTGATTAACCATTTGTGTATTAATTAATCAAGCAAGGACTGAATTTATTTCTTTATACCACCAGAGTCAAGAATATTTAGATCAAATGCAGAAGCTGTGGATAGGATGTAAAATTTAATTTTTGGAATGGGAAGTAGACTACCTGCTGAGAGACAAGAGCTTGGGGCCTGAACACAGTTAGAAATACCACATCTTCAATTTGACCTTAATTTATAGATAAATTAATCCCTGCTGGCTGAGGCAGATTATTTCCTCACTGGGCTTTGGCAATTCAATAAAGATCTAAAAAAATTTTTGAATCAATAAAAAAGCATGAGAGCAGAAATTTTTATCAAATGCTTTTTAAAAGAATTTAACAAAAATTTATCAAGGTCTTTAAGATGCTGAGAGTGAAAGGTATTGCAAATAATCCTGGTGAAATTCTAAAGGTATATATAACATCCCAGTTTCATGTAAGTCACACTACATAGATGAATCTTCATGGAATAATGGCAATTTAATATAAAAGACAATCCAGTTCAATAACTTTATTTTTCAGATGAAGAAACTGAGGTCCAGAGAAGTTGTTCAGAACAAGACTCTGCTGTCATTCTCTAGCAGTATCTTTGGCAAGTTGCATAAATTTTGTAACATTTAAGGTCCTTATATGTAAAAATGGGCTAAAATAGTAAATGCTTCATAATGCTAGGTATAACACATGTAAAATGTTTAGCAAAATGCCTGACATGGTCAATACAATTATTATTATTATTACACTAGGGAGCAAAATCTGTCGTGATAATGACAATAATCTGGAATAATAATAATAAATAGGAGGATTATATTTTATGTATAACTGAAGTTGAAGAAATATTTGGATCACATTAATTGACCTTTAAACTTTCATGTAGAAGAGATAGCAAGACAGAATATATTCCCTAATATTTCTGTTTTTATAAAGTTCTTTTGTTAAAAGCCTTCTCTTATAGCAGCATTCATTAAACTTCCTCACTAGATATAATAACTGACTCTTATTAGACCTTGCTTACTTAAGAGCTTCTTCTAAGAAAAATATTTTCCCAGTTATTAAACTATTTCAAAATCCAAATGAACACTCTTAAGGTAAATATGTACTATTTTGAACTCTCCAATTCTTTCATGAAAATGGAGACTAAGTAGGGCTCTCTTGCACGGGGGCAAACTTGAATCTCAGTTTGGTGGTTCCTAGTGGTTAGGTCAATGGTGAATGGTCCTAGGGCTATAGAGTGCCTTGATGGAGCTGTGGATGACAGAATATTAAATCAGAGCACAACTCAGGTTGTTCAGATGTTGCATGACTCTTAGTTAACCCACTTTGAAACTATAAGGGGGGGATTAATTATGTGTCAGAATAGCAGGCAATATTATCTGATCCTGTTTTGCACTTGGGAAGGAAGTCAATATTATTAGAACAATTATGTCATAATGGAATTTGGATTTTTTCTGATTAGAATTGGAAAAGGTAAAATATTTTATTATACCTCATTTTAACATACATCTACATGCTTTATTGGAGTTAGACTTGCCTTCACTGAGTGGTATACTTCATTCCCAAAACACACATGAGACCATCAGGAGTTATTTTATCTTTAAAAGTATCTAGAATATAAACTCTTCCCATTATGACTATTGTTCATTTTATTAATAATATGGTCTATGTCATGGTCCATAATATCTTGAAGACATATTTAAATATTTCTATTCCCTCAAATAAAAATTACATGTTTAGTTTTCTCGATAATTAACCCCAAATGTATTTTTTCAGTATCCACTTATGAAAATTACATACACCATATCCAGTCCTCATAGAGTGAATAGTATAATCTGTCTGAAAGTACAATTATATGCAGCAGATAAACTAAGTCCCAAAGAAGGAACATTTGCTTTTTATTTAATTCCCCAACTGTAAAACCATACAATGGCTCATAAAGTTGTTATGCCTATTATCATTGATGATATTTTTCATGATGAAACAAATGCATAAAACATTTGTTTTTATACTAGTGCTGTTTTTTTGTTTGTTTTTCTGGCAGTGCTTTTGGAGTAATCATTTGAAGTGAAACCCACAAATACTTCTGAGAAACAATACACTGGTTTTTAAAAAGCAGAATATTATTGAATTTTAAAAGTTGATTCTTTATAAAGGAATGATTTTGTTAAGGGAAAATGTATTACATTATGGAACCAGTCAAACTGGCATTTACTCTACGGGCCCTAGAGACTTTCTGCTCACATCAAATGGAAGACTGACTTGGTCCTCAGCCTCAAGGCTAAGTTGTTGTGCAGGTTGAACTCCAAGTTGTGACTTTACATGATTAATGACATCTCAGTAAGAGTGATGCACTGTTAGTTTGTGGTGCTGCTACATATATAGGTTCAATGTTAAAAGCTATAAATTATAAGGGATAGAATGGTCTTTTATGCAACCAAAAAATCACGTTTCCTAGTGGGCTTTTAATAACACTAAATTTATCACGAGTTGACACTTTTACTGTTATTTCCGCTAGGCTATATTTCAAAAAAGACCTGTTTGTCCACGATTGCCAGTTTTTTTTTTTTTAAGAAGACGAAAGTAGTTGGGGTGGTGATATAAATACCACTAGATAAGTGGTTTCCAGAATATATCACTCCTTTACTGAATCATTTTCCATGAAAAGTCAAGAAGACTTCAAGTGCTGACTTTTATAATGACACTGTGCACTTAAAGGTGGAAGATAAACTGAAAGATCAGGGGTAATAGCTGAGTGAACTTTAGGAATCTTATTCACATTTTTAGCTCAGGTCCTGGTAAGTTATTTCATCCTGGTAGAAAGGAGATCTTGAGGGATATTTTGCCAAATTGGAGCTTTTCACCTAGGTAACTTGATTGATTCTCAAAATTGATTACCTATTAAAATGTGTTTTAAGCCACTTTTGTTTTTTGTAGACTACTAATGCACTTCTGGATTACAATAGATATTTTTTAAGTGCACAATTCAATGGCATTAAGTACATTCACCATTTTGTTCAACCACCACCACTATTTCCAAAACTTTTTTATTATTCCAAACAGAAACTCTATATCTCCCAGTCCCTGGTAAACTCTAATCTACTTTCTGCCTCTTTGAACTTGCCTTTTCTGGATATTTCATATCAGCAGAATAATATAATATCCTTTTGTGTATGGATTATTTCACTTAGGCTAATGTTCTGAAGTTTTAGTCATACTGCAACATGTCAGAAATTCATTTCTTTTGATGACTGAATATTATTTCAATATACATATATACACATTATGTTTACTTATTCACTTGTTGCTGAATGTATTTTTCTAACTTTTGTCATGATAAAGGCAAAAAATAGAAAATACTTCAGCAAAATTAAAAATATTTTAAGTGGCCCTTGTATTAGTTTTCTGGTAATATAATGTTTAGCTTCTCAGGGCTGAGTTTACTCTGTTGCATTATATTTAACACATGAGTTCTAACATGCAGACCACTTATGAGACTTCAGAGTGTATTAAAGGATGCCTAGATCTTCTGATAACACAGCCAACTTCCAAAAATGAGTAGTTTCAGCCAATCCCAAACACCCGCTAAGTACATTTGTCTCCTCACCATGTATGATTTGTCTAGTCCACATAAATGAGCCAAGCAACCAACTAACAAATAAAAACAACTCCATCAGTCACTACTGCTCAACATATTGCTAAATTCTATGATAAATTATTAATTAGTATCTTACTTGAAATAGTATCGTTTAAACTAGTTGATTACTTTCTTATGAAAATACTTTCTTCATCATTTTCTGTATATCCCAGTCTCCAGGTTTTTATTCTTACAGATCACTGTTCTCAGTCCCCTTTGCTCTTTTATCATCTTATATTTAACCTTTTTTTAATATTTGAGTAACCTTTGGGGTCAAGTAGGCAATTGAACATTATGAGTCTATAGGTCAGACTAAATGTTCATGTTGAAGACATGATTTTAGGAATTCATTATAATGTTGATGGTATTCAGAACTCAAATTGAAATAATATCAGTAAATGTATGTTCAATTGCCTACTTGATAATTCCTGTTTGATTACCTAATAGTCATTTTAAACATAAAATGTCTGAAGCTGAATTCCTAATCTCTCCTTGTAAACCTGTTCTTTTCACAGTCTCCATTAATGCCAATTCATCCTTCCAGTTGCTCTGACCAAATTTCTTGATGTTATCCTTAGTTCCTCTTCTTCTTATCACCATTTCCAATCTGTCAGGACATTCTGTTTGTTCTAGTTCTCCTCTCCCCAGTTGTTGTTGGTGTAGGCTTTGTTGAAGACAAGTTGGTTGAGAAATTGAGGTTTTGATTCTAGAATCTCTATCCTGTTCCATTGGTCTATATGCCTGTTCTTGTACCAATATCAGGCTGTTTTGATTATTGTAGCTTTATAATAAAGCTTAAAGTCTCAGAGCGTGATGCCTCCTGCTTTGGTTTTTTTGGGGTTTTTTTTTTTGTTGTTTTTTTTTTGTTGAGGATTGTTTTGGCTATTTGTGGTCATTTATATTTCCATACGAACTCCTGTACTGTTGTTTCGGCAAAACCAAAGATACCATTGAGAGAGCAGGGAGACAGCACACACAGACTGGGAAAAAATATTTGCCAACTCTATATCTGACAATGGCCTAACATCTAGGATCTACACAGAACTCAAACGTGCCCAAAAGAAAAAAACAAACAGCCCCATTAAAAATTGGGCAAAATATATGAATAGACACTTCTCGAAAGAAGATGTATGAGCTGGCAGCAGATACATGAAAAATGCTTAGCCTCACTAGTCATCAAAGAAATGCCAATTAAAACCACACTGAGATACCACCTAACTCCAGTCAGGATGGCCATCATCAATAACAAAAAACAACAGATGCTGGAGAGGGTGTGGCAAAAAGGGAACACTTCTACACTGTTCATGGGAGTGTTAACCAGTACAGCCTCTGTGGGAAACAGTGTGGTGATTCCTAAAAGATCTAAAAATTGACCTTCCATATGACCCCAAAATCCCCTTACTGGGAATATACTTGGAAGAACTCATGTTTATTGCAGCATTATTCATAATAGCAAAACCATGGAGCCAACAGGGCTGCCCATTGACGCAGGACTGGATTTTTTTAAAATGTGGTACATATACACTATGGAATATTACTCAGCCATAAAGAAAGACAAAAATGATGAACTTCACAGCAACTTGGATCAACTTAGAGGCTATAATACTGAGTGACCTATCACAGAAACAAAGAACCGAGTATCATATGTTCTCACTCATAAGTGAACCTTGAACAATTATCGTAATACTATAAGTAAGGGATGGTTTGGCAGTAGTAGGAAACTGCCAGAGGAGGGGGAACACGCCTCATCAACAAGGGTAACTGCATAATGAACATTTGTATACCTAAACCTGAATTGTATCCCACATATTTAAAATAAAAATTAAAAAAAAACAAAACAATCTATTCTAATTTTTAAATAGCGCATATAACTTCTAACATATATATCATTCTCTTATTGCTGGTTCTCTATCTTCTTCATTTAGTCACTAAAAACAGGAATAAACCGGGCTCGATGGCTCAGCCTGTAATCCCATGCTTTGAGAGGCTGAGGTGAGTGAATTGCCTCAGCCCGCGGGTTCGAGAACTGCCTGGGCAATTAGGCAAGACCTCATCTCTACAATAAATCAAAAAAATCAGCCAGGCGTTGTAGTGCATTTCTGGTAATTCTGGCTACTCTGAAGGCTGAGGCGGAAGGATCGCCGGAGCCCAGCAGGTCGAGGCTGCGGTGGCCGGGAGCGGCCACTGCACTCCAGTCTGGGCGACAGAGTGAGACTCCAACTCAAAAAAAAAAAAAAAAAAGAAGAAAGAAAGAAAACAGGAATATTTGTCTGTTTTCTTCACTGATCTATTTCCCAGTACCTAGAATGGTGTGTAACATGCAGTAGTTGTTCAATAAATATTTATGAATAAACAAATAAATAAATGAATAGTCACAGCCATGAGTCAGTATACATTTTTTCAAAGGTATTTATAATGCTTTTTTGGATTTTTTTTTTCTATAAATTCTGAAGTCACTAAAAAAGTCAAGGTACCTAAATGAACAAAATCAAACTTGAAAAAAAAATTAAAAACATGTATGTGTATTTTCATCAGATGTCAATGTTTATGTGATAATCTTTCTACCCTATAGTAAATTTTCGATAAAAATTATATATGCCTGCACATGTTATGCATATTGTTAATAGCTTATCCTTCCCTCTTTACCTGCTGAAGGAATCTCAACTTATTCAGGTAGCAGGTACAAATAGAACCCTAAGTTATTCCAGTAGAATTTTAGCTGGCAGAGATATTTTGATTTTCAGAGAGCTGGACCTCTTTCTCATCAATGGATCAGCATAAATGGCAGGCAATGAGGACTGAAAGGGAGTGGGCATGATGAAAACAGCTTCTGGTTAAACTGCCATAGACTATTACTGTTCTTTTCAAGATTTAGTAGATTTTCTTAAACAATTGCTTCTTTATTTGTTGCATGCCTTTACTAGTTTTGAATGTCTTTATATGATGGTTTTGACAAATTTGTTCAATATCATATTTGTTTCTGGAGAAAGAATTTGCTGAGTTCTTCACTCAGGCATTGCCAAAATCCCACTCCCCTGATATTGGACATTTATGTGTCTGTGGCATGTAGTATGGGTGAGCTAACTCCATGTAAAGGGCTAGGTCTCAAAATATACCCATGTAACAAACCTGCTTGTGTACCCTTTGAATCTAAAATTTAAAGAAAAATAAAGGGCAAGGGTTGGTTAAAAAAGGCAGCAAAGGCAAAGCTAAAATAGGATAGCAGCAGTGATAATGACATAATAAACCCTGAGGAATTCCTTAACTGATAGAATTGGCATAACATTTTTGGTTATGATTGAATTTGACAGGTGAAAAAAGGAAATGTTTCACTCTTGTCTCTTATATTAAGAAATATGAATATTTGTCCTTCTTTATGGTTGCATAATATTCCATTGTGTATATGTACAACATTTTTAAATTCAGTCCAGCTTTGATGGGCAACATGGTTGGTGAACAATTATAATACTATAAGAAAGGGATTGGCAGTAGTGGGAAACTGTCAGGAGAAGGGAAGTGGGATTAGCAGTTGAGGGAAACTGCTAGGGGAGGGAGGGGTTTACCTCATCAACAAGGGTACCTGCATGATCAACGTTTGTATACCCAACCCTGAATTGTGCCCCACATCTTTATAATTTAAAAAAAAAAAAAAAGAAATACGAATAGGCATAAGATCAAGTTTGGACAGGACAATTTGAAAATTTCATGGCATAAGTTGGTGGGTATACACAGCAGATTGTCGAAAATGTGTTCATTCAGGGAAAAAATAAAATACATTATAATTTTAACATCCCGAAGTGTCTGAGATCTAAAACTTCTGCAAAACTTGTACCATTTTAGTAAACAGGAGTAATTAGGAGTTACTAAGTCAACCATGGTGGGTACAGAACAAAAGAAACATTGTCTTAAGATGTAACTGATAGAATTCTGGGATCATTCACTGGCTATGTGTCTAGCTCCTTGCCTTGCTGTACTCTGTATTTATATTGTTGCTTTAGTAAAATCATGATTACTTCTCATTATGGAGTTTTGTGCTAATTCAATTACTTTAACCATGAGACTCAGCAGTCATTACACAAGCTTAGTTAATAGGAAGCCAAAGGACTCCATACAAGTTTTCTCTGATCAAAAATCCATTCAGTCTTCTTACATCTTCATTCTCCCTGATTTTTGCACAGGCTTTCCCTGACCCTTTTCCTTCCCTTCCATCTATCTAATATCTACTATTTTATACTTATTATAATATAATAATTAAATATAAAAATATAGCTTAAAATATGATACAGAACAAATAAAACAGCTTTTTGGAGGCCCAACTTTCACCAGCACATAGATTACTTGCGTACCTAATCCTTACTTGTACCCCACATCTTTAAAAATATACAGTGTTATAATTTACACAAAAGCTTTATAGCCACATCTGTATGTGAAGAAACAAACTATCATCAATTCTACAAAATGCTGGGCCATGTTCTTGGTTTTTGTTATTTATTAGTGAACAGGGTCCCTTACTTAACACTATTATATTTTACAACACAGAATACATAGCGGCATATATATTTAATGAAGATTTTATCGTGGTGATGAATATTGTTTTTAAGATATCTTGGAAAATGAATTGATAGCAGCTAAATTATAAATTAACTTATCTCTTTTGATAATACAATTGACCCTTGACAAACACAAGTTTGAACTGAGTGAGTCCAATTATATATGAATTTTCTCCTGCCTATGCCATCCTTGAGACAGAGGGCCAACTTCTCCCCTTCCTCCTCCTCCTCCTCCTCAGACTACTCAACGTGAAGACAAGGATAAACATATTTATAATGATCCATTTCCACTCAGTGAATAATATGTTTGTGTGTGTATGTATGCACAAACATACATACATACATATTCTCTTCTTTATGCTTCCTTAATAGTATTCTCTTTCCTCTAGCTTACCTTGTTATAATAATTCAATATATAATACATACAAAATGTGTCTGTAAGGCTTCTGGCCAATAGCAGGCTATTAGAATTTCCACTTTGGGGGAATCAAAAGTTATATGCAGGTTTTTACTCTGTACGAGGTCAGCATCCCTAACCCTTGTGTTCTTCAATGGACAGGTGCATTTTGTTTATCTTCATTCTAAAGACATTTGTATAGGACACCAACTAACAATACCAATATCAAGGCACTGCTTATTTTTCAGAACTTCGACTAGTACTACTATATTTCCCTTGGTTGCTATGAAGTTGTCATAAGTCAAGATCATTCCACTCCAATTCCTACTATTATTTCAGTAATAAAAGATGTGTGTGTGTGTGTGTGTGTGTGTGTGTGTGAGAGAGAGAGAGAGAGAGAGAGAGACTGTGTGTTCCTAAAATTGTATATGCTATATGTTGTATGTATTTATTTATAGCCTTAGAGAGTTCTGGTTTTAAGCTAGAATTTTTATTTTGTGTTTAATCTTTCAGGAACCAGATCCACTCTGGCCTTAACCAAGAAGGTTTATGTGAGGGTTTTTTATTCCTTATTTTCATAAGATGTTTGAATTCTCATCAAGATAATGTTGTGAGCTCACATTTTAACATATGTCTCTGCTCCAAGGAGATAGTAAATGTTAATAGCTACAAATAGAAAAAAAATTGTATATTCAGTATAAAAGTAACAAAATAAAAATCATCAGTGACCATAACGAGGAAAATAGTTCTGTTCCCATGATGTAAATCAGACAAATCATCCTTGTATTTGGGGGAATAGAAACTCTTTTTTTTTTTTAAATTCCATACTTGAATTCGGAGACTGAGGAGTGTTGCCTCCACTTGTGAAAAAACACTAAAACATGTTTGTGAAATCATTGTTTGCCCAACAACACCACATGCTGATGAACAGCAGAAAGTTTTCAGCTGTCTGATAGGATTTGCAATATTCCCAAGATCATAATGTGGTTGGAGATTAGAGAGATTAGAGAGAATGTCCAGTCTGGTTCTAGAGGGAAAAGTAGAGAGGGTAGATCAGGTGAAAGCAATAGAAAATCTCTAATTAAAAAAGAGAGATTACACAGAGAGGGGATTATTACTTTGTACTGTTGGTATAACAAATAGGAAAAAATTTAGCAGCTTAAAACAACACTCATTTATTATTTTATACTTCTGTAGATCAGAATTCTGAGAAGGCTCAACTGGGTTCCTTGTTTAAGGTGTCATAAGTCCAAAATCAGTGTCCATTGTGTTATGATCTTGTCTGGAAGGTCTGAAAAAGAATCTGTTAACAAATGCATTCAGGTTGTTGGAAACATTAAGGTCTGTGTGGTTATAGCACTGAGGTCTCTTTTTCCTTGCTGGATTTCAGTGGAGGTCATTCTCAGATTCTAGAAACTACCTGCATTACTTGGCTTATGCCCCGCTTCATTTTCAAAGCTAAGAATGGTGTGATTAATTCTTCTTGTGCTTCCAATATCTCTAAATGCTTCTCCTGCCTTCCTCTACCGCCACCAACTAAAGGAAGGTTTCTGTTTTTAAACATTCATGTGATCAGACTAGGCCAACCTAAACAATCTCCTTTTTAAAGGACAACTGAACCTTATAACAACACAAATATAGGAGTGACATCTCATAACATTCACAGGTTCCAGAGAATATGGCTGGGAATCTTGGAGTTGTATCTACAGATTCCTGTAGCTGCCATAAGAAAATTACCACAAGCACAATGACTGAAAACAACAAAACTTTACTCTTTTGCAGTTTTGATGGCTAGCAGTCTGAAATCAAGGTATTCCCAGAGCTACATTCCCCCAGAGGCTCCAGGAGAAAATGCATTGGTTTCTTCTGGCTTCCAATATCTGTTAACCTTCGTTGGCATTCTGGAATTCTGATCTATCAGCACACAGATGGAACAGGACATAGGATATGAGGAGTGCAAAGAGGAGAAATCTTACCTCAAAAGTTTGGTGATGAAACTCTGTAGAGGATGCCAATAGGGAAAACAGGAGAATCCACATACTATTAGAACTGAGGTATAACTGGACAGGACATGAGAATGGGGCAAAGAGAAAAAATACCGAACTGCCAGTTCAGTGCTGTATCTTGCCAAGGTTATGTGAATGGGCAAATCAAAGAAACGCTGCACCACCAGCATTGTAAGTGATGTGGATGGGACAAGAAGTAGCAGGCCCAAAGCCCCAATGCAGTATTGTAGCTAGACTGTACTTGGACCCACAATGTGAACAGGGCCAAGGAAAGCACCATCAGTGCCATAGTGTAAATGCACAGTGGGTCTGAAGAGAGCAAGAGGAGATCCTGACATCATCATTACTGTGGTGTGGAGTGTCACCGTCCCTTCAGTGCAGTTGTGGAACAGGGGACAGGTTTTAAACAGGGTAAAGAGGAGTAACCTGATACTATCAGGGGATTCATTAAATGGAAAGGGAAATGGAAGTTGCAAGGAGGGGCAGCCCCACATTATCTATGCATCTGAATGAATGAATAGAGTGAACAGGAAGATCCCCACACCATTCACATGTGCTGTGCTGGGCCAGAGGGTAACAGAGCAGTGGACATATCTATGCTCTTATGGCAGTGGTGGGACCAGGGCACACAGGATTAAGCTCAACACATGAATGCGATGGTGTAATTGTGCAGGGGAAGAAAAGGCCTGAGGAAGTAGAAGCTGCATAACCACTGCAGCTGAGTAACTGCACAGAGGCCAGGAATGACACAGACAGGAGTGCAGAGCACCAGTGCTATGGTGTAACCTGGGAGAGGACATGACAATGCAAAGAAGAGGAGCCTTGGAACATTGTTGCAGGGGTCTAGTTTGACAGGGAGTATTTATAAGGCAAACAGGAGGAGTCCTCAACATTAATGAAGAGGAGTAACTTCACAGTGATGTGGATGGGACAAATAGGAGAAGGACTTAACATTAGTGCAGAGGAGTAACTGGGCAGAGATGTAAATGAGGCAGTGAGGAGGAATTCCACCACTTCATTGCAGTGAAGACACCTACCTACCTGTGCACTGCTCTGCCTGGCTCAGCATTATTGCCTCTATATTAATTTGGAAAATCCTGAGGTGACTTTGATGCAGGCAATGCAATCCCCTCCCAAGAAAATAAGAATTGTAGCGCTGTTCTACAACACCCCAGGAGAATTACATGTCTGCCTTCAAGATGGTATGATTTATACTCACAGTGTCATAAAACATTTCACCTGAAAGACATTAATCTACTTTCCAGGGTGTGAGGTGACCTGCCAGAGACTACTGAGATAGTTTTTGGAAAACCAGTTCTTTTGCTGTCCTGCCCAGAGACTGTCATGTGTTTCTCTCATAATATATATCACTAAAAATGCTGGAAGCAGAGGTCCTAAATCTTCAGACACTGTAACTGCCTAAGATATATACTCTGGTATAAACATGCACAGTGGTTACACTCTAGAATATTAGGTGACTAATATGGAAACCAAGTCAATGACCCAAATCCAACCCAGATCATAGTGACTAAATGTCATCATGGACTGTCCGGCAGCCTTGATAAATTGAGTTTTAGCAGAAAAAAGAATGGGTCACAAAACAACCCTTGCCACAATTGACACCTTATTGGCAGTTTCTGCTGTCATGGCCAGGAAATCAATGGGCTGTGAACACTGAATTATCCTCTTAGCCCTGAAAGTGATCCCTGCAGGCCAACCTGTAGGATGTTAGGAGAATATCTTGCAGGAACTTTCACAAATCCTGGCTGCTGCTCATCTGCTCTGGGAATGGAGGGACTGCCTTGGGCTCAAGGTTGTGGACCTGACATTGGAAAGAAGCACGGTGTTCACCACAGAGCCATCTATTTAGCCAGCTCTCCTTTTCACTATATTGCTGTAATACGGTAAATCAGCCAAAGTAAAAAATAAATTGAAAAAGCTAAACCAGGTTAATTTTCCCAGATGTTAACTCTAAACTTATACCATGTTTAACTGGGGCAGGGGCATGCTACTCAAGAAGAAGAAGGAATACATTTAGGAGACAGAGTCAAGGAATCATGAGGAATATAGACAGGATTCAGGAGGGCCACCTTGAAAGTTGTGTGATTTGTGCATTGCAAAAGGTGTCCAATCGTAGGAGTATGGGGATGCTGAAATATAGCCTATATACTCCTCTCCAGCGTGCAAACTCCCTACCCCTGCTGAGTCTGCAGGGGGTGGGACACTTCTTCTTGAGCTCTTTTCTCATAAGGGGGAAACATTTTCCACAGGGTGAGGTAGGAGCTTTTCCAGTTTATTTCTTCTAAAGACAGTACATTTTCACTCTGAAGTGCTACCTTTTATTAATTCATCTTCCCAGAGGAGAACCTTTCATTTCTTACAAACTCTTCTTGCTGAGAGCCTTTCCTTCTCATAAAGAAGCCAGCAGCCTGTTCATCCAGCCTGATAGCAGAGAATGTATTCCCCTAATCCACACAAAGATACCATAGGAGTTGCTGGAGACCTGGAGTTTGTGCTACCAACGGGAATTCCTGATGCAGGGCAACCCATTCACTCAGGCACATACCAGACTGATTAATAAACTGAGACTGTGGCTGTTCTGGATGAACTACATGCTCTGGGTGTGCCCTCCACTGACCCTGCGTCCCTCGTCCCTTCCCCAGGACGTAGTAACTACAGTTAGTGCCTCACTCAGCTGGGACCCTAAAGCACCCTTCTCCTGCTCTATAGATTGGTCAGTGCTTGCACTGTATTTTTTTTCTGTGAAATACTTCTGATAACATGCTTAATGACAGGCGGCAGACCCCCCTCAATTTCTGAGCTCTAAGAACCCCAACCTCATCTCCTAGAATATTTTGTTCACCAGTTGACATTTGTTTAGTCTGATCTTGGAATCCATGACTACATGAATGTCTACAACTACTCTCCCTCTCTCAGAGTTCCTAAGTCACAACTATCCCTGTGAGGCAGCCATGGCAGCTGTCCAGGAAAGGTGGAGACAGGCTGCTTAACAAACATTGCTGAAGAAATTAGACCCTCTCTAAAAGATTGTGCTCTCTCCCAGGAAGTAGGGGAAGAATAAAAGTCTAAATGGGAAGGATGATGCTTCAGCTTGTACTGAACAGAGATGGTCACACTTTTTAAAAACATGCTACCAATGGCCCTTTGACTTGCTGATACATCTCTGCCCTGTTGAGTCTCACTGTGATCTTCCCTCTAAACCTGAAGACCTGACTCCTGCACTTTGCTACTCGCCACAGTGCAATTCTTAGGTGGGGTCTTCAGCTTGGGGATAATTTACTATGATTTGGGTACATGAAGAATTTGGTGTTCTGTGGTCACCTAACTATTAGCTTCTAAACACTCTATCTCTTGTTGCAACACAACTTTGTAAATCACACAAATAAATAAATATGCTACAGTAGAAAATCATATAAAAAAGCAGTCAAGAAGGAATAAAGGCCCAAATGTACATGCCATAAGAGATAAGATAGGCAAGTGGGACCTCATCAAACTGAAAAGCTTCTGTAAAGTAAAAGAAATCATCAAGAGAGTGGGGAGACAGCCCACATAATGGGAAAAAATATTTGCCAACTGTATATCTTACAAAGGCCTATCATCAAGGATCTACAAGGAACTCAAACATGCTGAAAAGAAAAAAAAATTAGTCCTATTATAAAGTGGGCAAAAGATATGAGTAAACACTTCTCAAAAGAATACATACGAGCAGCCAACAGATACATGAAAAAATGCTGAGCCTCACTAGTCATCAAAGAGATGCCAATTAAAACCACACTGAGATATCACTTAACTCTAGTCAAGATGGCCATCATCAATAACTCAAAAAACAACAGATGCTGGAGAGGATGCAGCAAAAAGGGAACACTTTTACACTGTCCATAGGAGTATAAACTAGTACAGCCTCTGTGGAAAACAGTGTGGCAATTCTTAAAAGATCTAAAAATTGACCTTCCATATGACCCTGCGATCGCCCTTCTGGGAATACACCCAGAGGAACTCAAATCACTCTATGAAAAAGATACCTGCACATGCATTTTTATTGCAGAATTATTCACAACAGCAAAAATATGGAACCCATCATGCTGCCCATTGAAAGAGACCTGGATTTTAAAAAATGTGGTACATATACATGATGGACTATTACACAGCCATAAAGAAGGACAAAATTATGAATTTTGCAGCAACCTGGATAGACTTAGAGTCTATAATACTGAGTGATTTATCACAGAAACAAAGAACTGAATACCACATGTTCTCATTCATAAGTGGACCTTGAACAATTGTCATAATACTATAAGAAAGGGATTGGAAGTAGTGGGAAACTGCTGGGTGGGGAGCACACCTAATCAACAAGGGTACCTGCATAATGACCATTTATATACCTAACCCTGAATTGTACCCTGCATTTTTTTAAAAAAAGAAGGGATAAAGGCAAAAGAAATGAGACCTACAGAGAATTTTTAAAAATAAAATGGCAAACATGAATCTAAGTAGATTAATAGTAACGCTAAATGAGAATGAACTAAACAGTTTAATAAAAGCCAGAGATTATCTGACTAGATTTTAAAAACATGATCTATGTTGTCTATAAGAAACATAATTTAGATTTAAAAACACAAATATATTGAAAGAATAATAATAAAAGATGGAAAAGATATATTACAAAAATAACAACCACAAAAAAGCCAAAGTGTCTATAGTAATATAAGACAAAATAGACATTAAAATAAAAAATGTTATTGAGGCAAAATATATATATTTTATAATGACAGAAGAATCAATCTATCAGGAAGATACAACAATTATAAACATATATCCTTATCAGAATCTCACAAGACTTTTTTGTAGAAATTGAGAAGCTGATTATAAAATTCATATGGAATTGCAAGGTACACATAAGAGCCAAAACAATCCTTAAAAATCCTTAAAAATAAGAATAAACTAACTGCAAACCTATTACAAGACAGTGTGGTAGTGGCAAATGGAAGAACATAGAGGTCAATGGAATAAAATTGAGACTCTGGAAACAAACCCATACATCTATGGTCAAGTGGCTTTCGACCAGGATGCTGAGATAAATTAATAAGAAATAGAAAATCTTTACACAAATGGTGCTGGGGCAAGTGGATAGCCACATGCAGAAGAATGAAGTTGGACATTTACCTCATACTATATTTAAACATTAATTCCAAATGAATCAAAGACTTAAGTCTAAGAGGTAAAATTATAAAACTCTTAGACATAAACATAAGGGCAAACCTTCATAACCTTCTATGTGCAAAGAATTCTTAGATATAAAATCAAAAGCACCAGCTACAGAAGAACAAGAAATAGGTAAATTTTCCTTCATCAAAATTAAAACATTTATGTTTCAAAAGATGCCATGTAGAAAGTGAAAAGATACCCCCAAAATGGAAAAAAATGGATATCATATATTGGATAAGTTATTATACATAGAATATAATAAATTTGATAAATTATTATATCTAGAATATACAAAGAATTCTTAGAACTCAATATTTAATAATCTAATAATTCAATGATCAAAGAATCCAAATAAACATTTCTTCAAAAAAGATATACCAATAGGCCAATAAGCACATGAAAAAATGCTCAACAAATTATTTATATAAGAAATGCAAATACAAGCTACCATGACATGCCACTTCACAACCACAAGGCTGACTGGAACCAAAAAGTCAGACATCAAGCAAAGGTGAAGATGTGGAAAATCAGAACCTTCAAAAGCTTCTGGTAAGAAAGTAAAATGATGCAGACACTTTGGAAAACAGTCAGGCAGTGCCTCAAACAATTAAACACTGAGTTACAATATGACCCAGCAATTTCATTGCTAGTCACATACCCAAGAAAAATGAAAAAAATATATCCACATAAATGTATGAAAATAAATGTTTACAGCAACATTATTCATAGTAACCAAGAGGCAATAACCAACCAAACCCTTCAACTGATGAATGAATAAATAAAATTAGTGTGTACATAAATTTGAATATTATTAAACCACAAAAAATGAAGTGCTAATACATGCTGCAATATGAATGAAACCTGATAACATTATGCTAACTGTAAGAAACCAGTCACAATAGACTACATATTATATAATTACATCCATGGCAAAGTCCAGAATAGGGAAGTATATAGAGACAGAGGTAGAAAAGTTGGTTAAGAGTGGAGGGGGTGAAATGGAAGTAGCAGGGGGATATGGAAGTGATTTCTAAAGAGTTGATTTTGTGGTGAACATGTTCTAAAAGTGTAGGGGTTGCACATATTTGTTAGTATACTAAAAATCATTGAATTATACATTTTAAAAGAATAAACTATATGACGTGAATTAAGTCGCAATAAATGTTTTTAAAAAACAGATGATTTGTATTTAAAATAGGATAATTATCCCTGGAAAATAAAGCACTACTAAGAGTGAAAGAAAGAATTATCTTGAGAAATGAACACCAAATCAAGGATCAGAAGATTTGATTTTAATGCCCAGCCTTGTATTACTTTAATGGCCTTGGACAGAATGTGCAATCATCTTGTGCCCTAGAACTGTTATCTATAAGATGGAAATAATAACAACAAAATGCAGAAAATCAAACTACTATGTGAATTGAAAACAAATATATAAAAACAGACTTTTAAGCCGGGCTCGGTGGCTCAGCCTGTAATCCCGCGCCTTTGGGAGGCTGAGGTGAGTGAATTGCCTGAGCCCGCGGGTTCGAGACCCGCCTGGGCAGCGAGACCTCATCTCTGCAATAAAAATCAAAAAAATCAGCTGGGCATGGTGGCACATGCCTGTAATTCCGGCTACTCGGAAGGCTGAGGCGGAAGGATCCCGGAGCCCAGCAGGCCGAGGCTGCGGTGGCCGGAAGCGGCCACTGCACTCCAGTCTGGGCGACAGAGTGAGACTCCAACTCAAAAAAAAAAAAAAAAACAGACTTTTATGCTAATTTATTGATTATTCAGATGTCTTCAAGTCAAGGAAGGTACTGCATGACAGTATTTCTTGACTGTATTTAAAAAATGTTTTTGGTAATGCAAGTGTGAACTTTTGGGTTCATATATTGGGAAACAAAGATAGGGCATTTCCCTTTCTAAAGATGCCCTGGTGCCGCCTGTCATCTAACACCATTCCTTATTCCAAAGCACAATATATATGCTCTGTGAGCACACACAACAGTCTTTGTTCATCCTTCCACTCTCACAGTGTGTTTTTCAGGACCCATGGCAGAAAATGTTCTCACACCAGTTAACCAAAGAGATGATTGTAGGCATGGCATGAAAACAATAGTGCTGACTGTCTTCATATATGGTTGAGTTCCTATCTTATCCAAAAACTTAAATTATGTCATTACTCACGCTTTTGCCTTTCATATCTCATCTTTACTTTTCTCTTTGCTTCATTATCCCTAGACCAGGAAAGAAGAGCAAAATTCCAGAGCTCTGACTCTGGTTAGGTTCGAATTCTAAATTCAATTTACAGGGTGATCTTTAACAAATTATTCTAGCACCCCAGGTCTCATTTTTTAAATTTAAATATGAAGATAATGAAAGCTCCCAATTTAGAGGAACTTTTAAGGATTAAATGGATTAGTTCATGTGAAGAATGTAGGGCAATGCTTGGCATACAGTAAGCAGCAGTTATTACTGCTATTTTACTGACTACTCATTGTAAATATGAGAAGGCAAATACAGTCACATGAAATAATGGCATGCGTCTGAGAATAGACTGCAAAATTGCCTCTTTTTCTGAGCTTCTTTTGTCTAAAAATCATTATTACCATAAGCACTTGGTGGTAATCCTCTGATAAGTAAGAATGGCACCGCAATGGTAAAGCAGAGTGAGAGAGTGAGAATGACAGCAAGACTCAGAGCTAGAGAGAGATAGAAATAGAAAAATTTCACCTAAATTCTAATATATTAGTCCCAAGGGAGGAGAAGCGAAGCTAGAAACTACAATCCAGGTCTGCACCAATCACAGTGTCTGCAGTTCAGCCTTTCCTGTGATATCCTGACCTCTGCATATTTACAGGCCTGCACCAATCACAGTGTCTGCAGTTCTGCCTTTCCTGTGATATCCTGACCTCTGCATATTTACATTCCTCGTGCTTCATGCTCTGATTTGCTTCATGAGGCAGAGCCACTGTGTCTCATCAATTAAAACAGTCTCCCAAATCCACAGCTGTGAGTCTCTGATGACTCCTGGTTTCAATGCATTGCATTTTTATTTCATAGCAAATGCCAGTTTCCATCAGCTCAAATGTCCTCATAACATAATATGACTTGAAGATATGCAAATATCTTCTTACTAGATACCTCTAATTAGATGTAGGTCTTGGGTGTGAGATACACCCTAATTAGTTCTCAGGTAATCAGGAGAAATCACACTTGATTATATGCTGTAAATTTGCTTCAGGACATTCAGGACCAGCATTAACTGTGACAAGACTTCAGGGAGGCAGGCACCCATCACTTCATCTTTCTCCTTCTCAGTTTCTTTAAATCATCTGCCCCGTTATAATAATCTCCCCCTTTATATTTCCAATCTGCAGACAGTTAGAACCTTGCTTTGCATTATAAGTGGACCACCAACTAGACTGAGAGCAAATGTCTCACAGTTCAAAAGGTATTCAATAGTCAAATCTCAAAGCAAGCACACAGGTGTCTGACTGTTTTAATCAGAAATCATTGGAAAGTGTTACAAGTACAGGCATTATAGTTAAAGGAAACTTGTCAACGTGTGGAGAAGTGACAATGATGGTGTCTGGCTTGTTGTACACAGCAAGGGCTTTAGCGCTACTAATTAAATTGAAGAGAAATCCCTAAAGAGCTACTGTAGACATAAATCCATTTTATGCTCTTTCATCTGTCAATTATTTTGTGGCCATTTTAAATTAAGGACACTTCATTTGATTCAAAATTGTGAAAAACTTCCTTTCTGTAAATTTGATAAGGTCGGAGGTAAACCACACCTCTGGTCTGACAGTAAACAATTGTGAAATTATGAAACCTGAAAAACATGCTAAATGAGGTTTGGCCTGTAGAGTTTTTGACCTTTTATGTCGTTTTCCTGAATCACTTCCACTGTCATGACTTTGATATAAATGCAGAAAAGAAATCCTCCCTTGGTGACTGAGTGAATTTTTTTACCCCATGTTTGCAGATCTCAATGTGTTGGATATGAAATTAACAATCAAATTCTCTTCAATGACTGTTGAGGAGTGGAAAGAGGGTGTCAAATGTCTCTTTGGTACTGTTATCTACTAAAGTAGAACAGAGTTTCACCCACACTGCATTGTTTAATGTTTCACTGATGTAAAAGGAATGTGAGGTTGTGACCTCAGATTGTGCTTTAGAACTAGAGACTGTCTAATTAGCTGGATCACAAAGGCCACAGCATGTGCATTCATGTCAAGCAAATTGGACTTTCTAACTTTGCATGCATTTATCGGGAATTGCACAAAGATTCCATTCTGTTTTCAGGACATGTGAATGGCTCTGTTCAAAGACAATTAAATTGTTTGTCATTGATGTGCAGCTCTTTATAGTGGGGAGAGGAGACAGCCATTTAAACTCCAATCCAAAATCTTAATAACATAAAAGTATTCACACCTGAAATGTAACTTAGGTTCAAGTGCAATCTAGGATTGGACAACAGGTAATAGGTAAATTTAATGCCTGATTTAATCAACATAGGTAGATAGAAAAGTAATTTCAAAACTAAATCAGAGCTCTGTATTATCCCCCCAAAAGACTGATAGGGCAAAAATATTAAATTTAATTATCTAAAAGTCATTTAAACACCTATATTTGACAGTTATTCATTATGCAATCAATGAATACAATAGTAAATAGAAAACTGGCACCCCCCAACAATCTAATATCATTGTAAACTTTAGAAATCAACACACAACTTAAACTGTTCAGCATCATGCTGTTTAGTGTCCATGTCTCTGTGGGTTTTGGGGAAATGTTGTTGGTTTTGATATTTATTTTTATTCCACTGTGGTCTGAGAAGGTGCATGGCAAGATTTCATCCTTATGGAATTTGTTTATGCTTGATTTATGGCCAAGGATGTGATTGATCCATGTGGTGATGAGTAGAATGTATATTCTGTTGTTGTTGGGGGGAATAATCTGTAGGTATTGACTAAGTTCATTTGATCAAGTGTCAAGTTTAGGTTCTGGATCTGCTTGTTGATTTTTTTGTCTCGATGATCTATCTAGGGCTGTCAGTGGGGTATTTAAGTCCCCTGCTATAATAGTGTTAGAGTCAATATCTTTTATAAGTTTATTTAGTAGTTGTTTTATAAATGCTGGTGCTCCTGTGTTGGGTGCATATATGTTTAGGACGGATATTTCTTGTTGATGGATTGAATTTTTTATCATTATGTAGTGTCCTTTTGCATCTTTTTAAATTTTTGATAGCTTAAAGGTTGTTTTGTATGATATTAAGATTGCAACTCCTGCCTTCTTTTGTGATCCATTTGCCTGGAAACTCATTTATTTAAATTTATTCTCTTTCTTACAGACCCACACCAATAAGGATTGCTTATTCATGTTCTTGGGATGGATTTAAATGTCTCTTCTCCCAGGTCAGTTTATTTTTCGACAATATCTATTTCATTCCCCTACTTTATTGACTTGAGCATTTAGAGATTCATGTTAAAAAGAGGGCTTCAAGTAAATTAAAATATATAATTTTCCTTCTATTGTAGTTGATAGGGTAGCAGGAAGAAAAGACTAGAAAAACTGTGCTAGTGGATGGTATAGATGAGTTGTGTTGGTGGTAAAGGACTCTAAACATGGCCAGGTGGGACATGAACACCATAACCGGTGACATGAATTACAGGCATTTGTGCTGGTTTGCATGATACTGTGGCAAAGGGAGTACTATGGGGTACACAATGGGGTACCCCATAGCACATGGTGTTGTGGCAATGGGGTACAATGGCTTACACAGTTCAAATTTGGATAAGTTGCTAATAAATACAACCAATTGCAAAATGTGTAAAATTATGAAAAAGAAACTAGCAAACCAGTCACTACAGGAAGATAGAAAGAAACAGAGGAGGGAGCTCAACTTCTGTGTAGAATTATGGCATAAATATTTCTACACCTTATCATAGGTGTCAGTAAGCTAGGATTGTAAAAGAAATAAAGGGTTTTCTGTGGTTTTTGATAGCTGCAACACAGCAGGGTTAACTCCGTCGGAATTATAAAACAATGCCACATCAAATGATCACTGGCTCAAAACACCCCCAAGTTGCAACCTGAGCAACATGGTTTAATTTTCTTTTGGTTTATTTCAGTTTATTTTGTTTCTGCAACTGTCATTTTAAAATATTCTGAACAAGAAAAACAATATTTCAAAACTCAGTGTTTCTGCCTGTGGTAATATCTCCAGCTCCTGGTTAAAATACCTTAGTTACACATTTTTTTTTCAGTAATTGACCAGAATAAGCCTAAAGAACTTTTAAATAGACACCCAATATGACAGGAAAATAAAGTGCATCACTTCAATTGTCCTTGAACAAAGTAAAAATTCCCTACAGCTGTGAGTAAAAACATTCTTTTTGGCTAATGAATTCTAAGCAACCAACATTGGCCCTACAGATATTCTCTTTTCTACTAGGAAAAAGACTTTACAAAATTGGGCACAAATGAAACAAAAACATCTGGAACCCTGAGTCTTTGGTACCAGTAGTGTTTCTTCAGTTACTCCAACAGCAACAAAGCAGCTACAGGACCCACTGTCAGGTAAGGAAACACAAAGTAGGTTTTTCCTACCATCTTCAATTCTACTGTGAGTTAGCATAGACCCCTTTGCTAATAGTTCTGCTAGAGTACCTGAATAATGTTGCCTTACTAGAGTAAAAAACTTGCTGACCAATTGTTTCAATATCCTGTCAAGAATAACAGAAAGAAAAGTACATCTTTGCCAAAAATTTTAACAAGTAAATATTGGGTTGTGTGGGATGTTTATAAAGTTTGCATTATAGGTTTGCATCAATCAGATTGCATTTTGCATATCCCACTAATCTCTATTTTGGGGGTACAAAGTTAATAGAAAGTAATAAACTAGTAATATATGTAGTTTGGAAGACTTCATAATAATTGAACATATTATGTAAACAGCAGAGTTGTAGAAATTTTGCTTAAAGTTAGGACTGATGCTATGGTCTGAATGTTTGTGTTCCTCCAAAATTCATATTTTGAAATTCGAAACTAGGGTCCACCACATGAGCAGTGAAGTAGGCAACCGCTGATTGAAAGAAGCATCTTATAGTTTAGGAATATCCTTTCTTGCTATTATCTCCTTTACTAATACCATTCTTTGTTTTTTTGTGTTTTTGTGCTTTTTTTTTTTTTGAGTTGGAGTCTCACTTTGTCGTCCAGACTGGAGTGCAGTGACCGCTCCCAGTCACCGCAGCCTCGACCTACTGGGCTCCGGTGATCCTTCCACCTCAGCTTTCCGAATAGCTGGAACTACAAGCGCGCGCTACAACGCCTGGCTAATTTTTTTTTTTTTTGACTTATTGTAGAGATGAGGTCTAGCCAAGTTGCCCAGGCGGGTCTCGAACCCTCGGGCTCAGGCAATCCACTCACCTCAGCCTCTCAAGGTGCGGGATTACAGGCTGAGCCACCGAGCCTGGCTACTAATACCATTCTTTATGATACTACTAATACCACTCACTGACCCCCCCCTTCCTTGTTGATTGGATCCATACAAATGGGGCAGGAGTAGGTAGGCCCAAGAATACCACTTATTCACTACTGTGTCATGTAGTGCTGGTTAGTCAATCCTGAAAATCAAATACTAAAGAAGTAAATTAATAAATAGCCCCAAAGAGTTATTGTTTTGCTTAATTTTATTCCCATCCAATATGTTTGGTATTAACCAGGCTCTTTCATTCTAGAAAGTCATATATATAGTTCTGAGAAATTTTCCTATATTAGTTTTAAGTAGTTATATTCTTTTCCTCTCCTCTTCCCTCCCCTTCTTTCCCCTTCTATCCACTTCTCTCTTCTGTCTTCTCAGCTCCCACCCACCTCATGTTCCCATTAGAGGATGCTGAATTATCTTTATAGCCATGCTAATCTCTTTATTTTTGTATTTGTTTCCATCATCTGAAATCTTTCCTCAACTACATTTTCCAACATTTAAAATTTTTATTTCTAATATACTGTTTCATACACACATATATATTCACCAGTATTCTTTCTTGTGATCTGAGTGTTCCTATGTTTATAGTATCAAAGTTTGTTTCATATGATGTACAGAAATATATATTTTAAAGACTCTAATTATAGTTTAAATTTTTTTCTGTACCTCCCATTGTATCAGTTTTCTTTCTTTTTTAAAATTTGTATTATAAATATGTGGGGTACATTTCAGGGTTAGGTATACATTTCAGGATTAGGCTCTCTACTTGTGATCTTTCCACTTTCTTGATGTGTGCTTGTAGAGATATAAATTCCCCTCTTAAAACTGATTTAATGGCATCCCAGAGGTTTTGATAAGATGTTTCTTCATTTTCATTTGTTTCCAGAAATCTTTCAATTTCTTCTTTGATTCAAGTGTTGACTCAGTCGTTGTTCAGCATCATGCTGTTTAGTGTCCATGTCTTTGTGGGATTTGGGGAAATATTGTTGGTTTTGATATTTATTTTTATTCCACTGTGGTCTGAGAATGTGCATGGCAAGATTTCAACGTTGTGAAATTTGTTTATGCTTGATTTATGGCCAAGAATGTGATCAATCTTAGAGTATGTTCCATGTGGTGATGAGTAGAATGTATATTCTGTTGTTGATGGGTGGAATAATCTGTAGATATCCACTAAGTCCATTTTGTCAAGTGTCAAATTTAGGTTCTGGATCTGCTTGTTGATTTTTGGTCTCGATGATCTATCTAGGGCTGTCAGTGGGGTATTTAAGTCCCCTGCTATAATAGTGTTAGAGTCAATATCTTTTATAAGTTTATTTGGTAGTTGTTTTATAAATGCTGGTGCTCCTGTGTTGGGTGCATATATGTTTAGGATGGATATTTCTTGTTGATGGATTGAATCTTTTATCATTATGTAGTGTCCTTCTGCATCTTTTTAAATTTTTTGATAGCTTAAAGGTTGTTTTGTATGATATTGATTGCAACTCCTGCCTTCTTTTGTGATCCATTTGCCTGGAAACTCCTTTTCCATCCTTTCACTTTGAGTCTGTGTGCATCCCTTGTAGTGAGATGCGTCTCCTGGATGCAGTAAATAATGGGGTCATGGTTTCTTATCCAGTCCACCATTCTGTGTCTTTTCAATGGTGCATTTAGTTCATTCACATTCATGGTAATTATTGAAATGTGAAGATTTATCTCTGTCGTGAGGTTCTTATAGAGTTGTTGTTGTTCCTGTTTGTTCTTTCCTTTGATTTTGGGTTGATTCATGTGTGTTTTCCATCTTTTCCCTGTACTCTCGTGAAGAACATTGTCATTCTTTTCTCCTTTTCTTCTGTGTTTAATACTTTTTAAGTATTTCTTGTAGAGGTGGTCTGGAGGCAGCATAAGTTCTTAGGGATTGGATGTCTGGGGAAGATCTTAATTCTCCCTCACTGATGAAGTTTAGCTTGACTGGGTAAGTTATTCTTGGTTGAAATTGTTTATCTTTGAGAACTTTGAAGATTGGGCTCTAAGCTCTCCTAGCCTGAAGGGTTTCTGTAGATAAATCTGCTGCTATTCTAATTCGTCTTCCCTGGTAGGTAGTCTGACATTTTTCTCTTGCTGCCTTGAGGATTTTTTCTTTTATACCTACTTTGTTTAGGTAAATTATTATGTGTTGGAAGTTAGTCTTCTCATTTGTTGTCTTGCAGGGGTTCTCTGAATCTCTTGTGTTTGAATTTTTGCATCACTGATGAGATAAAGGAAGTTTTCTTGAATAATTTTGTGGAATGTTTGTTCCAGGGTGGTCTCTGTTTCTCTTTCTGTCTCAGGAAGTCCAATCACTCTTAGGTTCGGTCTCTTGAAGTAATCATTCATCTCTTTAAGGTTTTGTTCTGCCTTTTTAAGCTTCTTTTCTATGTTTTTGACAATTTGGGTTAGTTCTGTATTTTGGTCTTCAAGCTCTGTGATTCTCTCTTCAGCTTGGCTAATTCTACTTTCCATGCTTATTAGTTTGTTATTTATTTCAATCACAGTATTCTTTACTGCTGTTATTTCAGTTATCAGCCCCTTCCTATTTTCCTCTTGTCTCTCCTCAATTCTTTTTATTCTCTCTATTAATGTCTTGATGTCTGGATTTGTTGTATGTGACCACTCATTCTGGGGGTTCTTCATTGTTTGCATCCAATGTCTGTTTCCTTAGTGTCTGACCTCCCAGGGGTCTGTGTGAGACCTATATTCTTATTTTGGTTTTTCTTCATTTGTGTGGCTTTTCCTCCCCACTTCCTTCCCCCCCCATCTTATTTAATTCTGTTGTTCAGGAGTGGAGGGGTTGCTTTTACTTCTGTTTGTTCACTCTCCTATTCCACCTTATGTATATCCACTGGCTTTGTTCAATTCTGGAGCTGGACTGTAGGTTGGGGGCAATCCTTTTTGCAGTTTTGTGATTTAATTGAGGGGGGAGCTGTGATTCAAAATCTATCTGCAGATCCCAATATCCACCAATAGGTGTATGGATAATCTGGAACCCACTTCTTACTGTCTTGCAATCTGTCCATGCAGTGGGGTTATAAGTTTTTCCCTGAAAGCAAAATGAGGTTTAAAAAAAGGGAAAAGAATGGAACAGGGAGGGGGGAAAGGGAAAACAGACAAACATACCAACAAACAAGTGAAAAGAGACACAAAGACAGATAAGAGTAAAAAGAAATACAACAACAAACAAAGCAGCAAACATACAAAAAAACTAAAACATACAATCATACAGACATACAAGCTAACCAACCGCCTTATTGGTGTACTTTTCACCTATACAAACTTGAGGTCTTAAGGGGAAAAAAATAGAATAGAATAAAGTCAGTAAACTAACAGAACCAAAACAAGTATGAAAACATTATTGATAACAGTAAGGAGAAAGAAAAGGGAAAAAAAGATGGGTAAGACAAACAGACAAAGAATTAAAAAAAAATAAAACTAGAGAAACAAGCACACTCAGACTTTTTCCTTTAAGTTCAATGTCCTTTCAGCTCTGATTTATAGCTGTCATTGCAGGCTGGTAGAGTTGTTCACAACTAGGGTCTGTTGCCCCTGGCCTGCTGTGGAGGGTGATTCAGATCTGGGCTGTCTGCCAAATCTGTTACTCAGATCTGGCCTGTGTCTATCTAGCATGGGGGAGGAACTTCTCCCCCTCCCATTTAGATGTTGTTACCTTGGATTCCAAGCTGGGTGAAGGTCTGAGGGGGGTGGAGCTGGTCTCACTGCTTCAGCTGCTCTCTATTTCTGCTGTAGCCCGAGACTGGTCTCACTGCTTCAGCTGCTGTCTTTTTCTGCTGTAGCCCGAGACTGCTAGGTAATGCAGGCCAGCTTAGCACTGGGCTACTCCGACCAGGTTGGGTGGAAGTCGGAGGCTGCCCAGGGTGGGAGGGAGCAGGCAGCGGTAGTGGTGGTGGCAGCCACTGCTTCAGTGGTGCATGGGAGGAACTCCACGAGCCTGGCTCCAGTTGAGGGGTGGGGCATGGTAGTGGCAGCAGCGACAGTGGTTCAGCAGTACAGTACTTGTGGGGGCTTCACATGTCCGGGAGCCATGGGTCACCTCAGGCAGGGTCAGGGCAACGGTGGTGGAGGGCAGAAGTGGCATCTGAGGCTGCGGCCAAGAAACATGTGAAGAGCTAGCTGGCAATTATGAAAGCCACAGCCCCCGGGAGACAGCAAGAGTTTTTATGGGTGTTCTCTTTCACAGAGGGTCTCACGGACCAAATTACCACATCGCTATCTTGCTGTAAGTGTATCCGTTTCCTTAAAAAATATTTTCTTTTTGGCAAGCTTTGCTTTTTTTCTTTGAGTTTATCTCAAATTTGTAATAATTTTGGCTACTTTTTTTGGAGTTACACTTATAAAAGTATATTATACAGTGGTGGACTTCATCACAGGTAAATCAGGATGGAAAGAATGGCATCTTTGTTGGAACTTCCTCCCCCAGGGGCAGTATCTATATACCTTGTTTCTTTGGGATGAATCAATTTTCCCAATGTGGAATCCTCCTGTATTCTGGCTAGGTAGTATAAAACAGCTTGTAAGCCGGGCTCAGTGGCTTAGCCTGTAATCCCGCACCTTTGGGAGGCTGAGGTGAGTGGATTGCCTGAGCCTGCGGGTCCGAGACCTGCCTGGGCAGCGAGACCTCATCTCTACAATAAATCAAAAAATCAGCCGGGCGTGGTAGCGCATGCCTGTAATTCCGTCTACTCGGAAGGCTGAGACGGAAGGATCACTGGTGCCCAGCAGGCGAGGCTGCTGTGGCCGGGAGCGGCCATTGCACTCCAGTTTGGGCGACAGAGTAAGACTCCAACTCAAAAAAACAAAACAAAACAAAAAAAAACAAAACAGCTTGTGCAGTTTGTGGTAGTATAAAACAGCTGTGTGCAGTACAGCCTAGTGATGTCATTTGGCGATAGATGTTCAAAGCCTCACTAATCATCATAGAAATGCAAATTAAAACCACACAGACACCACCTAACTCCAGTCAGAATGGCCATCATCAATAACTCAAAAAACAACAAATGCTGGAGAGGATGCATGGAAAAGGGAACACTTCTGCATTGTTGGTGGTAGTGTAAACTTGAACAATCTCTGTGTAAAACAGTTTGGTGATTCCCAAAAGATCTAAAAATCGACCTTTCATATGAACCCACAATCCCTCTTCTGGGAATATACCCAGAGGAACTCAAATCATTCTATAAAAAAGATACCTGCACACTCATTTTTATTGCAGCATTATTCACGATAACAAAAACCTGGAACCAACCGTGCTGTCCATCTAAAGAGGACTGTGTAAAAAATGTGGTACATATATATGATGCAATATTATGCAACCATAAAGGACAAAATTATTAACTTCACGGCATCTTGGATGGACTTAGCATCTATAATACTTAGTGATCTATCACAGAAACAAAGAATTATTCTCACTCATAAGCAGAAATTGAACAGTTATCATCATACTATAAGAAAAGGATTGGCAATAGTTGGAAACTGCCAGGGAATGGGGGTCACAACTAATCAACAAGGGTACCTGTATAATGACTATTTGCATATTTAACTCTGAATTGCACTCCACATGTTTAAAATTAAAAAAAAGAATTCTCACCATGCATTTTTTGAAGGAGATCATTACCACTTTTAATTATATGAAGGCTTGATTTTATTATGATTCAATTTCACAAGAAAATAAGTAGATCTGTCTTCTCTCAGTGTAAGAAAGGTTAAATCTTGCTTCCTAGGAATCAGGAGGACTCAAGACCGGACTTACTGCTTCTTAAACAAACGTTTAGCTGTTTAACTATTTCAGCCTCATACATGACCTATTGTCAATGCAATAGATATGTGCAACCTTAATCAGTATCTCCAAAACCTGAGACTTTTAATCTTGCTACCTTTGGCTTCTTCCCATTGAGTTCAGTTTCCACTTTGTTCCCATCAACTGAATCTGCTATCATTTTTCATTTTTTTCCCAACTTCCAAAGTTTGGGGAGACTTCTGTTTACTCTTATTTCTTCTTTCAATCTATTTATCTTTGTGAGTTTTGGCCTTTTAAAAATTTCTTTTCTCTAATTTAGGTAAAGTTTCTAGAGAATACAAAGGCAAATACATACACATTTCATCACTAAGATTTAATGACAAGTTGGAATTACATATTTTAGGTCTTATCTCAAGTACCTTTTATATTGCTTATGATAAGAAATTAGAAAATTGAATCAATGTGTATGTGATTTTTAAAAAATTAAACTGAAGAGATTAATTTGCTAATGATTTATTAATACTTTTTAAAAATCAAATGCAATTACGTCACTCCCCTCTTTAAAACGATTTAATGATGTCCCATTGCTCTAAGGTTAAACACTCATATCTCTAATAAGCATCTTCAGGTTCTTGCATCATATGTCCCCTATATCTTCTTTCACCTTCATTGTATATAATATGAGTGCTGACAATTAAGTTCACATAATTGCCACCATGCACTTAAGATGGCAGCACTGTACAAAAAAATTGGTAAGGCTTCATAACCTTGGTATATCAGTGTCTTACAGCTGTGCTTGTGTCAACGTGTGGCAGTGTCTTTCTGAGTGGTGTTCATTATTGTTGTGACATGTTTTTGTGTGCCATTGTGAGAATGTCAGAGCTTGAATTAGAGCAATGAACAAACATTAAATTTATTGTTAAACTTGACAAAATTAGAAGTGAAATCAGGGACACATTAGTCCAAGTATATAGGGATAATGCCATGAAGAAATTGGCAGTGTAGAAATGGATTAAACATTTTTCTAAGGGGAGAGAAAGCGTGTCTGATGAAGAGAGGTCAGAACAGCTAGTAACAAGCAGAACTGATGGTAACATTCATTGAATTGTGCATCAAAATTCATCATCTAAACTGTGAGATGCATAGCAGACCAAATAAACATCGATAGAGAAACAGGAAAATCTTAAGTGAAAATCTTGGCATGAGAAAGCTGTGTGCAAAATGGTCCCGAAGGAGTTCTTGCATCATATAATGCACCAGTTCACACAGCACTGTCTGTGAAGGAGTTTTTAGCCAGTAAACAAATAACTATATTGGAACATTCTCCCTACACACTTGATCTGGCCCCCAAAGACTTTTTTCTTCAACTGAAGATAAAGAAAATATTGAAAGGAAGACATATTGATGACATTCAAGACATTAAGGGTAGTATGACAGCAGATCTCATGGCCATTGCAGAAAGAGTTCCAGAATTGCTTTGACAGTAGGTCTAGGCACTGGCATCATTGCATAGCTTCCCAAGGGGAGTACTTTGAAGGTGACCATAGTGATATTAAAAATGAGGTATGTAGCACTTTTTTACGATGAGTTTGTGGAATTAATTGTCAGAATTTTTGTATCCCTTTTCAATTACACAATCATACAAATCTTACAAATCCTGAAATGCATGATTGGATCTCCCATCTTAAAGCATATCCATGCACAATTCTATCTATATAGACGTCATTTCATCTATACTCTTCCATAATCTCCTATACTTTTACTCCTATCCCTTTTTATACTCCATGTAACTCTTTCACCCCACCATATATAGTGGTTTTCTACACTTTCTTCAGAAATGAGCTCAATCATCACTTTCTTTGAAAATCTTTATCTGACCTTGCTGACCAAATAAATATTCCCCATAATCATTTTTAAAAAACCATTACTTATATATAGTTTACTTACCATACAATTCACCCTCTTAATGTATATGACTTAATGGTTTTTTCATAGTCACAGATATGGGCAACCATAACTACATCCAATTTTAGAACATGCTGCTCACCTCAAAAACAAAAACAAAAATTCCAGTTCTCTTTAGTTATCACTCTTCCACTTTCCTAACAGCTCTAATTTTCCCAGCCTCAAGCAACAAAGAATCTGCTCTTTCTCTATAGTGTTCTCTGTATTGATATATAAATGCATGGAATCATAATATGCAGTCTTTTGTAATTGGTGTCTTTCACTTATCATAATGTCTTGAATGCTCATTTATGTTGTAGCGTGTCAGTACTGTATCACTTTTAATAGCTGAATAATATTCCTGTATATGTATACCCTGGAAATATACACAATATTTTTTCAACTACATAACCTTTCGGACAGTTAGACTGCATTCACCACTTAGTTGTTGCAAATAATGCTGCTATAAACATTCATGTTCAAGTTGTGTAAACATGTTTTCACTTCTCTTGAGTATGAGCATAGGAGTACACTTGCTGGGTTATATAGGAACTCTGTGTTTAACTGGATATTTATTTTCCTTGAGAACTTGGAATTTGTTATCCCACTACTTTCCAGCTTCCATTGTTTCTGATGAAAAGTCAGCTGTTGATTTTATCAGGGTGCCCTTGCTAGTGATGTGATCTTTTTCTCTTGCTGCTTTAAAGAGCTATTCTGTCTTTGATTTTGAGTATTTTTAATATAATGTGCCTGTTTTTAGGTCTCTTTGTATATATCCTACTTGAAGTTCATAGAGCATCTAGGATATGTATTTTTTTTTCTATCAATTTGGGTGGTTTTCAGCCATTGCCTATTTAAATATTTATTATTTTCCTTTCTCTCCTATTCTTCTGGTATTCCCATTACAAGTATATAGTTGTACCTAATGGTGTCTCACATGCTTGAGGATGTGCATATTTTTCTTCATTATTTTTTCTCTGTTTTTTACCTTGCACAATATTTAAGAATCTATTTTCAAATTTTTTGAATTATTTCTTCTATTTCTAGTGAATTTTTACTTCTTTTGTTGTCTTTTTAACACCAAAATTTCCATTTGATTTTTTAAAATACTTTTTCTTCATTGATATTCTCTATTTGATGCAGCATTACCATCATACTTTCTTTTACTTCTTTAATCATGCTTTCCTTTAGTTCTGTGAACACATTTATAATGTACATGTTGAACTATGTTCCTATTAAATTTGTCATCTGCTCATTCTCACATGCACTTTTATTTTTAGTGTATGGGTCACATTTTCCAGTTTATTTTCATGCCTCATAAATTTTTGCTGTAAGCTGCATAATTTTGATAATATATTGCAGCAACCCTAGGTACTGCCTCTCAATCCAAAGTTTGTTATTGTTATTTGCTTGATCATTTGTTTAGTGAATGTCTGGATCACTTTGATAAAGTCTATTTTATAACCACCCACTAAAGATGTTAATCTCCTTATATTGCTTTTCAGGGAGTCACAGATTTGGATATAATCGCAGTCACTCTAGGATGATAGAAGTACTGCTATGGCTTCCTTTCAATATTTCCCTGACCACACTCCACTAATTTCAGACCAATTGCTCTATTATTTTCAATGATACTCTGGGTATAAATTCCTCTAATTTAGTCAAGTTGTGGCTTTTTAAAATATATATTTTCTGATGTCACTGTTTCATTGACACCAGGAAGTTTCTTCTCAGCTGTCTTACTTCCAGGCTCTTTCCTGCAGACTGGCCAGCCTATATATAGTTGAGGCTGTATCCTCACTTGATCCCCAGAGCTCGTTGCAATTTTTTTTGTTTTTTGTTTTTGTTGTTGTTGTTTTTTGCCATAACCAGTGTCGTTCTTGAGAAGTTTAAACTTCATCTTGGCATATTGCAAATGAAATCAGTTATTTAAGAAGAGATTAGGATATATCTGTTTTACATTGTCTCTTCTCTAGGCAAAATCTCTAAACCAGAGCTCTGGAGCTAGGCATGGGAACAAAGACAAACTTCTTTTGAGTAACACCCCTGCTCTAGAAGATAAGCACTTGGTTGAGGAAGGCAGCAGCCTGTGAAGAAAGCAGAAAGGCTTACCTCTTCTGTTATGGAACTATTTATTGCACCATTCACAGGAAAGAGTATTGATGGTTCCAGTTCTTTCACTATGCTACAGCCAAGTTAGAACCTCTGTTCCATAAGTAGGGTGTGAGAGGAGCAAGGGACAATGCCCCTTCCACTCAAATGCACCAAACAGCCTCAGCAAAAGACAAATGGAGGTTGGATAAGAAATGCTGTAGTCCTGCTTCTTCTGAGAGGAAAAAAAAGCCCTCCAACTGGGGTTTTGGAGAGAGGGAGCCCTGTCTTGGCTGCAGCAGTCTGGAATGAAGCTTCTGCCACACTGGTTGAGAAGGGTGAGGTAGAGTATATTTAGGTTTCCAATACCAAGGTTTCTCTTTATTACTGAATTTCATGCATTTTAAATAATAGATATTTCTTCATTTGCTGTTTGTCCTCATGACTATTACCAGAGATATTAAAAGATTGCTTTTTATATAGTTTTCACCAGCGTCACTGGAGAGTGTACAAGCAGAGCTCATCATGCTCAAAGTCAATATCTCCTCAATATTTCTTTACTAACCTTAGTTTGTATCAAATTCTGAGTCAATAAAGAAATTATAAACACATTCTTTCATGCTCAGAGTTATTATCATTGTAAACTCTAAGGTTTAAATTCACAAAAGGGAAGGTAGAGTTCAACATTAATTTTGTGAGAACTCTCTAATGATTGTACAAACTATTTGGTATTTTGATAGTAAAAAAAAAGAATAAATTAAACTTATAGAGGCAGATACAGCCATTAAGCAAGATACACCCATGACTGACTAATTACTGAAATAAAGGGATGGTTCCTCCAGAGTGTGCATTTTTTTCATAATTACAGCACTGGGTTATATTTATCTTAATTAGAAATGCTCAGTTCATAGAGAGTCATTGCACATCATCCTTCATCATATACTCAGAATTATTATGAATGCTCTTTTGCTCTAGAAGTTGCATGTTAGGCAACTAAACAATAAGCATAAAAATCTAACAGATGTATGTGCATCAAACCTTTTCATAGTTAAAAATACTTTATTTTAAAAATATGTTTTAACAATTATAGATGAGTATATCGGTCTATTTCAAGACATTTAGGAAATTACAGTAGGGTGTATGCAATGCAAGTGAAGATACCCAATATTAGAAACAATACATAATCATTATTCAAACAATTTCAGAATTAAGATATTATGACTACAAAAATGCCTGTTAACTAGCTGAATTAGTTTCCTATTGCTGCTCTAGCAAATTAGTAAAATTTTAGTGTCTTAAAACAATGCAAATGTATTACCTTGCTGCTAAGGAGGTCAAAAATCTAAAAAAAGTCTCACAGGGTTAAAGTGAAGATGTTAGCAGGGCTGCATTCCTGCTGTAAACACTAGGAGAAAAAAAATCAGTTGTTTTATTACTATTATTACTATTACTATTATTTTTATTTATTTTTATTTTTTCCCAGGCTTTAGATGCTGCCCTCATTCTTTCACTTCCCTTATTCCATCTCAAAGCCTGCTACACTGGGCCAAGTTCTTCTCATGTCATTTTCTCTCTGATTCTCTTTCTTCTGACTTAATGTTCCACTTTTAAGGAATCTTGCAATTACATTAGATCAACCTAGATAATTTAGGATAATTTCTTCATCTCAAAGTCAGCTGATTAGCAACCTTAATTTTATCTGAAAACTTAAAATTTCCTTTAACAAGTCTCCTAACATATTAAGTTCTAGAGATTAGGACACTGACATCTTTGCATTGTAGCATTATTCTCCCTACCACACTGAGTAAAATATCTATTTACAAAATTTGTTATGTGAGAATACATGAATAAGACATTTCTGCCTTTAAAATTTGAGGGGACTCAACAAGATGCCACAATATAAAATATCCTTTTTTCCCACATGCACAGTAACTATAAAATACGTAAATGACTAGAGCCCATAGGCATATATAATATTTTACTTGAAAATAAGTGTTTTCCATCTAAGGAATCATAATTGAATGATAAATATTTGCCAGTGTTCAAAATATTTAGGATATCGTCTTTTAAACTTGTGTTTGTGGTTATAATATCTCATTAGAATTTCCTTGAATGATGAAATACCATCAACATTTTAGAGAAAAGGAGTTTTATACTTGGAAACTGAAACAATATTTTGAGTTATATCTGTTTAAAAAGTGACAGAATTTCCCACATTGCACTGTTTTCTGTTGTTTATATCATTATTAGATTTGTCCGAAAGAACATAGCTACAAACTGATAAAACTGATTATGAAGACGATTCCAAAATAGATTAAAAAGTTAAATGAAAAGCCAGTAAAGTAAGTAAAGTAACATTGAAATAGACTTATAAGTTCTAATGTGAATATGTGAATTGACTACTCTTGTTAGTATTCATTATATTATTAAACCATATATTAAGCATTAGCTATATAGTGTCATTATATTACTAAACCATATATTAAACATTTAACTAATTAGAGACTTCCTATAGCTTACATTTCGAATGTAACCTCACATTCATGAACTCACAGTGTTGTGTGTATTTTTTAGTGATATTGACTTTAAAGCATCACTAATCAAAAAAAGCAACAAAAATGGCTCTGGGATGAAGATGTGTATTATGAATGTATTTAAATCTAACAACACAAGGAAACATTTTTCCTGCTATTTTATCTACCTATATTAATCATATTAATATATTACTCATATTTAAAATTTTTAACGTGTCCCCAGTGTGGACTTTCTCTTGCATCTTTTTCTCTAGCCTGGATCCAACTATGCTAGTGCTTGCATTTCTTCTTCTCACACACCTCTAGTAATAGGAAGTCACTGCTTTCACGAGTAGCAAACTGCAGTTTCGAATTTTTGTGAATTGTTACAAAGCTTTTCTTGAGGTCAAATTAGTGTCCTTATAGCTTCTCACTATTGGACTTTATTTGCCAGTTGGAATTAATTCCCTCTTCTATTAGAAGACTTTATTGGTCCTTAACTAAGAGTGTACCTCACACTCACCAAGAGAGTAGCAAGAAAGAGTATAGGCAGGAAAAGAAGGGGAGGGAAGGTAGACACACACAAGGGGTGGGGGAAGGTGGGAGGGAGAAAGAGGTTAAGATTCTTCTTGAGACTGTCTATCTAAGGGTAAAATTCAATGTGTGTAGATACTTCACTAACTCATTTATTTATTTGCACACATATGTTCTGAATGATTACATATTTCCATGCTGGAAATATATCAATGAACAAAACACACAAAAATTACTGACTTTATATAGCGTACATCTAGGAAGAGAAGAAAAATAAACAATAAGCGTAATAAATTTATAAATTATTATATTGATATTAGTATACTATAAATCCTATGGAAATGTATTAAAGGAGGGTTAGGGAACTCAGGGTGGTGTGTGTGTGCGTGTGTATGCAGAGGTGTTGAAATTTTAATTAGACTGTTATAGTAAAACTTTCTGAGAAGACACCTTTGAGCAAAGACTTGTAGCCCCTTAGGGACTTAGCCATGCAGACATCTGGAGCAAACCTTCTGGGCAGAAATATCCAGTACAAAGTTAAAAAAGCAGGAGTATATTTGGTGTGTTCAGGAATCAAAACAGAGGTTACTGTTACTGAAGAGTGGCCATGAAGTGAGCAGTGAAAACCAAGATCAAGAAGGAAGTAGGGCATGGACAATGTGGTGCCTGGTAGGTCATAATGCAGAACTTACCTTTTATTCTTAATGAAAGGGTTCTTGAATTGTGGAGTGACATGATCTGACCAGTTTTAAGAGAGTAACTTTGTCATTTTTAAAAATTTACTTGCATTGCATTTTTTTAGAGTAGATTGTAGGAGTCCACTGTGGATATGGGAAGACTAGTTAGAGGGAATTGATGTCATTTAGGACAAAGGACGGGAGCTTTGAGCAGGGTCAAAACAGTAAGGCTGCTAAACATCATTAAGTTGTGAAAGTATATATATATATGTATATATATGTGTATGTGTGTCTATATATATATATAATTTTTTTTTTGAGTCAGGGTCTCACTCTACTGCCCAGACTGGAATGCAATGGCACAATCATGGCTCATAGCAAATTCAGCTTCCTGGGATCAGGGACTACTGGCATATGCGTCACTGTGCTCTGCTCTTTTTTATTTTTTATAGAGATGAGGTCTCACCATGTTGCCTAGGCTGGTCTTGAATTCCTGGGCTCAAGCGATCCTTCTGCCTTGGTCTCCCAAAATTCTGGGATTACAGGTGTGAGCCACAGCACCCAGCCAGTTGTGGGTATTCTTTGAAGGAGACAATGACTGATAACTTCTGCCTCACTTTTTTTTTTTCAGAATTGATGCTGATGTTATCTTCTCTCCTAGATTCACCTGCAAGCTGATTCTAAGATTTCATTTTTTTGCAACCTCATACCCTTATTCCTTCTCTGTCTCACACCTATAAAAATATTTGGATTTCATACTTTCTTTTGAAGTAATTGTTTATTTTTTCAAAAAAAAATTTTTTTAAATGGCTTCCCACACTCTTGGACAATATTCCTTAAGAAGCAGTTCATAACCCTCCTACATCAGAAAAATGTGAAGTACTTGCTACAAATGCAGGTTATGTTCCCTGTAAACCTCACCAAGGACACAGGGCATCTACAATCTTTACACACACCCCAGGAGAAGCTAAAAAATACATATGATTATAATGTGTTCTTGTTAGCAAGCCATGTCTCAGTTTAGCAGAAAACAACATCTAGCAAACCCCTGCATGATGACAATATCTTCACTTTTTGTCACTGTCAGGCTGTGTGGTTTCTATACTTCCATTGAAAACCTAATTATGTTTCCTCTGCTTAAAGCATGTCTGTGCTTTTTGCTAACAATGCTAGCCAAACACTTTCACATATTCTTGAATTTATTCAATAAATATTTATTGAATAGTCTTTTATTCTCAAAACCAAGATAAATCCTACCCTGTACTTGCCCTTATAGAGCTTAGTTTCAAATGACAATGGATTTTTAAGGCAAGATACATTAATCTGAGATATTTCCCTTGGCTAAAAGCACTCAGTAAATATTTTTGTAATGAATAAATATACCAAAAGGTATTTGGAGCACAAAAATCATACTAATTTTTTTCTTAAATTCATGTAATCTATGCACTCTTTATATGCATTCATCATTCCAGAAAATTTTTTAATACAAAGAGGGAATTCTAATTGATCTCAGGAAATAACAAATACAAATGAGACTGTATTTTTATCAAGTTTGCCTTTGAACTGAGGTACCTGGAGAGGAGAAAATGAGCTCAGCCATGTGTAGATTAGCCCCAAACAGGAAGTCTTTAAAGCATGCTGAGTATGTTTGTCCCATCCTGTTCAAAACACAAGCTTCATGCATTCTCTCTCCCAAGATGTTCCTTATTATTATCAGCTTAGTGAATTCGAAGTCCAGATTAGTGTTGAAGAAGGGAGTGACAGTTAAAGGAGTTAATGTAGCCCAGCAGTGTGATTAATGTGTGAGCACCATGCCCTTTGTTAACAGCCTTAGGAAGAGCTCCACAGGCCCTTACACCTCTGACACTCCCTGTTCCAAATAAGCAATGACCATCAGCCTCACACTGTCTCACATGACAATGCAAAGGCACAACAGAATGTACTAGGCTTCCTATCATTCAGTAGTTTGGAAAGAGA
The DNA here is from genome assembly GCA_027257055.1 of Cephalopachus bancanus. Lineage (NCBI taxonomy): Eukaryota > Metazoa > Chordata > Mammalia > Primates > Tarsiidae > Cephalopachus > Cephalopachus bancanus. The sequence continues at coordinate 331,779 of JAPVLO010001068.1, forward strand.
ACAAATGACAGTAGAGAGTGATTTACTTGTTTATTCAAAAGGCATATGTTATTTCAATAAGAGAATTAGACCCTTTGGGAGAAAAAGGTCAAAATAAACTATGCATTAAACTATATTTCTAATATAGTCTTGTAGTCAAATTATAATCGTATCTCTGTGAAAAAAGGTACAATCTTTAAACAATAAGTTTATTTTAAATGTACTAAGGGAAATTGAAGTCGATCAAAACTGAGAAAAACATGTGCAGTTTAAACCGCTGTCCAATCTACAGAATGTCCACTAGATTGTATCCTTCAGCTCACCTGTGATTTATTTATCTTCATTCAAATTAAGCAACCCCTTCCCCAAAATATAAATATAAATCCAAAGATTTCACAATAGCCATTCCAGTAACAAAGACAGTGGGGCTTGATCTTTTCTTTTTGAAGTACATACACGTAAAGATGCATGGGTTGTGGTATTTTAAACCAGTGCAGTTCAAAACACAATCCATTAGAGCTGAATTACACAGGCCTTCAATCATTTGATGACTGATTTCTCCATGGGGAAATGGCTGATATCAAAAGAAGAGTGACAAGGACAGTTTTTATAACATGTTTTAGGAGAAGAAATGTGGTTAAAATGAGTCTGTGAGAAGACTTTTCTGACAAAGAGCAAATGGCATCAAATTGGATAAATACCCTACATATACAATGACAAAGGAAAGTAAATGGAAAATTATAGCTTTGGCACTTAACTGTATCCAAAAGAAACCGCCAGTCTTTTCAGAAAGAGCTATTTAGTCTGGCAGTTCCTAAGGCCATAATTTTCTTCTTGTTTTGTTTGCTACTTTAATGCAAGATCCTCAGGAAAATAAACTAAAGGGAGTTTTTGAGAGAACTTCTTTCCCTATGTTCTTTGCAAGCATAATCGAATAAAGCATGTGTCTCTTCATCTTCTCTGAGTGATATTTGATTTGGATCTTTTGTGCCTGTATTAAGACTCACTGTGAAATTTGCCATCACTATGTAAGTCTGGGTTTGTTAGGTTAGCACTTTCGGACACTGCGTCTGCTCTTCAAAGAGTTAAGTGGAAATTATGCCTCAGGTTATAGATGAATTGCTAAATAAACTAAGATTTCCCTCAATGTATATGGCAAAATGCTTGCATAGGTGCATAATTCAATCAATTATGCTTTTTATCTCTGAAATTAAACTCTTTACTAAAATATTGATTGTATATTAATCACTTTGGGGTTATGTTGGCACCTTTTATCAATTCTCCCCCCTTTCAGTAATTTTTCTGGGTTGAAAATTGTACACTTCATGCTGAAACATGTTATTCCACTGCCTAAATTCATTCAATAGTTTCTGATTTTTATTACAAAAAAGGGTTAAATAGTACACAGGAACAAATAGGGAATAGGTCAACCCCCCACAACCACCTCTTCAACCTCAGTTTGTACCACATTTTCCTTCACTATTTTTCTTCCATACCCTCTGTTTTTCTTCTGGTTTTTCCTAAAGTCACTCTCCTCTCCCCCTCAGGCTGAAAGGCATTTTTATATGTTGTTTCTTCTACCTGGAACAGTTTCTCCCCTGTTATTGACACATTTAGTATCATTTAGTCCTTTAAAACGCATTTCAACTGTACTTCTTCAAAGAAGTCCTACCTGATAACTCCTCCAAAACTAGATGAATGTAATTTACATTTCTATGTTTGATTGATAAATATGCATCTCACCCACTAGATGCCAAGTTCCAAGAGAATAAGAACCAAGTCTATTTATACTTACCATTTCATGAACATAGTTTAACATCTAGTACTGGTACCAAAAAAAATAAAAAATAAAAAATGTTAGTGGAAAGCATGAGTCTGTATAAGAAAATGTTCTTCTAAATAATCCTACAATACTAATTTAATAATTTTTAACTATATTTCAGCTGTTATTAATCACTTACTAGGCAACTCTTGTTCTCTTACCCTGTATATATCCGTAATATTTTTATCTCTTCTGGTGTAAATTTTAAAAGACATCATTTTTTTTTGAGTTGGAGTCTCACGCTTTTGCCCAGGTTGGAGTGCAGTGGTGTGCTCACGGCCACCACAGCCTTGACCTGCTGGGTTCAGGTGATTCTTCAGTCTCAGCCTTCCAAATAACTGGAGTAACAGGCACACGCCATCATGCCCGGCTTAAAAGGACATCATTTTTTAAAGAAGGCTTTATTTTTCCCCTGAGACTTGTCATCAAAAATATTCAACTATCTACTTGGAATTTGTCAAACAAAACTGAATTATACTTCCTAAACTTCCAATTGTCAACCTCCAAAACTTAACTAAAAGGGCCCCTTTGGCTTCCATTTCCAAAATCTGAGTTTAATACACCCTGATATATTTTTTCTAATTATTCCAGCTTTTCAGACTGAAGAGATAAAATTGTCACTTTTCTTGGCCAGGCACAGACAAATGACTAGGTGATATTCTTCAGACCTGCATATAATCCTTTCCCAGTAAATGGTTTTTGTTGTGCATTTATTTTGGCTAATTTGAACTAGCTCTCTTTTCTGTCCTCATCAATCCTTATATTGCTTGCTATGCTTTTTCCAGTAGAATTTGGCTAGAGTTGATTATCATTTGTAATGTGTCCAGATTCTTTACACTGAACAAACTTTAAAACCCGATTGAACAAAATACTATCAAGTATAAACAGATAAAAAGAGCAGTGTTTTCACACTGAGATAAAATTTGTTAAATAAATATCCAGTAAGGGAAACTTCTGCTTCTAAAGAGATGGAATACACTTACTTTTTCCTATCTCTGCCACTGAATACAACAAAAAACCCTGAAAAATGGAGAGAAGGTAGACCAGTTTTCATTTCTGTCAATGGAAAACACATAAAACACATAAGGGGGTCTGTATTTCCATCCTGATCCAGTGACCATGAGATACCCTTCTCCCTTCTCAAGGGATGATGTCAGAGATGGCATAGTGTAGCGTTAGGTCTTTCACCCACATTCAGCACTAGCAAGGCTATCCCCAACTTACTTTCAGTGGAGGCTATCTGCACAGCATTCAAGAGGTAACCTTAATGCTCCCTGTATGAGTGCATTGATGCATCCAACAGTGATAAGAAGCCCCTCACCAGTTGGGTGTCTTTGAAGTCTAAATGGAGAATCTTGACTTTCACCATCACACAGCCATAACAAGGCCATCACTTCCTATTTCTGCTGAAGTGATGTGAGAATATGCATATTAAAACACAAGATTAAATAATATCCAAATTAATATAGCATAATATTCAAAATGTCCAGGTGTCAATTAAAAATTGCTCATCATACCAAGAGTCAGGAAGATCTCAAAGCGATTTAAAAACAAGCTCAACAGATGCCAACACTAAGATGGCAAAGATGTTAAAATGAGCTGACAATTAATAAAGTAGCCATCATAAACATTATGAAGCATCTATCACAATCACCTTTGCAACAAATGAAAAAAAAAATGAAAGTCTCAGTAAAGAAATAGAAGTTTATTTTTTACAGTAGAACCAATTGGAAATTTTAGAACTAAAAACATAAATAGCTTTTTAAAAGAATAGTGTTAGAAAACAAAACGTATACATGCAAAATAAATACATTTAGATACAGACCTTACAGCTTTCAAAAAAAATTAACTCAAAATGTATCATAGACCTAAATTTAAAATACAAAAATATAAACTACCTATAAGATGAGATAGGAGAAAATCTGGATGAACTTGGCTTGGTGATAACTTTTTAGACACAACATCAAAGGCACAATTCAAGAAAGAAATAAGTGACAAGATGCACTTAATTTTTTTTTTAAATCCTTCTGCTCTGGAAAAGTTACTATCAGGGCAGGTGTGGTGGCTCATACCTGTAATCACAGCATTTTGGGAGACCAAGGCAGGAGAATTGCTTGGGCTCAGGAGTTTGAGACCAGCCTGGGCAGCATAATTAGACCTAGTCTGTACAAAAAAAAATCGAAAAAGTGGCAGGGCATGGTGGCATGTGCTTGTAGTCTCAACTACTCAGGAGGCTAAGGTGGGAGGATATAAGCCCTGAAGGTCAAGGCTGCACTGAGCTGGGATGATGCCACTGCACTCCAATCTGCATGACAGAGTGAAGCTGTGTCACACACACACAGAGAGAGAGAGAATGAAAAGACAAGCTCCAGATTATAAGATTGAAAACACACAAAAGTGTTTTCAATCTTTTTCCTGCACACGGACACACACACAGAGAGAGAATGAAAAGACAAGCTACAGATTATAAAAAAGTATTTGTAAAAGACATATCTGATAAGGGGCTGTATCTGAATATACAAAATAATTAAAGCTCAATAATAAACAGTCAAACAATTTTAAAATGGACCAAATACCTTAACAGGCACATTACCAAAGAAGATATACAGATGGCAAAAAAGTATATGAAAAGATGCTCAACATCATATGTTATCATGGAAATGAAAATTAATAAAAATAAACCCCTACATAGCTGGTACGATGGTAAAACCCCTAAAGATTAACAATGACAAATGCTGATAAAAATATGGGTCAGCAGAAACTTTCATTTATTGTTGGGTAGAAAGAAAAATGGTATGGCCACTTTGGAAGACATTTTGGCAGTTTCTTACAAAATTTTTGCCATGTGATTCAGCAATCAGACTCTTTGGTATTTGCCCAAATGAACTGAAAGCTTATTCTCAAACAAAAACCTGTACATACATGTTTAATGCAGTTTTATTCATATGTATAAAAACTTGGAAGCAACCAAGATGTGCTTCATTGGTGAATGGATAAATTAGCAGTAGTATATTCAAACAATAGAATATTATTCAACACTAAAAACAAATGATCTATCAGGTCATAAATAGATGGAGAAATCTTAATATTACTATGAAAAGTCAATCTGTTGATGGATTGAAGCTTTTATCATTATGTAGTGACCTTCTGTATCTTTTTAAATTTTTGATAGCTTAAAGGGTATTTTGTCTGATATTAAGATCACAATTCCTGCTTTTTGTGTTCTATTCACCTGAAATTTTGCTTCCCATCCTTTTACTTTGAGTCTGTGAGTGTCCTTTCTGGTGAGATTAGTCTCTTGAAGACAATGTATTGTTGCCTCATGACATTTTATCCATTTTGCCATTCTATGTCTTTTCAGTGATGCACTTAGTCCGTTCACATTCAGGCTAATTATTGAAATGTAAGTTTATCCCTGTCATGAGGTTCTTATAGAGTTGTTGTTGTTCCTGCTTGTTTGTTGTCTTTCTTTTGACTTTTGGGTTGATTCATGTGTGTTTTCAATCTTTTTCCTGCACTCTTGTGAAGAACATTGTCATTCCTTTTTCCCTTTCTTCTGTGTTTAATACTTTCTTAACTGTTTCCTGTAGGGCTGGTCTAGAGGCAGCATAAGTTCTTAGGGATTGAATGTCTGGGAAAGAATTTATTTCTCCCTCACTGATGAAGCTTAGCTTAGCTGGGTAAGTTATTCTTGGTTGCAATTATTTATCTTTGAGAACTTTGAAGATTGGGCTCCAAGCTCTCCTAGCCTGAAGGGTTTCTGTGGTTAAATCTGATGCTATTCTAATTGGTCATCCCTGGTAGGTAGTCTGACTCTTTCCTCCTGGTGTCTTTAGGATTTCTTCTTTTATACCTACTTTGTCAATGTAGGTTAATCAATTGTAACAAATGCACTACTCTGGTACAAGATGTTGATACTGGAAAAAGCTGTGTGGGGGGGTGAGGAGGTATATGGGAAATCTCTATATTTTTCACTCAGTTTTTCTTTAAATGTAAAACTTCTCTAAGAATATAGTCTATTATTAAAAAGACATACAATAATTTTTTTTAAATGACTCAATAGATAGACACAACTGCAGAATGGAGAGAATACAGGAAATAATCAGGTAACTTGAATACAGAAAAATATAAATTACCTGTTCTGATAAACAAAAGAAGTAAACTGGAAAAAATTAACAACATATCAGAAATATGTGAGACTAAAAAAAAAATCTAACATTTATGTAAAATAGCATCTCAGAAGAAGAAACAAAGTGGTGTTGTTGAAAGAGTATTAAAAGATTTAGCAGCTGAACATTCTCCAAATTTGGTAAAAGACAATCTTCAGGCTCAAGAAGCTGAGGAAAGTCCAAATAGGATTTCAAATAAATCCACACTAAGAAAATCACAATTAATATTCTGATAACTGATAACAATGAAAGTAGCCAGAGAAAAATAACACATTTTTATTACGGAAATGTCAATTAGAATGGCAGCAGATTTCTCACCAGAAGTTATGAACTAAAGGAAACAGCAAAACATGTTTCAAGAGCTAAAAGAAAAGTACAGTTAACCCAGAATTCTGCGGTGAGCAAATATACCAATCAGGAATGAAAGAGGAAATAAACATTCTCAGATTTTTTAAAAAATGAAAAAAAATTGTCATCAGCATTCCTACCCTTAAAAAATGATTAAATGAGGTTTTTTTAAACAAAAGAAAATGTTAAAAGAAGGAATCTTGTGATATTAGGGGAAAACCCCCCACACACCAAAAAAGCAAATAATATTTGCTGTATTAGTCAGGGTTCTCAAGAAAATCAGAGCTAGTTGTATGTGTGTGTGTGTGTGTGTGTGTGTGTGTGTGTGTGTGTGTAGAGAAAGAGGAAACAGAGAGAGAGAGAGAGAGAGAGAGAGAGAGATTGATTGAGAGATTACAATGAATGAGTGCATGCAAATTTGCAAACTGATAAATCCCAAGATTTGCAGTCAGCAAGGTGGAGACCCAGAAGAGTCAGTGGTGTAATTTCACTCTGAAAGCCAGCAGGCTCCAGATCATGAACCAGTGTTTCAGTTTGAATTTGAAGGAAAAAAACCAAAACAAAACAAAACAAAAAACACTGATGCCCCAGCTCAAAGGCAATCAGGCAGGAGAAATTCCCTTTTATTAAGGAAAAAACTGGACTTTTGTTCTATTCTGACTCTTTAAATGAATGGATGAAGCCCATTCACATTAGAATGGGCAATCTGTTCTACTCAGTCTATTGATTTAAATGTTAAAATCATGCAAAAACATCCTTTAAAAAACTTCCAGAATACTGTTTAACCAAATACCTGGGTACCCTGTGGCTCAGTCAAATTGACACATAAAAATTAGTCATCACTTGGGTAAATAAAACAGATTTTCATTTTTCTGTTAAGTTTTCAAAATTATGATTGATGGCTGATGCAAAAATTATAATGCTGGCTTATGTGGTACTCAATGTATTAGAGATAATGTTTAAGACAATTGTACTACAAATAGAAGTAAAGGGGCATAGAGAAGCAAACTTTCTACATTTCACTTGAATTGGTAAAATGTTGATAGTAGACGGAGATAGTGTGTGTGTATATACATACATACATATGTAATATACATATGTGTGTATAATATATGTATATGTGTATGTATATATATGCATCATATATATATAAACACAAATACATACACACACACACAGACATACACACACATAATTGACATGTGGGCACCAATCTCCTGCACTGAAGAAACTATATGTATAAGTTTTGACTCTCCCAATATACAACTACTAATAACTTACTGTTAAACAGAAGTCTTACCAATAACAAAAACAGTTGGTTAACAAATATTTTGTATGCTATATGCATTATGTACTGATGTACAGTATTCTTACAATAAAATAAGCTACGGAAAAGAAAATGCTATTAAGAAAATTATAAGGAAGAGTAAATATATTGACTATTAATTAAGTGGAAGTGGATTATCAAGGCCTTCATCCTTATCATCTTCATATTCAGTAGGCTGAGGAGGGAAAGGAAGAGAAAGGGTTTGGTCTTGCTGTCTCAGGGGTGTCAGAGACAGAAGAAAAGCCATGTAGAAGTGCATCTGCACAAAATCAAGCTGTCCAAGGGTCAACTGTAATATATGTGTGTACACACACACACACACACACACACACACACACACACACACACACACACATATATTACATATTACATGACATATATTTTATATAATTGTATATGTATACATTTAATATTTTTTAATATACCTACAGCAACCCCATAAAATTTAGAAAATGAGTTACACTCAAAGATACTATAGATAAATCAAAATTAAATTTAAAATATTCGCTTATCCCACAGTGAGGAAGAAAAAAAGGAAAAAGAGAAGTAAAAAATACAGAAAGAAGAAAACAAAACCATAAAGTGGCAGATTTAGGATTTAGCATATCAATAGCTTTATTAAGTATAAATGATTTAAATATATTAAAAAATGTATAAATGTATAAAATAAAATAAATATATAAAAGGCAGAGATTGACAGGTGATAAAAAAGTATATGATCCAACTACATGCTGTCTACCAAAATAATAGTCAAATACAAAAGTAAAAGATGAGAAATGATATATCATGCAAATTGGACCAACAGAAAGCAAGAGTGAATATATTATTGTCAGATATAGGAGATTTTCAAGCAGATAACATCAGCAACTACAGAGAAGATTATTACATAATCTATAAATTACAGCAATTTTAAATATCTACACCAAATCAAAGCAGATAATAGAAAAATACTGATAAAAACCAGTAGAACTTAAAATAAAATAAAGAAATCAGCAATCTTACTTGAAGACTACCACATGTTTCAGCAATTGATAGAAAAAGTAGATAGAAACCATCAAAGATTTATAATAATCCAACAACACTATCAACTAAAAGAATCCACCTCACATTTATAGAACATTCTGTCCCCAAATAGCACAACGCACAGTTTTTCAAATACTGATAGAGCATATATTAAAATAGGCTTTATCTTGGACTATAAAGAAAACCTCAGCAGGTTAAAAAGATTTGGAATCATATTGAGTGTGTTTCTTAGCCATAATAAAATTTAATTAAAAATCAATAATAGAGGATAAAAGAAAAATCTTTAAACACTTGAAAAAATATATAATTCATAGTAGTTCATGAGTCAGAGAGAAAGTTTCAAGGGAAATAAAAATCTACAATGGATTAAATGAAAATGAAAATAGAACATATTAAAATCTGTGCAGGCAGCTAAAATAGTGCTAAATGGGAAATTTGCAGCACTAAATCCATCCATTAAAGAAAGAAGAAAAACATCTGATCAGTAATATAAACATCTACCTTAAAAACTGAGAAAAAGTAGAATAAACTAAGTCCAATACAAGTAGAAAGAAGAAACTGACAAAAATAAATGCAGAAAATAATAAAATTGAAGGCAGGGAAACAATAGAAAATATGAATGAAACAAAAAGCTGGAATTTGAAATGTTTAACAAAATTGCCACACTTTTAGAAATACTGATAAAAAGGAGACAGAAAATACAAATTACTAATATCATGAATGAGACAGGGGCTATTACTACAGATCTGCAGGCATCAAAGAATACAAATGGCTTCAAATGTACAACTCAAAAATTCTCATAAAGGACAAACTAACAAAATTCACCATAACAAATAAACTATTTTAATACCTTTATAATGATTATAGAAATAGAATTCAGCCGGGCTCGGTGGCTCAGCCTGTAATCCCGTGCCTTTGGGAGGCTGAGGTGAGTGAATTGCCTGAGCCCGCGGGTTCAAGACCCGCCTGGGCAGCGAGACCTCATCTCTACAATAAATCAAAAAATGAGCTGGGTGTGGTAGCGCATGCCTGTAATTCCAGCTACTCAGAAGGCTGAGGCGGAAGGATCGCCGGAGCCCAGCAGGTCGAGGCTGCGGTGGCCGGGAGCGGCCACTGCACTCCAGTCTGGGCGACAGAGTGAGACTTCGACTCAAAAAAAAAAAAAAAAAAAAATAGAATTCATAATTAAAACTTTCCTGAATAAGAATTCTCCATGCATATGCAACATTACTGAAGAATTTTAGCAAATATTTAAAGAAAAAATAATACCAATTCTACACAATCTTTTCCAGAAAATAGAAGAGGACAGGACATTCCCTATCTATTTCATGAAACCAGTATTTTCCTGTTACTCAAATTTGACAAAGAAAGTACAAAAAAGTAAAATACAGCTCAATATACCCCATGATCTTAGACACAAAAATTCTTAAATAATTATTAGCAAACAAAAGTCAGCAATTTATAAGAATTACACAACATGACCAAGTGAAATTTATTTCAAAGATGCAAGACTGATTTGAAAGTCAGTCATTGTAATAAAACATTAACTGGCTTAAGAAGAAAAATCACATGTTCATATCAATGGATGAAGCAAAAGCATTTAATAAAATTCATCATCCATTCATGAAAAAAGATTCTCATACAACTAGAAATGGAGACAAAGATTCTTAAGTTCATAAAGAGAACTACAGCCAACATCATACTTAATGATGAAAAGTTGAATGGTTTCTTCCTAAGATTGGGAAGAAAGCAAGGATTTCATTCACACTACTACTATTCAACAGCACAGAAAGTTCTAATTAGTAGAATAAGGGAAAAATAAATAAATAAAGTCATGTCAGAAGGGACTAAATATAACTGTTCCTATTTGAAGATTATGGTCTACATAGAAAACCTAACCAAAATACCCCTCCCCCAAAAAGAACTGTTAGAACAAATGAGTGGGTTTGGCAAGATTACAGGTTAAAAGATTTATGCAAATTAATTGTATTTTCGTACTAGTATTGAGAGTGAAGGAAAAAAATTAAATACAATAATATTTACAATGGTTAAAAAATAAAATATGCAAATATAGCAAAACATATTCAAGACGTGTTAAAAACTATAAAATATTCATGAAAGAAGTCAAGGACTATCTAAACAAATGTAGAGAGTTACTGGGTTTATAGATTAGAAGACTCAGCATGAACAAAGACTATTATTTCCAAATTCGTATATAGGTTTAAATGCAATGCGTATCAAAATATCAATAAGCTATTCTGTAGATATAGATAAGATAGTCCTAGAACTTATACAGAAAGGCAGACATTGGCATAGCTAAGTCATATAATCCCAACTGTGTAGTGTTGTTAGAGAGATGAACATATGGATCAATGAAACAGAATAGAAAAACCAGACACAGACCTGAACCCAAGTTATTGATTTTTGACAAAAGTGCAAAAGCAATTCAATGAAGAAAGTATAGTCTTTTAAACAAAGGTGCCGAAGTCATTGGCTATTCATAGCTGACAAAAACAACAACAAAACATTGACCTTAGTCTTACAATTCATATAAAAATGAACTCAAAATGTATCACAAAGTGAATGTAAAATGTGGATCTATATATCATTTACAAGATAACATAGAAGAAAATCTTCAATCCCCAAGGCTTGGTGAGGCATTTTTAAACATGACACCAAAATCACAATCCTTAAAAGAAAACAAGTTAACAAATTTTACTTACTTCATCAAAATTAACATCTTATACTCTGTGAAGAACCTCATTAAGAGCCTGAAAAGATAAGGTTGAGACTTGAAAATATTTGCAAATCACGTCTGACAAAGGATTCATATTTATAATATACAAATAACTTTCTAAAGTCAACTTTTAACATCTCCAATTAGAAGTGGGCAAGAGACATTTTAATGAAGAAGTTTCATGGCTGACAAAGCACATGAAAATATATTCAGTATCACTAACAATTAGAAAAATTAAAATAAAGGCATGATGAGATATCACTACACATGTATAAGAACTGGTAAAATAGAAAACAGTGGTTATCAATAGCTGATGAAGATGCAGGAAAACTGAATTTCTCATATATTACTCTCAGGAATATAAAGTGGTACAACAATTCTGGAAGATAGTTTGTCAACTTCTTTAAAAAACAAACAGCCGGGCTTGGTGGCTCAGCCTGTAATCCAGCGCCTTTGGGAGGCTGAGGTGAATGGATTGCCTGATTCTGAGTGTTCGAGACCCCCCCTGGGCAGCGAGACCTCATCTCTACAGTAAATCAAAAAATCAGCCGGGCATGGTAGCGCGCTCCTGAAATTCCGGCTACTTGGAAGGCTGAGGCGGAAGGATCGCCGGAGCCCAGCAGGTTGAGGCTGTGGTGGCCGGGAGCGGCCACTGCACTCCAGTCTGGATGACAGAGTGAGACTCCAACTCAAAAAAAATAAACAAAAACAAAAACAAATATCCACTTACCATGTGACACAACAATTACACAACTGGGTATTTATCCCAGATAAGTTAAAATTTGTATCCACACAAAAGTCTGCACATGATTATTCATAGCAACTTTATTGGCATTACCCTCAAAACTGAAAAAAAAACTTCAAACGTCTCTTAATGGGTTAATGGTTAAGTGAACTGTGGTATGTCCATACCATGGAATACCATTCAACAATAAAAAGGAATAAAATATTAATGCACACTACAACTTGGATGAAACTCAAAGGCCATTATGCTGATTTTAAAAAGCCATTCTCAAAAGATCACAAACTGTAGGATTCCATTTACATAACACTCTTTTTTTTTTAAGTTGGAGTCTCATTCTGTTGTCTAGAATGGAGTGCAGTGGCAAGCTCATGACCCACCGCAGTCTCGACCTGCTAGGCTCAGGTAATCCTTCCACCTCACCCTTCCAAGTAGCTGGAACAACAGGCATGCACCACCACATCTGGCTAATTTTTTTATTAACTGTAGAGATGAGGTCTTGCCAAGTTGCCCAGGCTGGTCTCAAGCTTGTGGGCTCAGGCAATTCTCTCACCTCAGCCTCCCAAAGTGCTGGGATTATAGGCGTGAGCCACAGTGCCGGGCCTATATAACATTCTTGAGATGACAAAATTATAGCAATGGAGAATAGTTTAGTTGTCAGGGATTAAGGATTGTGTTGGGGAAGGGAAAAAGTGTGACTCTAAAGGAGTAGCATGAGAGATATCTTTGTAGTGATGGTGCACAAATCTACTACTGTGATAAAATGAAGGAGAATTACATACACATATTATACCAAGGCTGATTTCTTAGTTTTGAGATTGTATTATATTATATTTAGCCATTTTGGGAACCTTAGTGACAATAAATTTAAAAAATAAGCCAGGCATGGTAGTGCGTGCCTGTAGTTCCAGCTACTTGGAAGGCTGGGGCGGAAGGATCGCCTAAACCCAGAAGGTTGAGGTTTGTGATGGCCATGAGTGTGCCACTGCACTCTAGCCTGTGAGACTCTGACACAAAAAAATATATTTACATGATAATTTTCTTAATCTTTGTAATTAAAATAAAAAATTTGATATTATAACAATGGAACATTTCTCAAGTCTATTAGCCAGCACATTGCTCTTGCTATCACTATACTTTGTTTTTGTGATACTTACTATCCACTAAGCCCAGAAGGAGGGTATAATGTTTTTCTTGATAACTGTTAGTATAGGGCACTACTTGGGAAAATGTTATCAAAAAGTCATTGTTGCTTCAGTAAAACCATTCCACAAGATGCTCAGTAAGATATTTTCTGGAAAGAATTTTATATCTGGAATTCACAGTTGGAAAAAATATAGATCTTTACTTTTCAATTACTAAAAAAAATAGCAGTCTATATCAATCATTTTAGTAAAAATTTTGTTTCAAACGCTAGCCTCTATAAACACTTAAATATAAGAAATTATCTATTTAAAGCAACTTCTAAAGCCTGTTGCTTTGAGATGTGTTTAGTAGTAATTAAAAATATTCACAATTCTTCAGTTTGCTCTAATACTTTCTGTTGAATGCACAATCTCTACATTATTATTATTTCTGGATTCAATATTTATCACGAATACTACTGCACATGATTTTAGGCTTATTCATCCTATTACAGTTTTGTGGTAATAAAATTAGCATGTTGTGTGTCTTAATCTGTTGGTGTTGTTATAGCAAAATACCTGAGCTTGGGTAATTTTTAAACAACAGAATCTTATTTCTCACATATTTGAACACTGAGCAATCCAAGATCAAGTTTCCAGCAAGACTGATGCCTAGTGAGGACTATTCTTTGCTTTCAATATGGTGCCTTATTGTTGTATTCTCTGGAGGGAATAAAGGCTGTGTTCTTCCATGGCAGAAGAGAGGGAAGAACAAGACAGTGCTGTCTTCAGTCTTGAGCCCATTTATGAGGTTGCAGCTCTCATGACTTAATCGCTTCCCAAAGGCAATACCTCATACTGTTGCACTGAGGATTAAGGTTCAACGTGAATTTTGGAGGAGACACCAACATCCAAAGAATAACACTGTGTTTAAATCATCATCTCAATATTTGAATACTTTACAAATAAAACTCTTTCTCTTTAATGGTTTATAACCTAATGGAATGAAGTAGTTGAATGCTAGATACAGTTCTTAAATTTTACTTTATTTAATGTTATGAGTGTCGGTATGCAAAAAACTACAAAGTTAAGTATTACTTTATAATCTGGTCAATATTATTATGTAAATTTTTATAAATATTTGCTGTCTTAAAAGTGTTATAATTTCCTTCTTAAATTGTACAGTTGACCAAAAAAAACTGATGAAAAAAATGTTGACAACACATACAAATGGAAGGACATCCCATGTCATAGATTGGAATAATTAATAATTAATATTGGAATAATTAATAATTGCTAAAATGATCATACTGCCCAAAGCAATGCACAGATTAAACAAAATATCTATCAAAATATCAACATAATTCTTCACAGAAATAGGAAAAGCAATCTTAAAGTTTATATGGAACCAAAACAGTGCCTGAATAACCAAAGCAAACCTTAGCAAAAAAGAACAAATGTGGACATCACAATGCCTAACTTCAAGTTATACTACAAGATTGTAGTAACTAAAACAGCATAGTATTGGTAAAATAATATACAGATAGATCAATGGAAGAGAATTGAGAACCCATAAATAAAGCCACATACCTACAACCAATTGATTTTCTATAAAATCAGCAAAAATCAAAAATTGGGAAAGACACCTTATTCAGTAAATGGCGCGCGAAAATTTGCTAGCCATTTGCAGAAGAATGAAACTGGACCTCAACCTATCACCATATACAAAATTTAGCTCAAGAAGGATTAAAAGTTAAATGTAAGACCTAAAATTATAAAAACCCAGTAGGAAACCTAGGAAAAATTATTCTGGACATCAGCTTATGCACAGAATTTATGATGAAACTCCCAAAAGCAATTACAACAAAAACAAAAATAGACAAATTGAACTTAATTAAACTAAAAAGTTTCTGCACAGCAAATGAAATAATCAACAGAGTGAAGAGAAAACCTAAACAATAAGAGAAAGTATTTGCAAATTATTTCTCAACGGGCTTGTATCCAGAATCTGCAAGGAACTCAAACGACTCACCGTGAAACAAAAAACCCCATCAACAAGTATGCAAAGTACACAAATAGACACATCTCAAAAGAAGACACACAAACAGCCAACAAACATATGATAAAATGCTCAACATCACTAATCATCAGAAACTACAATGAGAAAACATCTTACACCAGTCAGAATGGTTATTATTAAAAAGTCAAAGAACAGATGTTGACATGGTTGCAGAAAAAAGGGAACGCTCATCCACTGTTGGTGGGATTGTAAACTGGTTCAACCTCCATGGAAAACAGTATGAGAATTTCTCAAAGAACTAAAAATTGAATTACCATTTGACCCAGCAATCTCATTACTAGGAATCTATTTAGAGGAAAATAAATCACTGTATTAAAAAGATACCTGTACTTGTATGTTCATTGCAACCCTACTCACAATAGAAAAATCATAGAACCAACTTAAGTGCCCACCAATGAATGAATGGATAAAGAAAATGTGGTAAATATACACCATAATATACTATGCAGTCATAACAAAGAATATCATTCCCTTTGCAGCAACATAGATGGAGCTAGAGATCATCATCTTAAGTGAACTAACTCAGAGACAGAAAACCAAACACTGCACATTCACACTTAAATGCAAGAGCTAAATAGCCACAAAGATGGAAAACATGGACACAGGAGGCACCAATAAGATGGGAGGTGGGGAGAAGGATTACAATTCAGGAGTTACCTATTGGCCATAACATTCACTATCTGGGGAATGGGCCACCTGAGACCCAATCCCCACCACTACACAATATGTCCACGTAACAAACACACACTTGTACCCCTTGAACCTACAATAAAAATGAAAAAATTCAAATTAATAAATATACACTAATTTAATATTTGTATTGACTTTCAAATAATTTTTATTATCTCTTACTTTAGTCTCCCAAATAGTTGGGTCTGCAGGTGCATGCCAACATGAGACTGTTTTTTAATCAGCCAGAAATTTAAGGACGCCAGAAATTATGCTGAATCAGGCATTCAGTTTTTTAAAAAACCTTCTAAGACCAAGGCCAAAACCAAAGATAAGCGGTAGAATATGGCTTGATACAAAGACAAAGCACAAAATTAAGTCCTTTGCTTTTTATTATACTATAACAGAATAAAGTTCATGTATTCTTAGTCATTTTTTCAGAACTTTCTTTATCACCCTGATTTACATTTATAACACAGATTTTGTCTTTTGCTAACTGTGCCTGCATTATTATATCTGTGGTTTTACTAAGATTGTTCAATGATAATAAAGGGAATAAATACACCTTAATAAATGCTATAATAATGGAAAGCATAAAAAGATTTTGTTGTTCTATGCTTTAATTCTACATTTCAGATTAATAGATTTGACCCATTTATTTCACATGACAGTACATTTATTACCCCAGGATTATGAAAACCATTTCTTTTTTTTTTTTTTTTTTTTGAGTTGGAGTCTCACTCTGTCGCCCAGACGAGTGCAGTGGCCGCTCCCAGCCATCGCAGCCTCGACCAGCTGGGCTCCGGCGATCCTTCCGCCTCAGACTTCCGAGTAGCCGGAATTATAGGCGCGTACTACCACGCCCGGCTAATTTTTTGATTTATTGTAAAGATGAGGTCTCACCTGCCCAGGCGGGTCTCGAACTCGCAGGCTCAGGCCATCCACTCACCTCAGCTTCCCAAAAGCGGAGGATTACAGGCTGAGCCACCGAACCCGGTTTAAAACCACTTCTAATGCCTAGATTCAATTAACCAGAACAGTACTGAAATACATACTGAAAATTCATTGAGATTATTTTTAACATAAATTCTTAATTACAATTGCATTATGATCTCATTCACTTTAAGTAATTCAGAACGAGGGTTATGCAAATTATCTACAGTGTACTTCATCTGAAGATAATATTGAAATTAGAATATGAACATGGTAAACCATAATAAAGCCTTTATTAACTGCCAAGTATTGTGAAGGGTCTGAGATTTTATCCAAGTCACAAGTTAACAAGTTAGGCTGCTACGATTCTGGATGTTGTTAAAAGACATGAGAATCCTGGATCAAAGACAAAGCATGGTATATTATTCACAGCAGTAGCAGCAGCCAGAATATCAGCATTTGCAGAGGTTTCTTGAGTTGCAATTTCCACAAAGCAATGTGAAAATGACCAGGTGATAACTATACACAAAATAGACTGCATTATAAGAGGTGAACCTTGAGTATAGAAAACCCAAATCTTTATAATAAGTGGTAAACCTGTCTGATCTTTGTCTGAACAAGAAACATTGTTTTCCAAAGTTGTTCACTCTGAGAATATCTTAGAAAAATATAGTCCTGAACAGCGTGTCTACTTGCAGAATGTATAAAGAAATATCAGACCCATGGAAAATTGTTCCCAACATTTCATTTCTGATAAATAATAAATATCATTATTACAGTTATGTAGTGCTTACTGTGTACTAGTATTGTTTAAAAGACTCTTGTCTATATTAAATATTGGATAATTTCATAACCATATGAATTAAGTGCTAGTATTGTCAGCCTCATTTCACAGATTCAGATGCTAAACCAGAGAGGTTAAGTACCTTTCCCAAGGTCATACAGCCAGTAAGTAGTAGAGCTGAGACATAGACCCAAGTAATGTAATTACAGACCTGTTTCTTATTCACTATGTCATACTGCCTCTCAGTTATTATTTACATACTTTTATATTATTTGATGTGTTGATATATCAAATTATCTTATCTCATATGTAAGATGGCCGGTTCTTTTTTGTTGAGTTGTAGTCGCACTCTGTCACCCAGACTGGAGTGCAGTGGCTGCTTCCGGCCACCGCAGCCTCAACCTGCTGGGCTCTGGCGATCCTTCCGCCCCAACTTTCCAAGTAGCTGGAACTACAGGCACACGCTACCACACCCGGCTAATTTTTAATTTTTGTTGTAGAGATGAGGTCTTGCCAAGTTGCCCAGGCGGGTCTCGAACCCGCGGACTCAGGCAATCCACTCACCTCAGCCTCCCAAAGGCGCAGGATTACAGGCTGAGCCACCGAGACCGGCTGGCAGGTTCTTGTACTTTGAAGAAATTTTTGCTTCAGCATGCCTCCACATCAAGCTAAGGAAGCTCTAAAAAAATCATCCACTGTATTATGAATCAGGGAGCCCTTAAGAATGGAACATGTAAAGAATATGATTAGGAGATAGTCAACAGTCATATGATAATGAGGAGAAGCTTCTTTCTAGACCTCGTAACATTCATATCCTTTCTTATTAAAACTTTGACATGCCCTCGTCTCTTTCTCTCTTTTGGTTTCTCAAATCTAGGTGAATATTTTGCATTGTCTTTACATTTGGTATTGGTCTTTCAAACATTTATTCAATTTAAGTTGTCTTGGTTCTTTGAATATAAATAAGCTTCCTAACTTACAACCCCTGATTTTCCATCATTACCACAAAGGTATTCTGAGAGGTTTTACAAAATATCTTTTTTTTTTTTGAGTTGGAGTCTCACTCGGTCGCCCAGACTGGAGTGCAGTGGTCGCTCCCGGCCACCGCAGCCTCGCCTGCTGGGCTCCAGCGATCCTTCCACCTCAGCCTTCCGAGTAGCCAGAATTACAGGCATGCGCTACCACGCCTGGCTGATTTTTTGATTTTTATTGTAAGATGAGTCTCTCGCTGCCCAGGCGGGTCTCGAACCCGCGGGCTCAGGCAATCCACTCACCTCAGCCTCCCAAAGGCGCGGGATTACAGGCTGAGCCACCGAGCCCGGCACAAAATATCTTAATGAAGTTCATATACTGTCTTTCTGTGCTCTTCTCACATTCACCATTTTGACAAAAAAATGAACGCTGTGAAAATTATAAAATGAGGTGATTTTGACTTGACTTGTTATTAATTAATAGATAATGGTGCATGGTAAGTACCACTCTACCTCTAACTTTTCATTAAAGCCCTTTAACAGGGATTAGTTTATCTTAGAAAATGCATGAGCTTCCTCCTTTTCTGCTGAAAAGTATAATTGTGAGAGAAAATTGCATGGTAAGGGCACTGAACAGTAAAAATGTGGGTGATGAAATATCTGTGTTCCTTTGGGATGAAAGGGGACATATTCATGGTAGCATGTAAAAATGCAGAAATTGTAGTCAAACACCCCTATGTTTGAAACAGTACTGGGCAAGAGAGAATTAAGGTAATAATGTCTAATTTGCAGTGTCTTTGTAAGAATTAGAAGCCACAGAAGTTACATTAAAAGGGTTTGTTTTTCACAGTACTTGGCATTTAGTATTTTAATTATGTTATCATTGAATGGCAGGGAAAATTACAAGGGTAAAGATAAAAAAACATGAAATTCATATTCATATTTATAATGTACGGGTATTATTTAGATCTTTATTAAATGAAATGTCAAAAAATTATGTGTGAATCAGTTGCAATTTTAAATAATAACTGAATACTTGATAATGTTAGAAGAAACTTTTTATTTTAGGTGCAAAAATAATATTGTTTTTCCATTCCCTGCTCATGAATTGGAGAAGAAGCAATATTGTCAAGATGTCCATGCTACCCAAAGTAATCTACAGATTCAATGCAATACCCATCAAATTACTAACATCATTTTTCTCTGGCCTGGAAATGACAATACATAAACTCATATGGAAACAGAAAAGAGCACGAATAGCCAAAATAATCCTGAGCAAAAGGAACAATGGGAGGTATCACACATCCAGACTTTAAACTTTATTACAAGGCTACAGTAACTAAAACAGTCTGGTATTGGTACAAGAATAGACACATAAGCCAATAGATCAGGATAGAGATTCTGGAAGAAAAAACATGGTTTCTCAACGAACTCATCTTTAACAAAGCCACCAATAATAATCGCTGGGGATAGGAGACCATATATTGCAAACTGTGCTGGAAAACTGGCTGACCACATGCAGAAGACTGAAACTGGATCCCTTCCTATCACAATATACAAAAAACAACTCAAAATGGATCAAAGCCTAAAATGTAAAACCTCAAACTATAAGAATTCTAGAAGAAAACATAGGAAACACGATTATGCAAATCGGAGTAGACAACAAATTATTGACCAAGTTCCCAAAAGCGATGCAATAAAAGCTAAGATAGATGAGTCCTCATCAAGCTAAAAAGCTTTTGCACAGCAAAAGAAACCATCAAGAGAGTGAGGAGACAACTCACAGAATGGGAAAAAAAATATTTGCTAGTTATATATCTGACAAAAGGTTAACATCCAGGATATACAAAGAACTCAAATGAGTTGAAAGAAAATAAACAAACAGTCCTATTAAAAATGGGCAAAGGATGTAAAAAGTCACTTTTCAAAAGAAGATATATAAGCAGCCAACAGATACATAGAAAAATTCTCAGCCTTACTAATCATCAGAAAAATGCAAATCAAGACTACATAGAAATGCAACCTAACTCCAGTAAGGATGCCCATCATAAATAAATAAATAAATGAATAAATAAATAAACAAACAAACAAATAAAACAGTTGCTGATGTGGGTGCAGAGAAAAGGGAACACAAGCTAGTTCAAACTGTATGGAAAGCAATGTGGCTATTCCTAAAAAAACTACAAATTGACCTTTCATATGATCCAGTAATCCCTCTCCTGGGAATACACCCAGAAGAACATAAATTGTTCTACAAAAAAGACACCTGCACATGCATGCTTATTGCCTCACTGTTGACAATAGCAAAAACATGGAACCAACCCTACTGCCCATCAATGGATAAAGAAAAGTGGCACATATACAAGATGGAGCATTACACAACCATAAAGAAAAACAAAATTATGGACTTCGCAGCCAATTGGATGGAATTGGAGGCCATCATACTTAGTGATCTATCACAGAAACAAAGAACTGAATACTGCATGTTATCACTCATAAGTGGGTCCTGAACATTAAATAAACAGTTGCTGGGTAATGCCAGGGGAAGGGTGAGGCACATAACAACACAAAGGGTACTGGGTCCCAAACCGGAGGAAGTGAAGGCCCATTGTAGGCCCAAATTCCATCTGCATGCAGCCTGCTTGTGTAGTTCATCTTTACTTGTAGCTCACATCACTATAATAAAATAAAACTTTAAAAAATTATATTGCGATTAGGTTTTTTAAAAAATAAGTCTTTTATTTATGCAAACTGAAGATTTCATGGATATGAAAGGGAAGCAGATGGATTGTAAATGGGGAAGGATTTTTCATGTGATAATGATCTTAAAGACTGAAGAATGGATACCTGAGTGCACATTATGTTCATATGTCTATATACATGTATGTTTAAAATTCTTCATAATAAATAAGTAAAATAAATAAAGAATTCCCCCAAAAAGAGGGAAAAGAGGAAGACAAAGATGTGGATCTTAGCCTGAGGAGTTATGCCACCTTAAGAAGCCACAAATCCATACAAAGGCACAGAAGATCTGATGAGTAGCACAAACACATAAAGCTTGTGCAAGAGAAGCGTTGGAGGCCAATGGAGACTTTTATAGATATGATAATCACCATAAATATCACATAAGATAAGAAGTTATTTGTATTAAATATCAATTTCAAAACTTATTTTGAATTCTCTTCACTAACTTCTTTCAATCATAACTATAATCAATACCTATAATAATACCTATAATAATATCTATAATACCTATAGTCATACCTATAATCAACTCATAGGTTTGTTCGTGGTTTTATTTTATCTTGATGGTTGACTGTCCAACAGTATATTTTCCCTTCTTTGAAATATAATCTTCTAATGCATTTGAAATATTCTTGCTGATATAAAATGCTTCTTTTATTTCCTCAAGACACACACATTGTGGAATATATTAAAAACTTTCCCTTACCTTATGTGTTATTTCAATCATGTACACCTTAACTCTCTTCATAAGAAAAAAAATCATTAAAATGATGTTAGAGATTATGTAGGATTGACCAAAAACGCAGCTGAGACCATCATTTTAGTTACAGAAATTTCAGATGTCAAACAATCAAATAGATGACTACATAATTGATTCTAATTGCTTGTTAAGATGAAAGCAACAACTAGCAAGAAGATATCTTGATTCATAATTTTAATGACTGAATCAGAGCTCTGTAGTGACTCAAATTTGCGAGATTAACTGCTACTGGGCTGAATAGAAGTAAATCAGCTAGTGAGGGATGCATACTTTATACGTGACATATGTCAGAAATCATAGTGAGGGTAAGTTAAGAAGAATCATATTAATATTAGCATACAGCAATTGTACAACACAGTGCCATTTACAAAACACCTTCATATGTGGCTCAATTCAGTCTTCACAATTTTATTATATACCATTGTCAGCATTTTATGTTGGGAAATGTATCTGAAAGAAAAGCAGTTTAAATGCCTTACCCAAATTTATACATGTAATGAGCATTTAAGTTCCTACTGAAGACAACACGTTAATCCAGGGGTTTTTTCCACTGTTTTCAGTTGCCATCCACAGACACCAAATCATAATTTTTCTAAAGCCATACTATTACTAAAAATTAATTCTCATTAATTTGTATTTTGAAGCATAAGTTATAGTTTTATAATCATCTTTGAGAAAGATGACCGAATAAAGAAACAAAAGACTCTGCATACATTGTTAAGAAACAATGTGTTAACTTATGAAAACCGAAACTAAAAATTTTGATGCAGAAAACTTAGAGTGAGAATAGCTGACTAAACTTAATCAGTCAAAAATATCTACGGCTTCCTGATGCATGAGAGAACAACACCTGATAAGGCAAAATCCTTTGCCAGAAAGTCTTGCTCACACTTTGTTCCCTTAGTTCAAAAATAGTCATAAAAATGGAATTCAGGAGAACTTCACTGAAATTACCAATAAAGTTGTGTTTATTATAAAAATGAACTCAAAAACTCTTCATTCAACAGTCATTTATTAAGAAACTCTTAGTTAACGGGCCTTGCCCTTTAAGATCTGGAGATTATTAGATACATAAGTGATAGCTCTTTGAAATCTCTCAGTCCATTGCAGTGGGGGGGCGGCCTTTAAAGAAATGGCTACAGTACAATGTGATCAGTGTTCTTGGGAAAGATGTTATAAAGGCAATATAAGCATAGAAATAATCCATTACATGTTATAAATAAAGATTTGAGTTTTAAAAACATGATATTGGGAATGGAGTATAAGGAACGATTTTGGAAGTTCGATGAAGGGAGCTTTGTGTGGTACAAGTACACAAGGGTGCAGAAAGATTGAAAGTTAGCTATGACTGGAGTCTAGCCTTTACCTGGAGAGAATAAAGTTTCACTATCCAAATCAGGACAAGCAAAATGAGGAACTGGATCAGGAGAAAATAAAATGATTTAATCATATTGAGATAATTGTTTCTTTGGGACACAGGTAGAAATAATAATACAAGTTTATGGAACAGATTATGTCTCACGAATCTCCCAACTTATTTTCTACACTTACTCTATTATTCAGCATAAGGGAATCACTAAAGTTAAACTGGTAGGCAGGAATCCTCACCTTCATTTTGGGATAGAAGTATAAATTTAGGTAGAGAAAAAGTGATTAAATAATCACTGAAGAGACAATGTACAAAACTAACACTATTCACACAGGATCCAAAAGCAATTTAGAGTAAACATTGACAAATATCTCGGAGACTGCTGAGAGTGAATCCAGTTTAAGATTTGGGCTAAGATGATTCCTCCCACAAAAACCATGCACCTTGCTGTGCTGAGTTTCCAGAAGGGTACTGGATCAAGGACTCTGATGTTTTCTCAAAAAAAGCAACTTTTTATTCCTTATTAGTATATTTTGAGTTTGGAAAAATAATTTTAGATGAGAAAAGCAGTAGGACAGGTGTCCTTTCCCTTGTAAAGCAAGTGAGTACATTTTTCATACCTTTCTGCTAACAAAGAATCAAGCAAAATTATTGAGCTCATCTTCTAGTACTGGCCTCTATTTCCACCTTCAAACAAACCTGCCAATCAGTGTCAGTTTTGTCAGGAAATTTTGTGATATGAATGCCTGGAATGAATCCAGTGATTACATTCTCACAGAGTATTGAAAAGCTGTCAGGGAAATAACACTATAAGAGTTGTCACAGAGACTCAACAGTCCATTTGATATTTAAGACAGTGAGCTAGGGAAGGAGGATTAGAATCTCTCCCTGATTAGTCAAATTAATGTGCATGATTATTAAATTTACTATACTTTAGTACAGAGAAAGGAACAAACAATAACATTTGAAAGAATCAACTAAAAAAATCCATAGTCTCTATAAAATTTCCAATGTAAACTTCCTTATCTTGAGTGCTAGTTTCATTAATACATTTCTTTCACATGGAAGGTGATTAAATGAGTTAGGATAGGTAAGGTTGTGCTCCAGAAATAAGCAATTCCAAAATATCACTGGTTTAAAACAATAATAGTTCATTTGTACATTGAGTTCTGTGAAGGAGCAAGATGCTCCAACTTGGAGTAAACAAAAAAAGAGACATTGAATATTAAGAAGAATTTGGTAGAAAGAAAAGTCCCATAGAGATGGACATAGAACATGATCTTAAAAGAGGAGAGAGCCGGGCTGGGTGGCTCAGCCTGTAATCCCACGCCTTTGGGAGGCTGAGGTGAGTGGATTGCCTGAGTCCGCGGGTTCGAGACCCGCCTGGGCAGCGAGACCTCATCTCTACAATAAATCAAAAAATCAGCCAGACGTGGTAGCACATGCCTGTAATTCCGGGTACTTGGAAGGCTGAGGCGGAAGGATCGCCGGAGCCCAGCAGGTTGAGGCTGCAGTGGCTGGGAGCGGCCACTGCACTCCAGTCTGGGTGACAGAGTGAGACTCCAACTCAAAAAAAAAAGAGGAGAGTAATTTTTTTATATTCATCTCAGTTTCCCTGATTCATTCTGCATACTCCACTTCATTAGCACTTACGTTGAATGTCCCCAAAGACCTTAATATTAGACCATAAGTGATGATTTCTGATGTCACTGTATTTTGGGTTATTTTTCTATCAGATTTTCTTTTTCTATCAATGGTTTCAGCATAAAGATAAAAAACTCTCCAGTTTAAAATTACTGCAGGCGGAGGGGAATTGGGGGCAAGATGGTGTCAGATAGGGTCAGAGTGTGAGAGTCTCTGTATGGGTGACTGCACAAAAAAGCTAATCTACATTCATTTGTGTGTGCAAGTGGGTGAGCAAATGTCCAAATTGGAGGAGACATGGGATCAAGCACTCTGGGCCCCCCAGCAGAAACAGTTACAATTTGCTGCTGCTCTGAATTTGGCACTCACTGCAAGCAAAAGGATCCACCATCCCCAGGGCATCTCTTTGAGAAAAGGCAGAAGAGATCAGCTGGCACCTGGCCCACATCACCCCCTGTGGCAACAGACCAGGCACTGGCACCAGGTACCATGGAGAAAACGCAGGGAGAAAATATGGAGCTGAGCCCCACCAGAGGAAAAAAACATGGACCACCACCATTGTCTCTTTCCTGAAATTAGGCAGACACCTGCTTTATCTCGACCAATTCTGAGCTGCTTGCAACTGGAGCAGCCAGCATCTAAAGACCAAGGTATGATCCCTGCACCCCTTTGAAATTGGCCATCGTTTGCCCAGAGAGGATACTCCAAGTGCACAATACCAGAAAGACAAACGCCCATACCCACACTGGACCAAACACAGACCCAGGCAATTGGAGTGGGAGACCCAGCAACAGACAATTTGGGAGCTTTTCCCAGGAAAATCTGCTGGAGTGAGCTGAAGGTTGGCAGTGATGGGTGCAGAAGGAATGCAGGGAGAGAGCCTGAGGCAGACATCAAAGAAAGAAGTGGGGAGAGCCCACCCCAAACCTGGACAGGGCTCCAGAGCCTTGTCACCAGGTCGAGAGATCTGAAGACTGGTAAGTACTGGGAAAGGAGCAACAGCTCCTGGCAGATAAACTTAGCAGACTCTCTAACACCTGGACAGAGAAGTGCTCCAGACGGCCTTTGCAGAACAGCAGAACTGCATCTTGAGACCAGGTGCTAATCTGCATTGCATTGGGGCTGCTCTTTGTGACCTCAGAGAACTTTGCCCCCAGTGCTCGAACCCTGGTGGGTAATGATACAGAACCGTAGATGATCCACCCTGCACTCCAAGCCAGTAGCTGGGTGATGGATGCAGACAGCAGAACTACCTGAGAAGGAGAATGATGGCAGTATTGGTTTGTTTGTTTGATTATATTGTTTGGTTGCTTTGTTTATTGGTTGGTTTTCTCTTTCTTTTCCTTCTTATATTTCTCTTTCTTTGTTCTTTCTCTGTTTTGTTTTTTTTTGTGTGTGTGTGTGTGTGTGTAGGAGTTTTTCTTTATTCTTTTCCTTTCTCTTCCTTTGCCTTTTTCCCCTCCTTCTCCTCTCTCTTTTCTCTCTTATACCCTGTCTTGGAATCAGGGGCTTTGCAAGCATACCCCCTGCAAGGTCATATTGTGCAGAGATGGACAGTGAGACTCAGTTGGCCCATTCACCAGATTGCAAACATGATGGCCTCCCAAGAGCTTCTGAATCATTGTATCTCCCCATCTCTATTAAGTGCTCAAAATTTTAAAGAGACAGCACAATGTCTCACCCCTAACCCTACTTCATAATTGAACAAACCTCGAGCCGTGGCACAAGGAAGGTCAAAAGGTAGAGCAAATATCAGTAGAGATTGCTTCTCCATATTCCACTGAGCAATGGTATTAAAGAGAAAGATAAGACAACTGTTACAAATGAAGAAAAATCAATGAAAAACTGCTGGTAACCAGAGCCCCAGCAAAGAGTCAGTACTAGAAAGAACAGCTACTTGGGCACAAACAATGGCTATCTCTGGAAATGACAGTACCCGGAAGGTACTTATGGAGATCAGTGAATTCATGGGTAGAATGAATACAAATCAAGAAATTCAAAGGCTAAAACTAATTATGAAATTGCAACAGAGCTGGACAAACTCAAGAAAGCATAATTAGAAATGACAGAAATAAAGAACTCCATCAAGAAATAAATAACAAACTGACAAACGTGGGAAGCAGAACTGATCAAGCAGAAGAAAGCATCTCAGAGTTGGAGGGCCAAAATATGGAATTAACCCAATCTATTAAAAATATAGGGAAAAAAACTTATGAAGAAAGAAAAAACTCTACAAGAGATGTGCAATTTTATCAAGAAACCAAACCTACATCTGATCAGAATACCTGAAATAGAAACAGGAACAGAAAATACCCTGGAACAAACAATCCATGAGGTCATTTAAGAAAACTTCTGTCATGTGGCCATAGAAGCCCTGCAAGACATCTTATGAGAAGACCAACCTGTAGGCACATAGTAATTCGTCTACACAAAGTAAGTATAAAAGAGATACATCCTAAAGGCAGCAAGGGAAAAGGGTCAGACTACTTACCAGGGGATACCAATCAGAATTGCTGCAGATTTAGCTGCAGAAATACTACAGGCCAGAAGAAACTGGATTCCAATCTTTAATGTGCTCAGAGATAAAGAATTTCAATCAAGAATGTCCTACCCAGCCAGGCTAAGCTTCATCAGTGAGGGAGAATTAAAATCCTTCCCAGATATCCAATCCATCAGAGAATATGCTTCTTCAAGACCATCTCTACAGGAGATATTTAACAAGGTACTGTACACAGAAGAAAAAATAAACAAAAGAACGACCATGTACTTCACAAGATCACAAACACAGAAGCAGCAGAACACACAGCATACCCACAAAAATGAAAACAAACATATATGAACACACAAGCTGAACAAAAACAAAACAGTCTTATAAGAACATTATGACAGAGACAAACTCTCACATTTCAGTAATCACCCTGCATGTGAATGGACTAAGTGCAACATTGAAAAGATATAGAATGGAAAACTGGATAAAAGCATGACCAAGAAATTTGCTGTCTTCAAGAAACTCATCTTACCACAAAGGATGCCAACAGACTGAAAGATGATGGAAAATGAATTTCCAGGTGAACAGATCACAAAAGAAGGCACGAGTGCAATCTTAATATCAGACAAAACAACCTTTAAGCTATCAAAAAAATTAAAAATATTAGGAAGGACACTACATAATGATAAAAGGTTCAATCCATCAGCAAGAACTATCCATTCTAAACATATATGCACCCAACACAGAATCACCAACTTTTATAAAACAGCTACTAAGTAAACAAAAAAATGATATTGACATGAACACTATCATAGCTGGAGACCTAAATACCCCACTAACAACCTTAGATAGATCATCGAGGCAAAAAAATCAACACAGAGATCCAGAACCTCAACTTGACACTTGACCAAATGAACTTAGTAGATACCTACAGAACACTCCACCCAACAACCACAGAATGTACATTCTACTCATCGAGACCTGGAATGTACTCCAAGATCAACCACATCCTCGGCCACAAATCAAACATAAACAAAGTTCACAAGATTGAAATACTACCATGCACCTTCTCAGACCACAGTGGAATAAAAACAAACATCACCACCAACAAAATTCCCTCAAAACCCACAAAGACATGAACACTAAACAGCATGATGCTGAACAACACCTGGGTCAACACAGAAATCAAAACAGAAATTTAGAAATTTCTGGAAACAAATGAAAATAAATAAACATCTTACCAAAATCTCTAGGATCCCATGAAATCAGCACCGAGATGAGAATTTATATCTCTATGAACACACATCAAGAAAGCAGGTAGAGAACAAGTTAACAGCCTAACAAATCACCTGAGGGAGCTGGTAAGGCAAGATCACCAAAATCCTAACTTCAGCAGAAGAATCCAGAGGACCAAAATCAAATTCCAAATACAGGACATAGAAGACAACAATGCCATAGAAAAAAATCAACGAAACAAAAAGCGGGTTCTTTGAAAGAATAAATAAGAGTGATGGACCCCTAGCCAGAATAACCAAGAAAAAGAGAGAAAAAGCCCAAATAAAAACAATCAAAAATGCAAAAGATCAAGTTACAACTGACCCTGGAGAAATACAAATGATTATCAGAGATTAATATTCATGCCTGTGTAGAAACAAACTTGATAACCTAAATGAAATGGAAGACTTTCTGACATCACACAAACTCCCCAAAGGGTTTAAAGAAG